>CM077162.1:34256173-34520657 GCA_039583875.1 Platanthera guangdongensis | reverse complement strand
TCCTATTTATAGGCGCGGAGAGCGGTGTGGTCACCCAACAGCCCTAGTTGATAGAAAAAGCACGACCCCAGCTCGCAGTTAGCACCAAGCAGTCCGCCCAGTTCGCAAGGACAAGGCCGGACACTAGCCTATCCTCCTGGCACCAAGGCTAGAAGCCAGTGCGCAACCTGGCGGACACCTCACCAGTCTGCATGCTGCAGCGAACACAGCAACAACCCGCACACCCCGCGGACACCGCATCAACCCGCAACAATCAAGTCCACGACCAACATGCACAAACCGCATGGTCAACCAGCGGACATTGCGGACTCTGCGATCAAGCTGAACTTGTCACAAAACGTGACCAAGTCCCAAACCGGAGAACATCTGGCGTGAGCTCGACGGACAAGAACTCAGCCCGCCAGCTCCCAAGACAGTACGCCAACTCGCGAACTCCGTGGTTATCACCGAACCGCTCCACCAGAACAAGGGCGACAGCCGAAGCCGAAATCCTGATTTCCACATGCAGTCCGCATCAAGAGGATTCCGCAAACTCAACAGGAGTCCGCCCCTATCGCGGATACACCACCTATCTGCATGGTTACTCCGGGGAACAAGTCAACTGCAGAAAAGCAAGTCGAACAGGTTGGTCGCCATCACCACGCCGCAACATCAGACCGCCCAGGCCGCACCACCAGTCCGCCAGACTGATCACCCAGGCCGCGCGGTTTGGCTGATCTACCCCCACTTTCACTTCACGATTTTCAACACGTGTGTGCGTGGGGGGGGGGGGGATTAAATTGTCATTCGTTAACGTTCATATAAAGAACTTCATCCACTTTTATGTTCAAACAAACATCATGTGATCCACAACGAATGACAGTTTAACTCATGCATTTACGACCATCACCGCCGTGCCAAGCGAAGCCATAAACAGTTCTACACAAAGTTTCTCCATGCTAGGAAAGGCACAATACACCCAACACACATTGTCAAATTCTTTTACTTTACCTTGAATATATAGAATCAATCACTAGTCTATTTTTTTTTCTATTTTTATCAAACATTCATCTTAACATTCTTACAATAGAAAAGGTATTTGATGTTGAAATAACCATGTGAAATTCTTCTGAATATAATGAAAAATAATAAAAAAATTGGTAGATAAATAGGTGAAGCATACATCTCACCAATTTAATCTATTTTAGGAGCATGTATATGCTGCTGAATATAATGAATAATGCTAAGAATAATTACTCAATAAGGTAAAATATTTAATTAATGGGACTTTCCATTATTTCTAGTGAGTGTAGTCCACGAATACTCTTGCATGAGGAAATAATGCCTATTTCAAAATTTCTAGAAACATTTGTTTGGTTTCATAGGGGGTGTTATGATTTGTGCCAGTAATGTGACAGATTTTATGACATTCATCAGGCATTACCTATATTAAAAGGAAAAAAACATCCTTTGATTAAATATTTATTTTTCAATTTTACTTATCTTTATTACAAAAATTCATCTTCAATTAATTTATTTTTTTAATTTTAAAATATGTGCTCTCATATAAGTAAAATCTTTTACGTACAATAAAAAATGTGCTCTCATCATCGCTCGCAAACACTCATGCACAAGGAAAAAACAAGTGAGGACGGGTAGGATGTTTGGGGGTTTGTGAGCGGTGGGAGCGCCGTCACATTGGGGAAATGTCGTGACTGAACTACTGTCGTGCACGACATTGGAGCATTTCCCATACACCGTCGCGATTGGGATACTATCACGTTTGGCCGTAGGGGCAGAGCCCCGCGCCTATCACTTGTATCTATATCATTTATAAACAAATATTTCATTTGTAAAATGATATATATATTTATTGGGGATGACCCCCATATTATAAAAGTTGGGTGTGCACATAACCACACACTCATGATCTCTACCTCCAAAGACGTGTGATCATGAGATTGATCGCTCGCGCGATCACCATGCCCAATCTCCTGCGCACCGATCTCATTACGCGTAATGAGCCAACCGCCGCGAGGATCACCTCGCCGGCGGCGGGCGGCCACCTCCTCCCCGCCGGCCACCCGCCCGCCCTCTCTCGCCACACTAGCACCGGTCACGGCCGACGAAGCGGCCGCCCGGGCCGCGCCTCCCTCGGCCGCCGGTGCTGCCCAGTGGGGGGGGGGACCGTCCGGGCCGTCCCCTCCCTAGGCCGCCAACACGTGGCCAAAGAGGAGCCGCCGGGGGGCCTCCCCGGCCGCCGTCGGTCATCCTCCCCTCGCCGACGAAATTGGAGGCGAGTCCGCCAGCCACCCGTGGAGTCCTGCACCTGTCGTCCGATCGATGGGGGGGCGCTCCGGGTCGTCCGATCCACGCGTAACCACCCACTAACCACCAGGTTAGTTGGGGGATTTAAATAATATTTTGTAATTTATTTAAATGGTCACTAAATAACGAAATATGCGCACTTAAACTATACAAAAAATAATCATGAGGGTGGTTATGGTGTGCGGATAGCCGTGTAACCACTATAACCACCACCCGGAGCCTATAATAAGAGCCCTAGGCCTCCTCATTGCTTATCTTTTTCCTCAGAGTCTTCTTCTTCCTCGGTTTGAAGCTCTGTTGAATTCCTCCTACAAGCCGCATCCGAGCTGTATCCGAGCTACAAGCGAGTCAAGTCAAAGCCACCCGACAAAGCCAAATCTCTCAAGTTCCAAGTGGCCCCCGCAACCGCGAGCTCAGGCGCTCCGCTCCACTTCCAGAATCAGCAAATTGCTATCTGAAGACCACCAGCGCGAAGCGCAATTTGTAGCAACCCCCGGTGCGATGGTCTGTCATCTGTCGCGTGCCAAGTTTTCTCTCACCCCAAAGCTGTAACGAGAGGTGGCCTATCACCCTCGACTTCACAATGAAGCTGTAACAACCAGAAATTGTGGACTTTGACTGGCACAGATCTGGTCACGTGGTTTTTTTACCCAGTTGAGGGGTTTTTTCACGTTAAAATTGCTTGGGTACAATCGACCTACTATATTGACTGTGTGCGCGTTCGACCATTCTAAGAGCTAAGACGATCCAAGTTATTTCGGTCCGACTGGGACGTCAAGTTAGACCGCGACAGTTTGGCGCCGTCTATGGGAAACGAGTTCCCAACATCCTTATAGGATTGTACCCCCAGCACAGCGGTACTCAAGATAGAACGTTCCCTACAGTTTCCAAGGAGCAGGTTCAATGACAAGGAAAGGCGCCTGGACAACTTAGCGTTAGTCCCAGGAGGGCGCATCGACCCAACCCCCTCCCGCGTCAACAAAATCGACTAAGTGGCTACCGTGGGCAAACTAGAGGGCATGTTCGCCAAACACGCCTCCCAAATTAACGAACTCCAAGCAATAATGCTCGCCATATGTCAAGAAGTAATACCATCTTCCGCGCCACCGTTCATGCAGGATGAATCATCCCCACCAGAAGAACTCTTCACCACAACCAAGACGCCCCCTACAAGGAGTACGATATAAAAAAGGAGTTCTCAAGTACCAGTAGTTCCCCCACTCTGGTCACACTAACCCGAAGTACTCAAGATCGCTACCTCGATAGACGACAATACAAGGGGCATCGCCAAAACCAAAAATTAGTCACAACCAGAAACACATGCAGCAACAAGGATCTTTATTGAAAATAACAATCTTCTTTTCAAGGAGAGACATACATGGCGAGTCATGATTCACCAACACCACCACAAGGAGTGCAGAGACAATTACAAAAAACCAAGACAAGTAAAGCCACGCGGACTCAACCACGTAGCCGCCATATCTACTGCTAGGAGTCCGCACAGTCCGCCAGGTCGCCAGACCACAACCCAAGCCACGCGAACTGCCCGTTATTCCAATGCTAGCTCTAGCCGCTGATCTGCAAGCCGCCTAACAGCGAGGTCGCCTAGCCGCTAGACCGCACAAGCTGCTGATGCCGAGCTGAACAGACGCCTAAAGCAGACGACTTATTGAACCCCGAAAATAAGTTGCCAAAGAGAAAACCTCCTTGTCGCTGTCCGCGACTGCTGTTTACTGCCTGTTTCTTAACCGCAGAGTCCGCATTGTCTCTAACCGCAATCAGAGCCAAGTTCTGGCTTTCCAGCACTATCTGCACAACCTGCACAGCACAAACCGGTCAACTCTATCAACCCACACGGATAATAAAATCCAGTCCGCAACAACTGTTGTCGGGCTCACTTACTGTTTATTCGCTCTCTATATCTGATGTGACATGTGTCCTATTTATAGGCACGATGAGAAGTGTGGTCACCGCCCTAGCCGATAGGATCACCGCCTCATCCCACAGCAAGAACAAGTGTCTCCGCAAAACTGCGGATCCACTCCAGTCTGCCACGACCTGTGCGGGATAGCCAGTCCGCCTATGCTTCATCAAGGCTGGTCAGCAATGCCAGTCCTCCTTGTCGCCAAATGCCAAGCCAAAGACAGCCACAGCCAAACTCTGCAGCAACTTTGTCCGCTTATCCGCGGACACAGCTTCAGTCTTCTTATCCCGAGCCCACAACCACGCCATCAAGGCAACTGCCGAACTCAGCAGGCACAGCTCCAGCCCGCACGCCTTGCGGATGCAACTCCAGTCTGCATTCTCCAAGCTCAAAACCAAGGCATACGGTACTGCTGCCGAGCTCAGCGAACTGATAAGCAGTCCGCACTCCACTATGCGATCTCCCCGGACTGAGCCAAACCTGGACTTGGTACAGAACCAACCAAGTCCACCCACTGGCCACAAGGGCCAGTACGCAGTTACCGGCGGACACTGGATCCAGTCCACCTTCCCCAGCAAACTCCAGCACCTGTCCGCACTGACTGGCGACCTCTGCGACTACCACTTGCCGCTTCACCAGAACAAGACCAAGGCTTCTACCAAGCCGGTCTGCCGAGCTCTAGTCCAGTCTGCTTCTTGCCGGACTCCGCGGATAGAGTCGCTATACGTCTGGTTAATTTCTGGAATCCAACAGCCTGCTAAGCATAAGCCGTCCTCGAAAACTGCCGCTTCTGTTTGCTTAGTCCGCGCGAACAGACCGCCCAGGCCGCCACAGAACAAGCAGTCTACAACAGCCCTGCCGACCTGGCTGTCCGCCAAGCCTGTCCGCGTAGTCCGCGCGGATAGGTTGCCCAAGTCCTTCAATCACCCACTTTCACTTCACAATTTTCAACACTCCCCCTTAATGTGAGAAGTGGTGAACAACCCCAGCAGCTCCCGTAACCTTTCACCTGGTCCCTCTGATAGTGCCTTCGAGGAGATGTCCAAGACATAGTCCTCGCCCTGCATATCCTGGACCATGAGGGATCCCTCCAGCACTCCTGAAAAGAGCCATGCTTCCCTCTGCCTTCTTTTCATCTTTGACCTCCACTCGTGCGTCACAGGAGTATCACCAACAACCTTGGGCACAAGGGCCCAAGCCTCGTCACCTCTGAGAGTAGTCACCTTCTCAGCCTTGGCGTCATCCACCTCCTTGACTCTAGTGGTGTCATCACAGCTAGAAGGAACTCGCTCGACCTGAGGGCCTGCAAGGAAACATGAGACCAAGTTTACCGCGTTCCCTTCGCTATATCGAGCCGGTGGGTTGCTGATCCTTTTCGATCTCCGAAGAGCCTGATCACGGCTAGCCACCTCAGTTGCTTCTCCTGAACCAGCTCCATTCCCGGGCAATCCCGGAACAATTCTCCCCTTGCTTCCTGAACAAGAAGCCACTGTGCTGGAACCAGGAGCACCTGGAGCAATGCTCCCCCTGCTACCTGAACTAGAAGCCTCCGCTCTCGAACAAGAACTGTCTGGAACATCGCTTCCCCTGGTTATCAAACCAGAAGCCTCCGCCTTCGAGCCAAAAGCACCTGGAGCATCGCTCCCCCTACTTCCCGACCCTGACGCCTCTGCCCCGGAGCTAGAATAACTTGGAGCTCCTGGTGACACAGGCAGCTCCAACTGATCCTTAGCAGCAGCCTCCTTGAACCCACCATCTGACTTGCTCACCTCTAGCTCCACACATGAGCTACCCCAATACGACGTTAGCTCATCAAAAACAATGTCTCTCGACATGATGAACCTCTTCGTCGCAGGATCCATACACCTCCATCTTCTCTTCTGCTCATAATACTCAACAAAGACTAGCTTCATCTTGAGAGCATCTAGAGCGTGTACGTAGCAGGTACATCCAAATACCCGTAGGTTCTTCACACTGGGCTTCGCCCCAAACATCAGTTCAACCGAAGTCTTCACAATGATTGGACTAAGAGGCATCTGATTGATGATATGTGCCGCACATGCCATCCCTTCTGCTCAAAAATCCTTAGGAATGTCTTTGCACTGAAGCCAACACTTGCAGGTTCCGTCAATAGACGGATCATTCGAACTGCAACACTGCTTTGCTACGAAGTATATCCACGAGAAAGCTCCCTTCGGATCCCATGCTTCCTGCAAAAGTTCGAGAATTCGGTTGAGCCAAACTCACCACCGATGCTTGTCCTCAACGTCTTTATCCGCAGGCCAAGCTGGCCCTCCACAAGCTTCTTGAACTCCACAAATAAGCGGAACATGCTCGACTTGTCCTTCATGAAGTATACCCAAGTATACCTCGAATAGTCATCAACCAATATCAGCATGTACCTGTTGCCTCCAAGACTAGAGGTGATGGTCGGTCCCACCAGATCACAATGGACAACCTCTAAGGGTGCTTTGCATCTAGACCGCGCCTTATCAACCGTAAAGCGAAAACCTTCACCGTGTTGACATCCCGCGCATGCTTGACCGTCGCCGTAGGATGACCATTTTAGCAAACCTCTTACGAGTCTTCTTACCGACATTGCTTTCATCTTGTCCATCACCACATGCCTCAGTCTTTCATGCCAGATAGCTGCACTATCACTGGCTTTCATCCGATCAGTATCAGAACTTGTTGATGACCCAACCAAGTTCTTCTCCTTACTCCCAACATGAGCTACGTTCACCGAGTGCAAGACAACCTCACACTCCTTCCTGAGATGACCATGATGCATGTATCTATATCACCTTGGTCCTTCCTTCCTCTTCCCATCATGCCTAGGAGAAACACTCATCTCTTGCTGATATGAAGTAGAAGGACCATCCTCCGCAGCAACCTTCACCTCCTTCCTAAACAACCCATCAAGGGAAGTACAAACCTCCGCAGCTGACCGACATCCACTGATGTGGTCCAAGAGCTCCGATGAGATCACCTGCTTGAGAATAGACTCCGCTCTTGCATTTGTCTCCTTCCAAGCTCTCATCTCTTCAGCATTGTCAGTAGTAACCTCTTGTATTTATGCTCTGCACACCACCTCCCAAAGGTCCTCGCCAAGAAGAAAGCTCTTCATACAAGACTTCCACCTCTCAAAGTTAGTCTCTGTAAGGAGTTCAATCCCAAGACCACTTGCATCTTCCACTGTCATGGTTCTACCACTGGTTCCCTCTTCACAAGAGCAACAACCACTTCAGTTGATCACTACTTATCCACTCCAAACCTTCCTCTGATACCATGTTGAATTTTCCGGATCTTGGAATGAGCAGGGGTTATCTCAACTAAAGTTAGTCACAACCAAAAACACATGCAACAACAAGAATCTTTATTGAAAATAGCAATCTTCTTTACAAGGCGAGACATGCATGACGAGACATGATTCACCAAAACCACCAAAGGGAGAGCAGAGACAATTACAAAAAACTAAGACAAGTCAAGTGGCATGGACTCAACCACGTAGCCGCCGGATCTACTGCTAAGGAGTCTACACAGTCCGCCAGGTCGCCAAATAGGAACACAAGCTGCGCGGACTGTCCGTTATTCCAATGCTAGCTCTAGCCGCCAATCTGCAAGCCGCCTGATCGTGAGGTCGCCTAGCCGCCAGACCGCATAAGCTGCTGATGCCGAACTGAACAGACCGCCTAAAGTAGGCGACTTATTGAACCCCAAAAACAAGCTACCAAAGAGAAAACCGCCTGGTCGCTGTCCGCGACCAGCTGTTTACCACGTGTAACTTAACCGCAGAGTCCATACTGTCTCTAACCGCAATCAGAGCCAAGTTCTGGCTTTCTAGCGCTATCCACACAACCTGTACAACACAAACCGGTCAACCCTATCAACCCGCGTGGATACTAAAAATCAGTCTACAATAACTGTTGGCGGGCTCACTTACTATTTATTCGCTATCTATATCTGATGTGACATGGGTCATATTTACATGCACGATGAGTAGTGTGGTCACCGCCCTAGCCGATAGGATCACCGCCTCATCCCGCAGCAAGAACAAGTGTCTCCGCAAAACTGCAGATACACTCCAATCCGCCACGACCTGTGTAGGATAGCCAGTCCGCCTATGCTTCATCAAGGCCGGTCAGCAACGCCAGTCCGCCTTGTTGCCAAAGGCCAAGACAAGACCGCCACAGCCGAACTCTGCAGCAACTTTGTCCGTCTATCCGCGGACACAGCTTCAGTCCGCTTATCCTGATCCCACAGCCACTCCATCAAGGCAACTGCCCAACTCAGCGGACACATCTCCAACCCGCACGCCTTGCGGATGCAACTCCAGTCCGCATTCTCCAAGCTCACAACTAAGGCACACGACACTGCTGTAGAGCTCAGCGTACTGAGAAGCAGTCCGCGCTCCACTGTGCGATCTCCCCGGACTGATCCAAACCTGTACTTGGTTCAGAACCAACCAAGTCCACCCACTGGCCACAAGGGCCAGTCCGCACTTACTAGCGGACATTGGATCCAGTCCGCCTGCCCCGGGGAACTCCAGCACCTGTCCGCACTGACTGGAGACCTCCGCGACTACCACTTGTCGCTTCACCAGAGCAAGACCAAGGCTTCTGCCAAGCCGATCTGCTGAGCTCTAATCCAGTCCACTTCTTGCGTACTCCACAGATAAAGTCGCTATCTGCCTGTTTACTTTCTGGAATCCAATAGCCTGCTGAGCATAAGCCGGCCTGGCAAACCGCCGCTTCAGTTCGCTTAGTCCGCGCGAACAGACCGCCCAGGCTGCCACAAAACAAGTCGTCTGCAACATCCCTACCGACTTGGCTGTCCGCCAACCCTGTCCGCGTAGTCCGCGCGGACAGGTTTCCCAAGTCCTCCAATCACCCACTTTCACTTCACAATTTTCAACAGTACGATATAAAAAGGAGTTCTCAAGTACTAGTAGTTCCCCCACTCCGGTCACACTAACCCGAAGCACTCAAGATCGCTACCTCGATAGACGACAATACTAGGGGCGTCAGAAACTCAACAAATAATGGACCTCAGAAGATAAAACAAGAAAATGAATCGCACCAGGAGCATAAGAGGAACTGCAAGAAATGCACAGACACCTGCCCAGTAAAGATGCCACACCGACATCGAGAACTCGTGCCACTAAATGCCCCTCAGAATAAGATTTTCTAATCAATTTGTAATCACCCAGCATTGCACAAGCCCAAGTCGCTTGCTCGAGCTCAAGGAGATTCATAGAAGTATTTCCACTATCACCAGGGGCCTGGGAACAACACACATGAATGCAATCATCTGAAGGAGGAGATTCAACGACTCGCCAGCCTAGGGGCAGACGACCAATTTCTAGCAAAAAAGAACCAGCCTCATGCTCAGAACCCGAGAAGCATAACAATCAGTATCAGCGAGCCACTAGTCAAATTAGACCAAGTCTTGGTAGATGAAAAGATTACAGTGAACGTATTGTTCCTATCAACATTACTTCAACTCAAACAGACCATTGGAAGCCTCAATTAGAATCAGCTAGCACACGCATCCAGGGGGCGAACTTCCATACCAGTCGTTGGCTCCATCATCCTCCCCGCTACTCATGGAGAAGAGCCCGAGCAAGCAAACTATGATGTGTAGTTTCTCGTCATCCAGGCCGACTGTGATCACACCGCGATACTACAACAATCCCTCCTGAACGTCTTCCAAACCCGCTCTCGCTGCTTTTTCCCCTGAACTATAAAACTTTTCACTATGTCATTGTCCCCCAACCAGCTACTGTGGGAGCCACAAACCCGAACTTGTGTGAACCATTTCTTATATGAAGTATTATGTTTCTTTTTCAACAATGTCCGACTAGTTTTAGGTAAAACTAAGCTGCGAGCGATCCTCGTGCAAAATAAGTCGCGAGCGATGCTCGTGCGAACTAAGCCGCAAGCGATTCTCGTACGAACTAAGCCACGAGCGATCCTCGTGCGAACTAAGCCGCGAGCGATCCTCGTGTGAACTAAGCCGCGAGCGATCCTCATGCGAACTAAGCCGCGAACCATAATCATGTGAACTAAGTCGCGAGTGATCCTCTTGCAAAAGGTAAGACTGCGCATGCGATTTGAATACAAAAGCTATTCACCGAACCTGTCTTTCTACGCCACGATGTCGTCAAGGCCTACTACCCTCACGACCAAGCCGCGAGTGATTCTCGTGCGAACTGAGCCGCGAGCAATCCTCGTGCGAACTAAGCTGCGAGCGATCCTCATGTGAACTAAGCAGCAAGTGATCATTGTACAAAAGGTAATACTGTGCATGCAGTTTGAATACAAAAGCTATTCACCAAAGCTGCTTTTAAACGCTGGGATGTCGTCAAGGCCTGTCTCCCTCATGACCAAGCCGCGAGTGATCCTCGTGCGAACTAAGTCGCAAGCGATCCTCGTGCGAACTAAGCTGCGAGCGATCCTCGTGCGAACTAATCTGTGAGAGATCCTCATGCAAAAGGTAAGACTGTGCATGCGGTTTGAATATAAAATCTATTCGCCGAACCTACTTCTAAACGCCAGGACGTCGTCAGGGCCTACCTCCCTCATGACCAAGCCGTGAGTGATCCTCGTGCAAACTAAGTCGGGAGTGATCCTCGTGCAAACTAAGCTGCGAGAGATCCTCGTGCGAACTAAGCCGCGAGCGATCGTCATGCGAACTAAGCCACGAACGATAACCATGCGAACTAAGCCGCGAGCGATCGTCGTGCAAAAGGTAAGACTGCGCATGCGATTTGAATACAAAAGCTATTCACTGAACCTGCCTTTCTACGCCACGACCACCATAAGGAGAGTCGTCACCCAGAGAAGATGAGCAAGGCACCACGCTACCGCCACCTCGAGAAACTACAATAGCCTTCCGCTTCCGATTGCAAACCAAAGATGTCTCAGCGGTCCGCTCAGAGTCTGAAGAAATACCACACCGCAACAAGCGCTTCTCTTCCACAAATGAAGAAATACTGAACAGACGGTTCGCCAACTCGCGAGGCTATGAAAATCCAAGCACTGGAAAAAACTCCCGCTCTCTCCCCTTTTGACTACGACAACGATCAGACAATGTGTCCCACAGCTCCGAAAAGCCTCAAGAGTTCATAACATAAACAAATAAAGTATTTTCATGGCGACGATCCGTCTGAATCTCAAAGTCAAGACAACTCTTGTTACTATGAATCTCCACACGCTCACCACCATCCGAACGAACATCGCACCAATCTCGGAAGCAGTCCAAAGAAAATTTCCCACCATGTTCGCGGAATAAGATAACCAACCCCATGAGGCATACTACCCCCAAGAGAGTAAGTTGGGAAATCGGCACGCAATAAAATTTCAGAATCTCAATCACTTCCTCACATGGAGGAAACTAGAATCCCGATCTCAAGGTGGTCTCGCAGATCGTCAACCAGCCGCGAGGAGGATTCTAGACCCTCTTCTCAACACGCGGTATCCTCACTTCAAATTCGGCAGGCAGACCGAACCTACTCCTCCAAATTGCAACCTGGTCCTCGGTAAGAGAAGAGCGAAGACGCATCGGCATCGCAGTACGCTTTGAGCCCTGTCACAAAAATTTAAAATAAATTTAGACTAAAAAGTCTGCAAATCAAAAATCACCTGCTCCCATCGAGCACATAAGAGCACGACGCCCAGTAAAAACTAAAACTGAATGACATACCCAAACACACATGCGCACCGGACACACGGTCGTACAGGGGTCCGCGCACAACAAAACGCGTGTGCGATAAGACGTGCACACGCCTTGGCATGCACATGCCCACGCAGCAGGCCCCTGCACATAGCCACCTGCACGCGGCCTCACGCACGATCCCGCACACACCCACGCGCGGCAGCGCACACCCGTGCCAGCGACCAGGCGGGCGCACCCGAGCGCGTGTGGCCAGGCACGGGCGCACCCGAGCGCGCGTGGCCAGGCACGTGCGCACGCGGGTGGCCAGGCTCGGGCCCGCACGCGGGACAGGGGTTGCGCCCGCTGGCACGGTCGGGCTCGCACCCGCGCGCGGCAAGGCGCACGCACCTGTGCGGATGCACCGACACGCATCCGCGCGAGCATGTACACACACTATCTTGCACGCGTCCGCACGCGTGCATGCTCGCTCGAGGCCAAGACCGCGCGCGCCCATGCGCGATCCCACGCATCCGCACACACCTTCGACCGCGGGTACACCATCTTCCTTCCCCGGGAGCGTTCATCGCCTCTACTACACAGTAATATAACCTAACATTTTTACCTGAGTTTGCAGGGTGCAATTACTCGCCGTATCAAGTCCGTCACCGCCCTCCATTGTCGCCGCCCGCCATCGTCGCCGCCATGAAAGATGAACAAGCAAAAATCCTTGTTTTTTTCATCTGAAGCGGTCTCACACAACAAGGATCTGAGGGGCAATTGTTGGGGATGACCCCCATTTTATAAAGGTTGGGTGTGCACATAACCACACACCCTTGATCTTCACCACCAAAGAGGTGGGATCATGGGATTGACCGCGCGCGCGACCATCGCGCCCGATCCCCCGCGCACCGATCCCATTACATGTAATGGGCCAACCGCCGCGACGACCACCTCTCCTGCGGCGGGCGGCCACCTCCTCCGAGGATGTCGGCCGCCTGCCCTCTCTCGCCACACCGGTCCAGGTCGCGGTTGAGGAAGCGGCCGCTCGGGCGGCCAGCGCGACCAAGGGGGCCGCTTCCCGGGCCGCCCCCACGCTCGACTGCTGGCACGGCCAAGGGGGCGACTGACCCCTTCCTCGGCCGCCTGCACGGCCCAGGGGGTGGTCGTCCGGGCCGCCCCTCCCTCGGCCGCCCGAGCTGCCCCTCCCTCGGCCGCCGGCGTGGCCTAAGGGGCGGCCGCCTGGGCCGCCCCCTCCCTTGACCGCCCGCACGGCCATGGGGGTGAGGGCCGCCCCCTCCCATGGCCGTCAGCGCACGACCAAATGGAGTGGTCGGGGGCCCTCCATGTCAGTCGTCCTCCCCTCGCCGACGAATTTGGCGCCAAGTCCGCCGGCCTCCCGTGGATTCCCGCTTCCGTCGTCCGATCAATGGGGGAGCTCCCTGCCGTCCGATCCACGCGTAACCACTCACTAACCACCAGGTTAGTGTGGGGATTTAATTAAAATTTTGTAATTTATTTAAATGGTCTTCAAATAGCGAAATACGCGCATTTAAACTATACCGAAAATAATCATGAGGGTGGATATGGTGTGCGGATAGCCGCGTAACCACCATAACCATCACCCGGAGCCTATAAAAGGAGTCTCGGGCCTCCTCATTTTTTACCTTTTTCCTCCGAGTCTTCTTCTTCCTCAAGTTGAAGCTCTGTCGAATTCCTCCTACAAGCCACGCCCAAGCTACAAGCGAGTCAAGTCAAAGTCACCCGACGAAGCCAAATCTCTCAAGCTCAAAGTGGCCCCCGCAACCGCGAGCTCAGGCGCTTTGCTCCACATCCAGACTCAGCAAACCGCTATCCGAAGACCACCAGCGGAAAACGCAATTTGTAACAACTCCCGATGCGACGGTCTGTCATCCGCCGCGTGTCAAGTGTTCTCTCACCCCCAATGTTGTTACGAGGTGTAGCATGTTACCCGCGACTTCACGAACAAGCTGTAACAACCAAAAAATAGTGGACTTTGGCCGGCACAGATCTGATCAAGTAATTTTTACCAAGTTAATGGGTTTTTCCATGTTAAAACTACTTGCGTACAATAGACCTATTATATTGACTGTGTGCATGCTCGACCGTTCCGAGAGCTAAGACAGTCCAAGTTATTCCGTTCCGACCGGGATGTCGAATTAGACCACAACAACACTACCATTCTTTATTAAAAAAAATATTCATTGTTCATTATTTAGAGAAAAATGAAGAGAGACTGGAATGAGAGAAAGTGAGGCACACAAGCTGGTTTGGTTGATGACCTATTTATGACAAATATATTATGGTAATATACTAATGTATATAGACACAAATGTTGGTGGCGGTCGAGAACATGGTGGTCATGAATAATTGTTCGTGATCATTTGACCTCACCTAAAAAATATCATGCATTTTATGCTTAAAATTAGTTTATTTTCTTGGTGGCGGTCATAATCATTGTCTTGTCAAACGTACATTCAATGATAATAACGTTTTTGACCAAACTCTCTAGAGCAAATAAGCCGCGCAAAATGAAGCCCTAGTGCGATGCGCGAAAGACTACATTTATTTAAAGGGATTGTAGTTTTGACTGGTCTCACCACAATTTCTTCTAATTCAATCTTAAAATTACTTCTCAAAAATTTCAGTGGCACCACACTAACTCGTATCACAATTTCTCCTAATTTATGGTGCAGGCGAACTCGGTTGTGGCGCCTTTGTCGACCTTGATTCTTACATTCCATGGAAAATATTCCCTCCATTCCGTTGAGGGCAAAAAATTCATGCTGGAGGGGGAGAAAAAACAAAAGAATTGTGGAGAAATTTTTCAACGATGGTACATCAACTGTGGCAAAACATAGTTTTACAAGACAAAAAATCACTCGGCTGTTGTTGCAGGGCAGCCAGTTTTTCCGCGGTCCAAAGAATTGGACCGTCTTACTTCGAAGTAGGACCGGGCGCGCTAACAGTTATTGAAAATCCAACAATAATGACAAAAGACTTTTTTTACAGTGGAAAATCCAGAAATGGTGAAAAATCATGTGGTCGGATCTGTACCGGGCCAGAATCCACTATTTCACTTTGAGTTTATAAGTTTCGGAGATTTTCTCGAAGGGTGGCAGGTCACCTCTCCGTTACAAGTTTTGAATATAAAAATAACAGAAAATAAACTAAGTCCTCGGAGTCTCGATGAGAGCGGTCCAGTGGGAAAAAATGCTAAGTACTCTGAGCCTCGATGAGAGCGCTCTCCCGTGAAGAAGAATGTCAAGTACTCGAAACATTGAAGTGCCTTCACGCGAGTATCCGCAGAAGCAAATTCATGTGCCTTCTCCCGGGCTCACAAATGCGTCCAAGTGAGCGTCTGGCACACTAGAGAGGGAGCAGAGCAAATACCGAGCGGAGAAACAATCTAAGTCTCACGTTCTCGCCAGGAAACCTCAGAGCTCTCTAGTATCTTGAGTTGTTTGTCTTTAAATGCAAGTCTGGGGGACTTTTTAGAGTTTTTTGGAGGGGCATGCTAGTAATTGTGTCCGGGCGGATCTTGTGCTGGGGAATAATGTCGCTCCGTTTAGGTCAACTCGATCACCGATTTTTGTGAAGTGACGAACATGCCCCTCGAGTGGTCTGGGCGGCTCGGATTGTTGCCTCCCGGAAGTAGGGGCTGGAGGTGGCGGTGGCGGCCAGACGAAGTGGCGATCGTCAGCGACCACCAGCAAACGCGATGCGCACTCGAGGGGTGCACACGCGAGAGAAGCTCACCCACATAAGGAGCGCACTGCTGCCCGCATGTCGTTGCGTTCTCCTGCGCACAAGCCGTTGCGCTTATGCGCGTGGACGACTTGTGCAGCTGCGCGTTTGAGGCACTTGCGCGTGCGCGAGGCCCGCAACTGTTGCGTGCATGCGAGGTTTTATGCGGCCTCCATGCGTGCTTGGTCCTGTTCTCCTTCAGGGTGATTTCGGGCACCTTGAGCGGGTGCGGCTTGTGAGCGCGCAACTTGCTCGGTTGGGTCGTATTGCTTGAATATTCTCTGCTGGATTTCTACCGGTTTGACTTAGAAAATTCAGGAGGAACTCTATCAAATGTCCCCAAATTTTTGTGGGTCGTGATTCGCGATACAACTAGCCTAGAAATTTTTGACTTCAACCTTTTCACCTTGGGGTCATGATTCTTTGTTGGGCGAATTACTCTTTGTTTGTAGCGCTTTGTAGGAGCGTTGGTATGAAAGTGTGTTACTTTACACGTTCCCCTTGTGTGAACACACGAGATAGACATTATGTGTTAGTTCGAGCAACTGTTGTGGGGCGTTAGCGCTGGTGGAGGATACTTTAACGTGTCGTGGAGGGATTTCCTGCCCCCTGTTTTGGTGTCGTGAAAGGATTGGTGAGTCTGTTCCTACTAGAAGATGCAGAGGGACTTAGTGTCTGTTATCACGTGGAATCATAGAAGGATTTGGTGTTTGTTCTTACCAAAAGTAAAGGCAGAGTCATTCGAGACGGAGGCCGTGTTGGTGTGGCTGAAGGACAAGGATGACGTTTGTGCCCGATTCTGCTTTGGAAGTTTGTCCGTCGTGGGAGGATAAGCGTGTTGTTGTATTCTGCCTTGGCTTGGCGAGAAATTTCATGCAGTGCAATGGATGTGAGGGCACTCCATCCTCTGAATAGGCGATGCCTCGAAAGGTGGTGCTGGCGTTGACATCAAGAGATCACTTGTATGCACGTCGTGCGCACACCCTGTTACTTTTGTTAGAGATTTTCCTGGGCGTGACTCAGCCTGGTAGCTTGCGTTTGCCCGCGATATATCTGCTAGAGCATCACATAATCATCCTCCTATTTAAGCTTTAGGTGCCCCACTGAATGCTTTACCTTTCATGCTCCCATTGCTTGAACGTGCACGTTTGACACAACATGTTGATCTTATAATTTTCGCTGGGTATGAGCGTCTACTGATGCGTGAATGTAGCGTGATGGTACGTTTGCTCCCCTTTATCCAGATGGTGTCTGAGGGCACATAGTCCACTTTTGGATGAGTGGCGCGGGAGGACTTGTGGTTTATCCTCACAATAATACCTTGGAGGATCGAGGACTTACTGCTGTCTCGGGAAGCATTCAAGATCTATTTCCTTGAAGGTGGCAAAAGCTTTTGTTTGTTTGTGCCCTGGAAGGACATGAGGTCTGATTCATTGAAGGCGGCAAAGAATTTTCATTCGTTCTTGCCTGAGGAGGACCGGGGCCCGTCTGGATGGTGGTGGTGAAGAAATTTGTTTGTGGACGCCTCAGGAGGACCGTGGTCTGTCCGAGTGGAGGTGGAGAAGAACTTTATTCGTTCGCGCCTTAGGAGGAGCAAGGTCCATCCAGGTAGAGGTGACGAAAAACCTTTATTCATTTTCACCTTATGATAAACTGGGTCCGTCCATGTGAATGTTGAAGTTGGTGACCGGGCGGTCTGTCTTGGCGGGTTGAAGACCGCGCAGTCTGGCGGTTTGACTCGCCGGCTTGTAAACCGGGCGGTCTAGCGATCTTCACAGGCGACCTCTCTGCTTCTCTTGTTGTAGCCGTGCGGTTAGTCCTTCTGTCTAACCACGCGGCTTGTGCGGTTTACTTTGTATAGTCCGCTTAGCTTGTAAATTTTTAGTCCCACATCTCTTATTTGTATTCTTTCATCTCTCCTCCATTCTATATAAGGGAGAGCATACCTTTGTAATAGTTACCTTTTTTGGATAATAAAGTTTCAATTATTCAAAACTCTATCTGTTTGTTTCTACATGTTCGCTACTTTTAACATGGTATCAGAGCCCACGGTCTTTTCCTCCTGATTGTGTGTGCGCTCTCTGTTTCTCGCCGCTTGTTTCTGCTTCTCGCGACCTGTCTTCGCGGCTTCTCCTCTCTTCCGCCCGCTTCTCTGTTCGCGCGGCTTGTTGCTTCTCTTCTCTTGCTGCTTTTCGTCGCCGCGACCTGTTTAGTTGTCGCAGCGACCTGTTTCCTTCTAGCCGCCTGTTTTTTCCTCTAGCTGCGCGGCCTGCGTCTGTTCGCCCGGCTTGCGACTTGTTGTTGTCGCTGCTGCTTCTTCTTCCTCTTCTCTTCTGTTCGCTCGGACTTTTCAGTCCGCGCGACCTCTTCCCCGCTGTGCCTTGTTCTGCTTCCTAGCCGCTCGTGTTCGCGCGGCTTCTTCCCTTTAACCCGCTGCGGTTTCACGCGGGTTGCTCTCTTTTCCTCTCCCCGCGGCTTTCTCTCTGTTCGCGCGGCTTCTTCCTTGTTTGCGCGGCCTCTCTGCCTTTCTTCCTTTAGCCGCTCCTGCTTGTTAGTCGCCGCGACCTCCTGGTTCAGTCGCGCGGCTTGTGCTCTGCACCTTGGTCGTGGCCCTTCTTGCCGCTAGTGTGCTGTCACCGAGACCGCTGCAGTTTCTTATTCCTCCCTTCATGGCTTTCATATCCTCCTCCAAGCCATTCGCCTCGGTTGTCACGTCTTCTGGTCGTGCACACGTTGTTACTCAGGGAAAATGGTTGATCGACACTGGTGCTACGAATCATATGACCGGCCATCTCCCGTGTTTCTCTCTCCTAGAAAAACATGATCGCTTGCCCCCGGTTATTCTCGCTGACGGCTCTTCATCATCAGTCCATGGAACAGGGATAGTTCATGTCACTCCGTCTCTTTACTTGGCGGATACTCTATACGTGCCCCAGTTCCCGTGCAACTTATTATCTGTTACCTCTCTTTGCAAGCAATTACAGTGTTCCGTCACATTTACTTCTACTTCCTGCTCTTTTCAGGATCCGGACTCCCAACGGACGATTGCTACTGGGACTGAGAGTGGCAGCTTATACTTCCTGGACAACATTTCTGCTTTTTTCACCTTCTCCTCCACCTCCACAGATCTTCTCCAATGACATCTCCGCCTTGGTCATGCTCCTCCCCGTCTTCTTCGTCAACTTCTGCCCCACCTTCCTCCTCAAAGTCCTCCGCTCAACTGTGAGGCCTGTCAGCTTGGCAAGCATCACCGCTCCTCCTTCCCTCCAAAGCACGTTCGTAGCTCTACCCGTCCGTTTGATCTTATCCACTCCGATATCTGGGGTCCTTCTCCTACTCTTACCATTGGTCGGGGTAGTTCATATTTTGTCACGTTCATTGATGATTTCTCTCGCTGTACATGAGTGTATCTATTAACAGATTGCTCCGAATTATTCTCTGTATGGACATCCTTCTATCTCATGATCAAAACTCAGTTTGGTGTTTCTATCAAAGTTTTTCGATCTGATAATGCCCAAGAATATCTCAGTCGTGACTTCTCTACATTCTGCATGCAAAATGGGATTCTTCATCAAACTAGTTGTGTCTATACTTCACAACAAAATGGTGTGGCCGAACGCAAAAACCGTCACCTACTCGATGTCGCTCGCACCTTGATGACCCAGATGCATGTTCCTCGCTCCTATTGGGGCTATGCTGTTCTCCTTGTCTGCTACCTCATCAATCGCATTCCCTCCACGGTTCTCCACGGCCAAACCCCGTTCTCCATTTTGTATCCGGGCAAGGAGCCGTTTCCTCTTCCTCTCCAAATCTTTGGATGCACTGCCTTTGTGCATACCCCTTCTGCCACCCGTGATAAGCTCTCCCCTTGCTCCACCAAATGTGTCTTTCTGGGGTACTCCACCACTCAGAAAGGCTATTGTTGCTTTGATCCCGTCCTTCATAAGCAGTTCGTCTCTGCTGACGTCACCTTCTTCGAGAATACCTCCTACTTCTCGGATGACTCCTCTCCTCTTCTCCCAGCTTCTGATTCTCCTGCCGTTCCCTTCGTTCCCTCGCCTCCTACTACACTCTCCACCCCTACACCGTCTCCACCCCCTCCTCTTCCTCCACCTCTCTCTCTCCCTTCTCCACCACCCTCTCCCTCATCTACGCTGTCGTCGCTCTCTTCTCCCGGGCCAGCTTTCTCTACCACGGATGCTCCGGATGCCGCGGGCCCGGCTGACATGGATCTTCCTATAGCTCTTCGCAAAGGGGTGCGGACGTGTACCCTACACCCCCTTGCTGCTGTTGTTTTCTATGATCGTCTTACCCCTTCTCGCAGGGCATTTGCACTGGCTATCTCTGCCACTGCCACACCCTGCTCCTATCAGGAGGCCCTTGCTATTCCTCACTGGAAGATGGCCATGGATGAGGAAATGACGACCCTAACTGAGCGGGGTACCTGGACTCTTGTTCCTCCTCCCTTCGGTACTGATGTTGTTGGCTGTCGCTGGGTCTTTGTGGTCAAATTTAGCCCAGACGGCACTGTGGATCGGTATAAGGCTCGCCTTGTTGCTAAGGGCTTTACTCAGACCTATGGGGTTGATTACTTTGACACCTTCTCCCTTGTGGCTCATCTCAGCACTATCCGGGTTCTTCTCTCTGTGGCCGTCAATCGGGAATTGCCTATTTCTCAGCTGGACGTCAAGAATGCCTTCCTTTATGGTGATCTTCACGAGGCCATTTACATGGAGCAACCTCCTGGGTATGTTGCTCAAGGGGAGACACGAGTATGCCGGCTGCAGAAGGCAATTTATGGCCTCAAGCAGAGTCCTCGAGCTTGGTTTGACAAGTTCAGCGGCATTGTGGCGGCTGTTGGTTTTGTGTGAAGCTCTGCTGATCACTCTCTCTTTATTCGCAAAACTCCTTCTGGGCTGGTTGTTCTTGCTGTGTACGTCGATGATATTCTTCTCACTAGCGATGACCAGGAAGGGGTAGCCCTGACAAAGCGACATCTTCGCCAACATCTGATCACTAAAGATATAGGCTCTCCAAAGTACTTTCTGGGGATCGAACTCTCTCGGAAGCCCGACTCCTTAGTTCTCTCTCAACGTAAGTATGCCCTTGATCTTTTAAAAGAGGCAGGATTAACTGGAGCAAAACCTGCCCGATGCCCCATGGCTACTGGGGAGGACAAAACCTGGACAGATGATTCGCCTCCTCTTTCAGATAGTTCGCGGTACAGGCGTCTGGTTGGTAAGCTCATATATCTCACAGTGACCAGACCCGACATTTCCTATGTTGTGGGCAAGGTGAGTCAATTCATGCAAGCGCCTAGGGAGTGTCATCTACAGTCCGCCTTGCGGATCTTGGAGTATGTCAAAGCAGCGCCTGGGAAAGGATTACTTTTTCAGAAGAATGGTCATCTGAGGATTGAAGCCTACTCAGATGCAAGTTATGCTGATGACAAAGGGGATCGCAAGTCAACCTCAGGTTTTTGCACCTTTGTTGGGGGAAATCTGGTGAGCTGGAAGAGCAAGAAGCAGTCTGTTGTCTCCAGGTCCAGTGCAGAAGCTGAGTATCGCAGTATGGCGTCAACCACTTTTGAGTTGAAATGGTTGCGGGCTCTCATGCTAGATTTAGGAGAGGTGTACAACCATCCTCTACCTATGTTCTGTGATAACAAGACCGTCATATACATCTCCAAAAATCCGGTATTCCATGAAAGAACAAAGCAAATTGAGGTTGACTGCCATTTCATTCGTGAAGAGATTTTAAAAGAACAAATTTGCACTCCGTTTGTCACGTCTGATAAAGATCTGGCTGACATCTTCACCAAGCCAGTTTCCGCCTCGTTTCTGCATGTTTGCGACAAGCTGGGCATGATTGATATATATGCTCCAGCTTGAGGGGGAGTTTTGAAGTTGGTGACCGGGCGGTCTGTCTTGGCGGGTTGAAGACCGCGCGGTCTGGCGGTTTGACTCGCCGGCTTGTAAACCGGGCAGTCTAGCGATCTTCACAGGCGACCTCTCTGCTTCTCTTGTTGTAGCCGTGCGGTTAGTCATTCTGTCTAACCGCGCGGCTTGTGCGGTTTACTTTGTATAGTCCGCTTAGCTTGTAAATTTTTAGTCTCACATCTCTTATTTGTATTCTCTCATCTCTCCTCCATTCTATATAAGGGAGGGCATACCTTTGTAATAGTTACCTTTTTTGGATAATAAAGTTTCAATTATTCAAAACTCTATCTGTTTGTTTCTACATGTTCGCTACTTTTAACAGTGAAGATGACAAAGAACCTTTGTTCATTTGTGCCTTAGGAGGACTAGGGTCCGTCCAAGTGATGGTGGCAAAAAATGTTTGTTCGTTCACGCCTTAGGAGGACCGGGACCCATTCAGGTGGAGGTAGCGAAGAACTTTATTTGTTTGCAGTTTAGGAGGACCGAGATTTGTCCAGGTGAGGTGGCGAAGATCCTTTGTCCATTCGTGTCATAGGAGGACTGAGGTCTATTCAAGTGTAGGTGGCAAAGAACCTTTGTTCGTTTGAGCCTCAGGAGGATCGGGGTCCGTCTAGGCGAAGTTGGCAAAGAACCTTTGTTTATTCGTGTCTCAGAAGGAGCAGGGTCCGTCCAGGTGGAGGTGGTGAAGAACCTTTGTTCGTTTGCGCTACAAGAGGACCGTGGTCCATCCAGTAGAGGTGGCAAAGAACCTTTGTTCGTTCGCACCTCAGGAGGATCGGGTTCCATTTGATTGGTCAGAGTCTCCTCCTAGTATATCTGAACATTTTGTTGGAAAGGTGGGAGTCTCCACTTATGATATCCAGACACTCTGTTTGGGAGAGGTCGGAGTATCTATTTGGGATATTTAGACACTTTGTTTGGGAGAAGTCAGAGTCTCCACTTGGGATATTCGGACGCTCTGTTTGCGAGAGGTTGTTGTCTCCACTTGGGATATCCGGACACTCTATTTGGGAGAGACAAAATATCCACTTGGAATATTCAAACGCTTTGTTTAGGAGAGGTTAGAGTCTCCAGTTTGGATATTCAGACACACTGTCCATCTTGTACACTACTCGACCATTTTTGGTTGTAGAGGGGAAGCTTGTTCTAAGCATACATGTATATAGTGGGACCTCCCTGCCATAGCGCCTGGGGTCCCCTTAGTGTTCCCTCTATTTTTGTGTCCTTGCCCGTCAAGCCCGATAGTTGGACCAGTAACCTTAGGCTGCATTGATCCGATTTTTGGAGTAGGCAATTTTCCCGGCTTCAATACTGGGGTTAACCCCGAGTAATTTTCCTCGGAGGACTCCGACCTAGAAAATTATACTCCATTATGATAAGCAAAATGATGTCTAACTATCTTGACCTCGTCTGTCAAGTTAAGGCTCAAATCACAGCAGGCAAAGCAATTGAAGCGCATCAGCTGCAGTTTAAAGATAAATCAAAAATGAAGAGGAATCCAGAATCGCTGCCAAGTTCGAGGGGGGAGCAATGAGCGCCATGACGACTCCAGCCGAATCTAGGGGGAGAAATGAGCGCCACGATGACTCGCCGAATTGGGGGGGGGGGGACACAATCCAATCATCTCTCCCCTCAATACTTCGTGGATGGAATTGCTGCTCGCCATTCACGATCATCCCTCTATTCAAAGGCCGAGAATTCTCGCTCCAAACTATGGAGACAAATCTAAGTACTATGACTACCACCAAGTACGTGAGCATAACACGAAAAGTTGCACGTGCATGTAGAAAAAATTTAATGGTTCATTTACTAGAGACTCCTTAGAAAATTTCTGCAAGATAAGAGCCCCAAATTAACCAATCTAGAGTGAGCCCGCATGAGGGAAAACCCCAGGGCAACAATACCATGTGAGAACTTATGCCCTCCCAATGGAACGTCCAAGGCACCCGACACATATACTTGTATTTCATGCATCTATGCAACAAGACCCGAGTTTCTCATCAGGTGCCCAAACAACCGAGTGTTTGGATTTCTCTCCTGAAGCTTTTCGACCGCAGATTTGAGAGCTCTGGTGCTCGAAATTTTCGACAGAGCCTATATTTGGAAAGCTCTCGTCAAGCTCTTCGTCTGCGTGGTAAGTATTTTCCTTTTCATGGAGTTTCACCGTTAGGGTAAGCGGCCGTAACCGTTATTTTTTGCCAAAACTTCCCAAATTTTCTTGTCGAGCTCGAGTGTGAGCCAATCCTTGGTTGTTGTTTTTTGCCAAATCTAGTGGTTTGAAGTTCATGCAAGTGGTGGTTTGTTTTCCCCCTTGTATGTCCTTCGTTGAACCTCTGAGTTACCTATAAATCTACTTCTAAAAATTTTGTTTAGACTTATTTATGTGAAAGAAACTTCATGAGCAGTGGTTTTGGTTTAATCTTCTTCTTAATGCTTTCATTATTAGTTTTATTCTTTCTTGAATCATCAAATTTCCACTTCTCCTTGATAATAATTAGTAATATATAATAATGCTCTACATTTGTTTCCCCTGTAAGTCCTCTGAGTTTACTGCATTCTGATCAGAATCGACTACATGAATTATTTATGTACTAAGTTAGAATTCGACTGCATAACTCAGAATCGACTGCATGAATCATTTCTGCACTAAGTTATAATTCGACTGCATGACTCAGAATCGACTGCATGGATCATTTTTGCATTTAGTTAGAATTCGACTGCATGACTCATAATTGACTACATGGTTCATTTCTACAAAAAGTTAGAATTCAACTACATGACTCAAAATTGACTGCATGAATCATTTCTGCACTAAGTTAGAATTCGACCACATGGCTCAGAATCGACTGCATGGATCATTTCCGCACTAAGTTAGAATTTGATTGTATGTCTCAGAATCGACTGCATGGTTTATTTCTGCACTAAGTTAGAATTCGACCGCATGGCTCAGAATCAACTGCATGGATCATTTCTACACTAAGTTAGAATTCGACTGCATGACTCAGAATCGACTGCATGGATCATTTCGACACTAAGTTAGAATTCGACTGCATGACTCAGAATCGACTGCATGAATCATTTCTGCACTAAGTTAAAATTCGACTGCATGACTCAGAATTGACTGCATGGTTCATTTCTGCACTAATTTAGAATTCGACTGCATGACTCAGAATCGACTACATGATTCATTTATGCACTAAGTCTAAATTTGATTATATAGCTAAATTTGATTATATAGTTAAATTCGACTACATAGTTAAATTCGACTACATAGTTAAATTCGACTACATAGTTAAATTCGACTACATAGTTAAATTTGACCACATAGTTAAATTCGATTATATAGTTAAATTCGTCTCCATAGTTAAATTCAGCTATATTGTTCAATTCGACTTCATAGTTAAATTTGGCTGCATAGTTCAATTCGAATGCATAGTTAAATTCGGATGCATAGTTCAATTCGACTGCATAGTTAAACTCGGCTGCATAGTTTAATTCGAATCCATAGTTAAATTCGACTGCATAGTAAATTCACCTACATAGATCAATTTAATAATAATATGTGAGTATGTTTCTACTTAGGAACACCTGTGTTGTTCTTTTCCAAATTTCGGAAATTTGGTGGTCAGTTGATGTGAATGGGAAAGATGTCACCACCACAATACCTATTTTTTATGTTTTGATAATTGGTTGGACCATGGGTGCTAGTGGACTATACCACCGCCACAATACCTATTTGCGAATCATTGTATCATGTGACTTGTTTATTGGACTGTTGAGTTATGTTGGAAAGATAGCCACAACCACAATGATTTTTAATACTTTGGACTGTTGGGTTATGTTGGAAAAATAGTCGCCGCAACAGTGCCTTTTGATGTTTTGGACTATTGGGTTGTGTTAGAAAGATGGTCATCACCACAATGCCTTTTGTGACATGATTTGGTCTGATGCTTTGTGTTGGAATATGAGCCATCGCCTCAGTGCCAAATTATGGTCGGTGTTAATGATGAACTTTTCCGAGCTGATTAGTCTCAAATATATTTATACATATATATCTATAAAATTATAAGAAAAATCTTGCTGCATTTAATGTCAGTTTTTTTTACTAATCTTTTTTGTACTATTATACTCACCGTTTATGTGGCTTTTTTGAATAACTTTATGCCTTATGGTTTTCGCTACCTCTTGCTCATTCTTTGTTGAGACGTTCTTTTCTTTTGAATGACTCGGGCTCTCAGCAGTAACAATCCAAGTAGTTAGAGTTGGTGACTCCAAGCTTGGTGTTATAGTGCTTGTTCTTCCTCTCATCATGCGAGGTAGTTGTTGGTGCCGTTTCAAATCAGACTTGTGATTAGTTTCTTGGGGTTCGTGTCAGGTTGATGACGCCCATAGCTTTTGTTTCCTGATGTTAGGCTTTTTACCGGCTCTTTTGTTATTACTTGCAGGTTATTTGACTACTTGCTCTATGAGAATGTTTTATGTTAAGATACATGTTAGATATTTTTAAATATAAAAGATGCATTCTAGTATAGACTCATAACATCTCTTTCAAATATACGTCACTCTATTTTACGAACCATATGTTGGGTCCATTGTCCACAATGTCTCAGATTTGAAGAAGTCAATCATGTCAATGATATACATAAAGTTGTATTTGATGTGTGCTTAAGTTCATGCATGTAGGTTGTCCTTGAAACATTGATAGGATTGTTATTTCAAGTGATTGGACAGGTGCACACAAAGACAGATACTGGACATACATGAATTTGCTAAAGTCCACAAGTATTGAGTGAATCTCACTCACTCAATGCCAGGTGAAGGAATTCGGTTAAGTCCACAGGCGTTGAGTGAGGCAAGCTCACTCAACGCCAGATGCAAGGGAAGATGCTGGATAGGGAGGAAATCGCCTAAGTCCACAGGAGTTGAGTGAAGTCTATTCACTCAAAGCCAGGTAAGTAAAAACGTTGAGTTTAGCTTGGTTAGTCTAAGCCTAACTATTGGCTAGACAGAAAAGTGACTAAGTTCATAGGCGTTGAGTGTAGTCTACTCACTTAACGCCATACAGCTAAAAAACTATGAGACAGGCTAAAGCAATGAAAGCCTAAGAAGAAATAGACAGAGATGTGGCTAAGACCACAGGAGTTGAGTGAAGTCTACACACTAAACACCATACAACATAAACCGTTGAGTATAGCTCAGACAATCAGTGACACAGAAAATCTGTGTAGATATTTGACTAAGTCCATAGTTTTTGAGTGAAGCTTACTCACTCAACGCCATGTGATAAAAAACGTTGACTGAACCTTAGTCAGTAAGATACTATGATTTCACAAAAATTTGGCTAAGTCCAAATGTGTTGAGTGAAGCTTACTCACTTAACACTAAGTGACTAAAATAAAATCTAAGTGTTTTGGCATTGAGTGAAGGTTGCCCACTCAATGCCTAATGATAGAAAATAACTTTTCTAAGTGTTTTGGCGTTGAGTGAAGGTTGCTCACTCAACGCCTAATGGCAGACAAATTTTTATAAGGCTCCGTTCGTTAAGCGAGAATTGGGTCGTTGGAATTGGTATTCATTTACCAATTCCAATTATAGCTGTTCGGCATGCTAAAAAATTCGTGGGAAACGGAAATCAAACCTAATTCGGTCGGAAATGGGTATAAGCTCATCCTGCGATATTCATTTCCGACCTCGCTAGGTCAGACTTTGCGATTCCGATCCCGCTCCTCTTCCTTCTCCCGTCGCCGTGATTCTGATTCCCCTCCCTGTTCCTGCTCCTGATCCCGTCGCCTTGACTGCTTCGGCTCCGGATCCCGCTGCCGCTCCTGCTCCCATCGTCGTTCCTGCTCTGGCTCCCGTCGCCGTTCCTGCTCCCGCTCGGCTGCTCCCGCTCGGCTGGTATCTTCTTCTTCTTCTTCTTCTTCCTCTTCTTCTTCTTCTTCTTCTTCTTCTCTATCTCCTGTGTCTTGGTCATTCCAACAGTTGAAATCAGACATACAGACGAACATCAGAATTATCAATTACAATACTGATGACAGAATTCCTGCATTTACCCGAACAACAGAATTGGAATTGACTTCAATTCCAATTCCCGTGAGAATTGGAATTGAAGTCAATTCCAATTCCTGCATCTCAATTCTCTCTTAACGAACGGAGCCTAAGTGTTTTGGCATTTAGTGAATGTTACTCACCCAATGCCTAATGATAGAAAATCTGTGTAAGTGTTTTGGCGTTGAGTGAAGCTTACTCACTCAACGCCTATACTAAAGATGTTTGATTTTGGCTAAGTTTACAGATGGTGACGTCAGCAAAGTCAACAAGTCAACCGTGTTCAAATTAAGTGCAGGAAAGCTACAGAGCACAATAAACTCTGTCGGAGGTCTACTGTATGACTTCTTCCGTTAAAGCAAGATGCAGCTGTCTGTTGCAGGTGGTCCCCACATGCTTTTTGGAGCCCTTAATCGGCAGAAGATAAAAGGGACAGCTTCCAAATGTTGAACAAAACTTTTAGGATTTTACTCAACATGAAAAAAAGTGGCTGGACTTCATGTTCCTCGCCATTGTTGCCGAGAAAATGCTTGAAATCTTTCAGCAAAAAAGTTCAGTTAGCTGTAGCATTCTCTTTTGCTGCAGCAAGATCATAAATTCTTCTGATATAGAAAAAAAGGAGAGCCTTCATTCTTCTGCAGGTTCAGTTAGCTGGTTGAAGAACCCAAGACTTAGTAGATCTTCAATCTTCTATAACAAGTTTAGAAACTACATTCTAAGTTACTTCCAGCAGAGGCAACCTTCTATTGAAGAATATCTTCCTGCTGCTGTGAAAAAAGATAGAGCTGAGATAACTCAGCTATAGGTGTTGACACACAGAAATTTCTCTGTGTCAAATTAATTAAAACCACTATTTTTCTGTAGGATCCTTTTGGATCTAAGCTGTAAGGCCTTTGGCCTTAGGTAGGGTAAATTTGCCTGAGCTGTAGGAGAGTGTTACTCTCTGAGTGTAAGATCCAGCTTGGATCTGAGGTAGGTGATCTTTTGATCACTAAGCTGTAGGGCTTTTGAGCCTGAGGTAGGAGAGTCATTCTCTCTGAGTTGTAGGGCACTTGTGCTTGAGTTGTAGGATCCTTTGGATTTGAGGTAAGGCTTGTGGGCCTGAGCTGTAGGAGAGTCATTCTCTCTGAGGTAGGAGAAAATTTGCTCTGCGGTAGGGCTTTCCTCCCAGCTTGAGTGTTAGGGCCTTTGGCCTGAGGTAGGTGATCTGTTGATCACTGAGTTATATGGATTAGTGCCTGAGCTTTAAGTCTTGGAGGAGACTGAGAGATCCTGAGGGATCTGAGGTATAAGCTCTTTGAGCTTAGTTTTAGAGAAGTGTCTTATATAACTGTAAGTTAGAAAGGTGGGAGGAGAGTGTATGTACCCATAATCTGGGGAACCACTATAATTTCTATGCGTGCTTTTCTGTGTTGTTTATTTATTGAAGGTTCTTGAAAGCTGTTAACTGCTAACACACCAAGCACTTAAGAAAGAAACTTAAAGAAAGTTACAAGATACCAACAAACCTATTCACCCCCCTCTAGGTTGCAAGCTACCTTGAAAACAAAGACTTTCACTATAACACTCTTTCTTACTCATACTAAATTTAGAAACTTGCACATCATTAACATGTTCATTGGGTCCTCATGCTCATGTAGGATAAAATGAAGTAAATTATGTATTTCTTTCCACTATGACAATATTTTTCTTACTTGTGGACTAGTTGATTCACTGAACCGAGGGGCAATGTTCCTTAAGTTGTAAATTTAAAACTATATTTTTTAAAACTTAAACCACATGGTTTTATACAAAATAGATGAGAGTGTGGTTTCTGCCTGATCATCTATAGTTTTCCCCTGTCTTACGTAACATCACGTCGCATATTTTTTCGTACTCTAATAACATGCAGATGTTGAAACAATGCGTGTCGTGCCAGCTTCACCACCAAATCCCAAGAGGTGGCGCGTCCTATTCACTCTGTTCGAATCAGTGTTGGTTCGTCGAAGAAGTGGCTGGATAAACAAGTCCATGATGCGAGGAACAAGGACATTCTCGTGGAATAGACCTAGAAGGAAGGGGAGAGTAGGACATCTCTTCCCGCGGCAGGCTCGGCGCAGCCTTTGGCGAGTAATCCTTCACCGCCACTTGTGCCTTTGTAGCTGATTTCCTCTGCTCCCTCAGATGCTCGCCCCCAAAAGGCTCATGTGAGCTCGTATTAAGGTCAGGGAGGGAGATCCTTTCTCTTCTTCACGCTAAGGGTAGGAGGGTGAGATTGTGGCTAGGGGTAACCTGACGTTCGACAAGGAGGTTCCTTGTTAGGTCTGTGAGATTCAGCTCGTCGCAGCTCCACCCCCCCTCCCCCACCCCCGATCTCCTTGGCTGAGTAACTAGTTCTCATTGAATGATAGATCAGTTCTTTGTTGTGGCTTCATCTAACACGAGCAACTTTCTCCTTATTTTGGCAAGTTACCCTTCAACCCCGGGGGGTGCTTTCATTGACGCCCTCTACCTCCCCTCCCATGAGTATCGCCAAGCGGCTGCTACGGGTACCTGACGTTCGACAAGGAGGTTCCTTGTAAGGCCTGTGAGATTCAGCTCATCGCAGCTCCACCCCCCCCCCCCCCACCCACGATCTCCTTGGCTGAGTAACTAGTTCTCATTGAATGATAGATCAGTTCTTTGTTGTGGCTTCATCTAACACGAGCAACTTTCTCCTTATTTTGGCAAGTCACCCTTCAACCCTGGGAGGTGCTTTCATTGACGCCCTCTACCTCCCCTCCCATGAGTATTGCCAAGCAGCTGCTTACACTTACATGGAGCTAAAGGCAAAGTTCGATCAGTTCGCTATCTACGATCCACATCGCCGGATCTCAGTTCTGGAGGTTCGAATGGAAAAAATGGAAGAGCTCTCGGAGAGGCTCGCTGGTGTCGAGTCTCGTTTTCACATGATCAACGAGCTGAAGCGGCGACAAGTCATGACCGAGTATCGCTATAAGCAACATCACAAGAAGCTATTTAGGATGCGAGCGAGCATGGGCTCGACGGGGAGGCTAACAAGGATGGAAGAACAACTTCATCAGGGTGACGACGTGATGGTTGTGGCGAGCGAGCACTACCTGCATGCACACGACATGGGCTGGGTCGGGCGACATCCCCCTCTTCCCGATCAACGACCTCAAAGGAATTTGGATCTTTATCAAGTCTTTTTTTTCTTCTTCGTTTTTGGCGACATTATAATAAACTGTCTGATTTCTTTATATTTATTGTAAGTAACGAGCTTCGGTCTCGCACTAGATCTATGCGTTGTATTTTTTGCGATGACATTTGTGTTTGCGTCCATCTTTTTTGTGACTTCTAGAGCTAACAATGTAGATTTTGTCGAGGTAGCGCTTTTTAGACGGATCTTCGTGAAGTAGAGCTTTTTAAAAATTTTGATGTATGATGGGCAGGTAGTGACTGTGTGATACTCATGGCAAGGACCCAGTATTAGGGGTGAAACTGGTGCGGTTTGAGCCCAAACCGCAAACCGCACCAACGAGGGTCGGTTTTGGATTTTATATAACCGCACCGTATCCAAACCGTGCACTGCGGTTTGGCATTTGTGCGATTTCGGTTTTTGCACATTTACCAAAACTTATAAAAATTACATGGATTATTTACATTTTATACCCAATAATGATATCCCCTCAAAATTTCAAAACACATGCAGAAGAGCGTGGTTCGTGAAGCCGGAATAGAAGAAATGAAAAATGAAAAATTTAAAATAACGAAGCGCTAGGTCTGGGTGTTGGATACTTTGATAGTTCGATTTCACTATGAGATTCAGCGGTTCGTCCACGGGTTAAATTCAGGCAGAGACTGTAGATCTGTAGTGCGGTACTCATTTAGATACTTAGATTAAGATATATTAATATATTATATTATATAATTATAAGATATATAAAAGATATAATACAAGATAGATTAATTAATTTTTAAGATATATTATAAGACATACAAATAAACTAACATTATAATCATTGCGGTGTGGTGCGGTTTATTTGGTTTTGTCAAGGAAAAAAACCGAACCACACCGCAAAATAGGCGGTTTTCCAATAACCAAAACCGCACCACAACCAAACCGTTCACTGCGGTTTGAATTCGGTGCATTGCGGTGTTGCAGTTTTTTGTAGTTTCGTTTTTTTATTTTCAGGCCTACCCAATATCCCCCTGACCTGCGCCTATAAATAGAGAGAGTAAGTACGTATTAATTACGCTATTTGCGATTTTCCTTTCTTGCTCATGACTTTTACTGACCTTCATCTTTCTCGCTCTCAATACTCGCCAATCTTCTTCGTGCACTTCATGACGGTTGGGGATGATGTTGCTGCTCACAATATGGGGAATGAGAGGAACTTTGCAGATGCGGTTTTCAAGAAGTCCGCTGCTGAGGAGTGGGACTAGGATTTTAAGAAAAGGTTCCTTTCCGAGGAATACTCGGCAATGTTTTCTCGCTGGGGGAGCGACTAAACACATCTTGGAGGATGAACTCGTCCTCCCCCTTCACCATTTTGAAGTAGGCATGTGACTTCCGTTATGACCGGAGTACTGCCAGATACTTAGGTATTTCGGCATCGTCCCAGCTTAGATCAACCCGAACGACGTGACGATGATCATGAGATTTCTCTACTTCTTGGGATCAGAGCAGATCGCCTTCGATCCCTCCATCTTCCAGAATATCTTGGACTTCGCAGCAACTAGCGAGGGCGTCGTCTACTTGAGCAACCATGTCTGCATCTTGGTCGGCACAACGAACAAGATTCATCGCTGGGGTGAGTGGCTTGTCATCATCGGCGATGACTTCGAAGGAGTTCCATGTCGACCACAACAACCATCAGAGGCGACCTTCCTGTCACCTCTCCTAGAGGGGCCATGGGAGCAACTCGTCGAAGCTTTCAGAGGTCGCAAGTTCGACGATGTCCACTGGCAACTTCATGTTAATCAGTTGGGAAAAATCTTCCCGGATGTGAGAAATGAACAAAAAACAAATCGAAATGGTTTTAACTGAAACTTTATTATCCGAAAAAGATATCTATTATAATGGTATAACCTCCCTTTTATAGAATGGAGGAGATGAGAGAGATTACAAATAATCAATGTGGGACTAAAAATTTACAAGTGTATGCGGCTTTACAAAAGACAAACCGGACAAGCCGTGCGGTTAGACAAACCGGCTAACCGCCTGACTACCAACAGGAGGAGAGATCAAACCGCCACAGGAGACCGCTAGACCGCTCGGTCTCCTAGTCGCCTGAGACAAGCCGCATGACCGCTGGGATACCAAACAGCAACAGCCCGGCACACAGACCAGCTAGGAGAAACCGCCAGACCGCCCGGTCTCCAACCTGCAACACTCCCCCTCAAGCTGGAGCATAGATATAAATCATGTCTAGCTTGTCGCAGATGTGGAAAAATGAAGCAGACACCGGCTTGGTGAAGACATCTGCCAACTCGTTGTCGGAAGTGACAAACGGAGTGCAAATCTGTTTCTTCAATATTTCTTCCCGAATAAAATGACAGTCGACTTCTATTTTTTTGTTCTCTCATGAAAGACCGGATTTTTGGAAATGTATATCGCGGCCTTATTGTCACAGAACATAGGAAGAGGATAGTTGTAAACCTCTCCTAAGTCAAGCATGAGAGCCCGCAACCACTTCAACTCACATGTAGTCGATGCCATGCTGCGATATTCCGCCTCTGCACTAGACCTGGAAACCACAGACTGTTTCTTGCTCTTCCAACTCACAAGATTGCCTCCAACAAACGTGCAGAAACCTGATGTAGATTTGCGGTCCCCTTTGTCATCCGCATAACTTGAATCAGAATAAGCTTCAACCCTTAGGTGATCATTCTTCTGAAAGAGGAGTCCTTTCCCTGGTGCAGCTTTAATATACTCTAATATCCTCAGTGCAGATTGTAGATGACACTCCCTCGGAGCTTGCATGAACTGGCTCACCTTGCCAACAACATAAGAGATGTTGGGTATGGTTACCGTGAGATATATGAGCTTGCCCACCAGACGCCGGTATCTCGTAAGATCGGAGAGAAGAGGCGAGTCATCTGTCCAAGTTTTGTCTTCTCCAGCAGCCGTAGGACAACGTGCAGGTTTAGCACCAGTCAGTCTTGCCTCCTTTAAAAGATCAAGAGCATACTTCCGTTGGGAAAGGACCATGGAGTTGGGCTTTCTAGAGATTTCAATCCCCAGAAAGTATTTGGGGGAGCCCATGTCCTTTGTGACCAGATGTTGACGAAGGTGTTTCTTGGTCATCAATACCCCATCCTGGTCATCGCCAGTAAGAAGAATGTCATCAACATAAACCGCAAGAATAACAAGACCAGAGGCGGTTTTCCGAACAAACAAGGAGTGATCTGCTGAGCTTCTTGTAAAACCAATGGCCGCAACAATGCTACTGAACTTGTCAAACCAGGCACGAGGACTCTGCTTGAGGCCATAGATAGCCTTCTTTAGCCGGCATACCCGTGTCTCCCCCTGAGCAACATACCCAGGAGGTTGCTCCATGTAAACATCTTCCTGCAGATCACCATAGAGGAAAGCATTCTTAACATCGAGTTGCGAGATGAGCCAATCCCTGTTGACAGCCACAGAGAGAAGAACCCTAATAGTGCTGAGACGAGCCACTAGAGAGAAAGTGTCAAAGTAATCAACGCCATAAGTTTGGGTAAAACCCTTGGCAACCAGGCGAGACTTGTAACGATCCACACTGCCATCCGGGAGAAACTTCACAACGAAGACCCATCGACAACCAACAACATCTGTGCCGAAAGGAGGAGGAACAAGGGTCCAGGTACCCCGTTCAGTGAGAGTAGCAATCTCCTCATCCATGGCAGCTTTCCAATGAGGAATAGTAAGGGCCTCCTGGTAGGAATGGGGGGTGGCAGTGGCCGAGATAGCCAGTGCAAAAGCTCTGCTAGAAGGGGTAAGACGATCGTAGGAAACAAATGCAGCAAGCGAGTGTTGGGTACATGTCCGAACCCCTTTGCAAAGAGCAATCGGGAGATCCAGATCAGCAGGTGCCTCAGTATCCGGAGTATCCGTGGTGGAGAGAGCTGACCCGGGAGTAGAGAGAGATGGCAGCGGAGTGGAGGGAGAAAGCGGAGTAGAGGGTGGAGATGAGGGGGATGGTGAAGATGGTGGAGAGGGCGGAACATCAGTGGGAGCAGAGGGAATGAAGGGGTTGGTATGAGAAGTAGGATCAGGAGGAGGAGAGGAGGAAGCGGGAGAGAAGTAAGATGCATTGGCAAAGAAGGTGACATCCGCAGAGACAAATTGCTTGCGGGTAACAGGGTCAAAGCAGCAATAACCTTTCTGGGTGGGAGAGTACCCCAGAAAGACACATTTAGTAGCACGTGGTGAGAGTTTGTCACGGGTGGCAGCGGGAGAGTGCACAAAGGCGGTGCACCAAAAGATGTGCAGAGGAAGAGGAAAGGGATTTTTGTCCGGATAAAGAATGGAGAAGGGGGTAGCATCGTGGAGAACTGTGGAGGGAAGGCGATTGATGAGATAGCAGGAGAGGAGGACAGCATAGCCCCAATAGGAGCGAGGAACATGCATTTGAGTCAGCATGGTGAGCGACATCAAGGAGGTGCCGGTTTTTGCGTTCCGCCACCCCCATTTTGTTGTGAGGTGTAGACACAGCTTGTTTGACGAATAACACCATGGTGAATAAAAAACGAGGAGAAGTCTTGGCTAAGATACTCCTTAGCATTGTCAGAACGAAGGATTTTAATAGACGTATCGAACTGAGTCTTAACCATAGAATAAAATGAGGTCCAAATAGAGAACAACTCGGTGCGATCCTTGAGAAGATACACCCACGTACACCGAGAGAAATCATCAATGAAGGTGACAAAATATGAACTAACCCGACCGATGGTGAGGGTAGGAGCGGGACCACATATGTCAGAGTGAACGAGGTCGAACGGACGGGAAGAGCCCCGACTTTGCGTTGGTGGGAAGGACGAGCAGTGATGTTTGTCAAGTTGACATGCATCACAGTTTAGAGGAGGAGGATGAGGAGGGAGGTGGGGCAGGAGCTGGCGCAGAATTCGGGGAGGAGCATGTTCAAGGCAAAGATGCCATTGGAGAAGATCTGTAGATGAGGAGGAGAAGGCGGATAGAGCAGAAACGTTGTCGAGGAAGTAGAGGCCACCACTCTCAGTCCTGGTAGCAATCGTCCGTTGGGAGTCCGGATCCTGAAAAGCACAAGAGGTAGGGGTGAATATGACAGAACACCGTAGTTGCTTGCATAAAGAAGTAACCAATAATAAATTACACGGAAACTTGGGCACATAGAGGGTATCAGCCAGACAGAGAGATGGAGTGACTTGAACCATGCCCGTCCCATGGACAGGTGAGGGAGATCCATCCGCAACAATGACCGGGGGCAACTGAGCATGTGTTTCAAGAAGAGAGAAACATTGAGGATTGCCTGTCATATGATTTGTTGCACCAGAGTCGATTAGCCATCTTCCGCGAGTAACAACATGAGCACTACCAGAAGAGGTGACCACCGAGGCGGACAAGCTGGAGGAGGGGAAAGCCATGGAAGCAAGAGAGGAGCAAACCGCGACAATAAGAACAAGCTGCGAGAAGAGAAAGAAGCCGAACGGTTAAGCGAAGAAGAGAAGAGAGCACCAAGCCGGGCGCGAACAGAAAAAACAGGTCGGGCGGCTAGGAAGGCCACGACCAAGAAGCAGAGCAAAGTAATAGGAAAGAAGTTGCACGGCTTGAAAAAGTCGGGCGAACAGAGGAGAACAAGTCGCACGGCTAAAGATGAGGCCGGGGCGACTAGCAAGTAGGAGTGGGTAGAAGGCAACAGGCGCGGCGACTTAGAAGTAGATGGCGGCGAATAGAGGAGAGCGCGAAAACAGGTCGCGAGAAAGAAGGAGCAAGCCGCGCGGACAGACGCGGAATCAAGCCGCGAAAGTAGTGAGAGCGCACACAATCAGGAGGAATAGATCGAGTGCTCTGATAACATGTGAGAAACGAACAAAAAACAAACCGAAATGGTTTTAACTGAAACTTTATTATCCGAAAAAGGTATCTATTACAATGGTATAGCCTCCCTTTTATAGAATGGAGGAGATGAGAGAGATTACAAATAATCAATGTGGGACTAAAAATTTACAAGTGTATGCGGCTTTACAAAATACAAACCGGACAAGCCGTGCGGTTAGACAAATTGGCTAACCGCCTGACTACCAACAGGAGGAGAGATCAAACCGCCACAGGAGACCGCTAGACCGCTCGGTCTCCTAGTCGCCTGACCGCTGGGATACCAAACAGCAATAGCCCGGCACACAGACCGGCTAGGAGAAACCGCCAGACCGCCCGGTCTCCAACCTGCAACACCGGACAAAGGTGAATATCTGAGTGAGCTTCTCCCATACTCGTTGACTTTGGCACGTATCACGCTTGGTTCTGCAACTTACTGTTCTCTTTCTTTGTTGTAGATTCTCGCATTCTTCCGTGAGAACTCCTCCCATTGGCGAAGGAGGCCTCGACTTCTCGCCAGAGCTCTGTAAATCTGCATGTCGATATCGAAGAAGTTCTAGAGCCCTCGAACAACCCACTTGCATGCAGTAAAAGAAAACAAAGATCTGGCGAGAAAGGGGGCTCCTCGCAAAGAGACAGGACAAGGGGAAGGGCAAGTCCAAGTCCTAGGAGCCTATAAAGAAGACGACGAATTTCTCTCGCATGAGCTTTGGCGAGAAGGACAATCCTTCGGAGGTCGGAGAGCCCTACCTCCATCCAAAATACGGGCTAGGGCGCGATGACGAGGATGCATATGGTCGCCCGCTTGTGACCTGGGATGAGAGTGAGCACAAGGTGACTCTAATCACCAACTTGAATGCCCAGTCAGAAGATTGGGAGGATAGGGGCGAGGTGTATGATGTCGTCTTCACTCTCTATGGGCGCACATATGTCGAGTCGCTATAGAATGTCGGCGCGGAAGATCTCGCGAACCAGACTACTCGCTCGGCCCTGCGAGCTACCGAACTGGTCCATTACACAACAAGGACGTTGCTTGAGGCCCAACAGTATGTCAAAGTGCTAAGTAAGAGGAATCTGGAGTTGGGGCTTGTTGGGTCTATTGATCCCAATATCCCAGATTTGTAAGAAGTCAAACGGGTCAATAATATAAACACATAATGTATTTAATGTGTGCCTTAGTTCTTGCATGCAGGTAGTCCATGATTGGACATGTGAAGAAAAATGAGTTTGGTAGTAAACTCAAAATTCGTCGAGCTCAGCTCGCAGTTCGTCGAGCTCAGCTCGCCGGTCATCGAGCTCAGCTCAACATTCCTTGGGATAAGCTCAAGTGCTCAGGATTCAAATTTCGTCGAGCTCAGCTTGGAGTTCGTTGAGCTCAATTTGCAGTTCGTCGAGCTCAGGTTACAGATCGTCGAGCTCAGCTCAACACTTGTCGAGCTAAAGCCAGAAAAATTGACTAAGGCAAAAAGCGTTGAGACCGCTGAGACGATCAGAGTTCGTCGAGCTTAGCTCACAGATCATTGAACGCAGCTAAAACCAGAAAAACTGACTAAGAAAAAAAGCGCTGAGACAGCTGAGATAGATGAGAAGAAAGCGCTGAGACCGCTGAGAAGAAAGCGTTGAGACCGCTGAGAAGAAAGCTCTGAGACAGAAGGTTGTCTCAGTAGTTAAGAATAAAGCGCTGAGACCGCTGAGCAGAGAGCGCTGAGACAAAAGCTTGTCTCAGTTGTTAATAAGAAACCGCTAAGACAGAAAGCACTGAGACAGAAGCTTGTCTCAGTTGTAATAAGAAACCGCTGAGACCGCTGAGACAGAACCGCTGAGACAAATCCATAGAAAATTCACAAGTCTAGAGGCGATGAGAGATAAAACAGATGGCGTTGAGTGACTTAACATCACTTAACGCTTTATGAATTTCTGAAATATTTTCTAAGTCCCGATGGTGATGACCATTGTTGACGTCATCAAGTCAACTTGCATGTAGCCGTTGCGGGAAAGCTGCAGTGGCGCCGAAAGCTGCTTTGTCCTTTTCTGAAGGAGGTGGGGGTCACCAATCCTTGGCTGGGCCCACACATATTGGTATCGTTGATTCAAATTAGCGTATATAAAAAGGAAAAAGAAAAGGGGATTAGGGCAATGAAGAACAAACACAGAAAATACAAAAGAAAACTAGAGGCGGCTGCACATCTTCTTCTCCATTAAGCTTGAAATCTCAAGTACAGTAGAGATAACCAAAAGGCAAAGGAAGATAGTTGAAGCTCTTCAAGTTCAGTAAGATAGTTCTCTCCAGAGAAGAGAAGATGATTCATCCATTCAACAAGCTGATAGATGTTCATCTGTGCAGCAAAAAAGAGTTAGCTGTAGAAGAAGACTAATTCCTTCTACAACAAGAGTGCTGGACTGATATCTGCTCAGTCCAGCAAGGTAGACTAAGAGACTTATCTCTGAGTCAGTTCTTCATTTTCCTAATTTACTTCATGTAGGATTCAGTTGATCTGAATCTGAGTGTATGATACTTTGTGCCTGAGGTAGGTGCCCTGTTAAGGTGCTGAGGTAGGATCCAAGAGTGGATCTGAGTTGTAGGGCTTAATTGCCTGAGGTAGGAGAGTGCTGCTCTCTGAGGTAGGATTCAAGTGTGGATCTAAGAGAGGGCTGTCCTCCCAGCCTGAGTGTAGGGTCTTGTGCCTGAGGTAGGTGACTGGAGAGTCACTGAGATGTAGGTGACAAGTGTGTCACTGGGTTGTAGGCCTTGGAGGATGCTGAGCTGTAGGTACCTGGAAGGGTACTGAGTTGTAGGAGTGCTGCAGCACTTTGAGAGTAGGGTTATTTGCTTGAAGCTGTAGAGCTGAAGAGCCTGAGTTGTAGGCCTTAGAAATAAGGCTGAGCTAGGTGATCAGTTGATCACTGAGCTGTAGGAGCTTTGTAGGGCTTTGAGGTAGGAACCCCTGTGGTTCTGAGTTTGGATTCTATAAAGAATCAGTGTATAAGGCTGAGGGCCTGAGGTGTAAGCTCTGAGGAGCATATTGGTGGAGTTTGTGCCTAGTCCAACAAATAATTTGGATAGGTGGGAGGGAAAGTGGATGTACCCAATTGGGGAACCACTATAAATCTTTCTGTGTTTGTTCTGGTGCTTGTTTTCTTTCTTATTGCAAAATCTAAGGACAAGCTTTAGATAGATTAATTGGAAATCAGCAAAAGAACTAATAAAACTTTAAAGACCTATTCACCCCCCCTCTAGGTGATTTGCTAAACTTCAGTTAAGCAACTTTCAAGTGGTATCAAAAGGAGGTTACTCAACAAGGGATTTAACAATCTGAGTATACCTCCAAGGTTAGCTAAAAGATAAAGAATGGGGTCTGGTGTAAACTACAAGAAATTGAGAGCCATGAAGTTACCAATCTGCAGAAAGGAAGGGTTTGGCCTCTGGAAGGAAAGGGTCAGGTTATTCATGGAAGGTGCTGACCCTAAGATCTACATCACAATCAAAGAGGGACCTTTCATCCCTATGAAGATCTCAGTTGTTGATGCCAACATCCATACTCCGAAGTCTTATGAAGAAATGAACAAAGATGAGCTCCTCCTTGCCTCTATGGATAAGAGAGCTCAAAATATCATTGCTAGTGCAACAGATGATTCTACATTCCAAAATTTGGTGAACTGCAAGACCTCCAAGGAGATGTGGGACACCATAGTTGTGTTCATGGAGGGTTCAGAAGAGGTGAGGGATGACAAAAAAACAATGCTCAACCAGGAGTATGAGGCCTTCAGACAAGGAAAGTCTGAGGGCATTGCTGAAAGTTTTGAAAGATTTTTCAGAATTGTTAATGAACTAAGAACATATGGAAGGGTCTTCAACACCTATGAGTTGAATGACAAATTTCGCAGCTCCCTTATAAAGGATTGAGACACAAAGATTTGTGCCATCGGGGAGATAAGCAAGCTAGCTGACACTCCACCTCCAACCATGTTTGGAAAGATACTGTCTTATGAGATGCAGCTTGTAGTAAGGAAGGAAGAAGAAGATAAGAGCAGTAAGTCACAGAGCAAGGAGAAATCTGTGGACTTCAGAGCTGATGCTTCAATCAGGAGTAGAAGGAAGATCTCTCTAGTCAGGAGAACTGCTGAGTCAGAATCAGAGAGCTCAAGGTCCTGCTCCTCTGACAACCATATATCTGATGAGGACATTGCTGCCTTCTTCAGGCAATTCCAGAAATTCATGAAGAAGGGGCATTGGAAGAACAGGAGGCCATCCTCTTCCTCACAACATGGAAGGAAGTCCTCTAAGGAGGACAGGTTTGCTTCTAACTCTAACAAACATTTTTTCCTCTAATGTTATTTGTTTCTGTTGCAGCAAACCTGAGCATGTAGTTACTGACTGCCCAATGAAGAGGAAAAAAGAAGGAGTGAAGAAGAGCCACAAGGGAAAGAAGAAAGAGAAGTCCCTTGTGGCCAAGAAGGAAAAGACCTGGACTGACTCTTCCTCTAGATCAGACAGTGAAGAAGAAGCCTACATTGGGATTATTACTGTTGCTGAAGAGGAACCTGAAGAATACCCTGCTGCTAGAATAGGGATCAGTGTCCCTCTGTCTCACTCAGATAGTGACTTAGAGGTGGATGAAGATGATGAAGAAGATGCTCAATGTCATAGATTGATGGCAATGATAGATGAAGAAAGCAGCCAGGATCTGCCTGGTTAGACTCAGGTAAATGCTAAATCACAATCTTTTATTTCAATTCATGAGGCTGGGTCAGACTCTGATGCTCAATCATCAAGAGATGAAGGGGATTCAGACTCTGAGGATGATGTCAACTCCATAATTATCAAGTATGGAGAACTTCTTGAGGCATTCAAGAGGTGCAAGCTGCTTGCCAATAAAAAGCTCTCACTGACATGGCTGCGCAAGCAGCTCAGCTCAAGGAAATCATTGACAATGAGTCTGTGGTGAAAGTCTCAAATGAGAAACTTATCTAGAAATTTGAAAATGATCTCCTAAATGAGAAATTGTTAGTGATCAAATTTTCTAAGCCAAACACTGTGCTACCCTTAATTGACACCCACCTTACCCAAGCAGGTAAGAAAAGGTTAGGATTTAAGTGACCTGCTAGACCTTCCAATCCAAAAGGAAAGGGAAAAGGAAAGACACCAGTTGTGCCTCTAGGCTCATTGCCTCAAATTCCTTTTCAGAAAGTTCTGTTGCCTTCTAACATGTATGACCATGAAAGATGTTATGGTCACTGGGAGAATGGCAGATCCACTGGTATGGACCAATGTGTCCCTAGCCAAGGTGGAAGATATAGCCATGTGAAAGCCTTTAAGGCTGACCATGAGGAAATTCAAATGGCCCATCCTGGACCATTTGTTTTTGTTACCCCAGCCCCAAAACTCAAAGATAATGTTGCAGTGAATCTAAATCATCCAGCTAAAGTAGTGACTCAAGGTGAGTCTTCTAGCATAGTTGGAATGACAATCTCAGATGCTATCAGATGCATGTTAGCTGAAAAGGGACATGCAGCTGGTGGTTATCAGAAAAGACCAAAACAACCAGCTGAAAGACTGTCCTTCAGTCAAACGGCTGCTGAAAGAAAACAGAAGTATAAAGCAGCATATCTCCCGACTATTCAAGGAGCAGTACAGCCTAATGCTGGTCCCAAACAGAAAAGGAGATACAATATCTATGAGTGCTGCTTTTGTGGCAAAGTGATCCACTATGTTGTAGATTGCTGGAACAATCCTTCAGTGTTCAGAGGTTACCAACCTGCCAGAAATTCTGCAGGAAGGCATAGTTATTTTCAGACTAATGTAAACCTATGACCCAATAGAAATTGGGGTCCTAAGATAAGGAGATTTGTGTTCTTTTCAGGTTAGTTCAAGTACCAATTCCCCTAAATAGAACTTGGACAGTGGATGTTACAGGCACATGACTATAACAAATGAGCTATTGAAGGAATTCACTCCAGAAAAGAATAGACTCAAGGTCATCTTTGGAGGATCTGACAAGGGGATAACCAGACGCTATGGTAATATCTCAAATAGCATAATCATCATCACAAAGGTGGCTTATATGGAGGGGTTGCAACACAACCTCATAAGCATAAGACAACTATGTGATCTTGGTTATGACATTTCCTTCCATAAGGATAAGTGCCACATCAAGAGGTTAAGTGACCAAAGTGTCATCTTAACATGCACTAGGAGTGGGAATGTCTATTGCTTAAACTTTTCTTGCTTAGATAATAGTTCCCCTATATGCCTAGTTGCAAATGACAAAGTCTCATATTGTGTCCAATTGCACAAGAGACTGGCTCATTTGAATTATAAGACCATTGGTCAGCTCTTCAGTGATGAGATAGTTAGGAATGGTCCCAAAATAAAATGCTCCAAGGAGGGTATCTGTGCTGCTTGCCAAAAGGGTAAGCAGACTAAGACCTCTTTCAAGAGCATTGGGGCCAAGGAATCAGTGAAATGCTTGTATCTCCTGCATATGGACTTGTTTGGTCCTATGCATGTTCATAGTCTGGGTAGGAAGGTCTACACCCTTGTGGTGGTTGATGACTATTCCAGGTTTACTTGGGTGTTCTTCCTTAGAAGAAATGATGAATCCCTTAAAATCTTCATGAATTTTGTCAAGAAAATTAAGAATGAGCTTGCATGCTTTGTGGTCAAAATGAGAAGTGACCATGGAACTGAGTTTCAGTCTGCTGCCATGGCTACATTCTGTGAAGAGCAAGGGATTCATCAAAAATTCTCCTCTCCAAGAACACCCCAGCAAAATGGGTTAGATGAGAGGAAAAAACAGGACTCTCATAGAAGTTGGGAGAACATTATTGCATGACACTTCTATCCCTGAATATTTCTGGGTTGAGGCAGTTAATACTACATATCATGTGCTCAATAGGTCTTCTATCACCAAAGGCCATAAGAAGACTCCCTATGAGATCTTGAAGGGCAGAAAACCAAACATATCCTATTTCAGGATCTTTGGTTGCAAGTGTTTCATCCTGAACAATGGTAAGTCAAAAGTGACTAAGTTTGCTGCCAAATCCCATGAGGGGATCTTTATTGTGTACAACAATAATAGTAGGGTATATAGAGTCTATAACTTGATAAATCAAGTTGTAGAAGAATCTGTCCATATAGTGTTTGATGAGTCATGCATGATTGACAGTGAGCTGCCAAACTCTTTGCCTAGCTCTGCAGGTACAAAAGTCATGATGGAAAAGCTCTCCATCAAAGATAAAGACCCAGCTATGCAAGAAGAATGTGAAGAGGGATGTTGTGTAGAGGAAGCACAGAACAGTCAAGCTGGAAATGAAGACCAACCTGCTGAAGAAAATGGTAATCAGCAGGAAGCAGTCAAGCTGCTCCCAGCAGTCAGATATCTGAGAGATCATCCTCCAGATCAGAAGCAGGAGTCTCAACACAGCTCTCTATTCTAGCTTCCTGTCACAAGAAGAGCCCAAGAAATTTGAAGAAGTAAATCAAGACCAATTCTAGATTGGTGCAATGCAAGAAGAACTGAACCAGTTCAAAAGGTGCAAGGTTTGAAAGCTGGTTCCCAGACCAGATGGACACAATGTCATTGGAGTCAAGTGGATTTTCAGAAATAAACTTGATGAAAATGGCATTGTAATAAAGAATAATGCTAGACTGGTGACCAAAGGTTATAAACAGGAAGAGGGGATTGATTATGATCAGACTTTTTCCCCAGTTGCAAGGTTGGAAGCAATCAGACTGTTCCTTACATTTGCAGCCTTCCAGGGATTCAAGGTATTCCAGGTGGATGTCATGTCTGCCTTCCTGAATAGATACTTGAAGGAAGAGGTTTATGTAGAGTAGCCTCCAGGTTTTGTAGATTCTAACTCTCCTACTGATGCATATAGACTTAGGAAAGCTCTTTATGTGCTCAAGCGAGCCCCAAGATCATGGTATGAGACATTGTCTACCTTCCTCATTGAGAACAAATTCTCAAGGGGGAAGATAGACAAGACCCTATTCCTAAGGGAATCTAAGGGCAAGATCATCCTAGTCCAGATTTATGTTGATTACATAATATTTGGCTCTACTGATGACAACCTCTGCAGGAAGTTTGTAAAACTTATGCAGGGGAAGTTTGCGATGAGCAGTATAGGTGAACTGAAATTTTTCTTGGGACTCCAAGTAAAACAGACTAATGATGGTCTATCCATATCCCAGTCAAAGTTCACCAGGGAGATAATCAAGAAATATATCATGAAGAATGCTTCCAGCATAAGAACTCCCATGAGCTCAAGTATGCCTTTAAGCAAAGATGATCTAGGGAAGCCTGTTGATCAAACTCTATATAGAGGTATGGTTGGCTCCCTTCTCTATCTCACTACAAGTAGGCCTGACATTATGTATGCAACATGTGTATGTGCTAGGTATCATGTCTGCCCTAAAGAGTCTCACTACACTGCTATGAAAAGAATCTTGAGATATCTTAAGGGCACCTCAGATCTTGGCCTATGGTACCCAGAAATAGGGAATTTGAACTAACATGCTATTCAGATGCAGATTTAGCAGGCTGTAAGGAGGACAGGAAGAGCGCTTCAGGCTCCTGTCAATTTCTAGGTGGAAGGCTTGTCTCTTAGAGCAACAAGAAACAAACGAGTGTTGCAATATCAACAGCAGAGTCAGAGTATATTTCAGCTGGAAGCTGCTGTGCTCAGTTGCTGTGGATCCAGCATCAACTTCAGGACTACAATATTCAGATAAGTAGAACTCCACTCTTTTGTGATTCTACTAGTGCAATTTCTATAACTAGGAATCCTGTCTCCCATAGCAGGACTAAGTATATAAAAATTAGGTATCATTTCATTCGAGAACATGTGGAAAGGGAAGACATCTCCCTTGAGTTTGTCTCTATAGATAAGCAAGTGGCTGATATCTTCACTAAGCCACTAGATGAAGCCATGTTCAACACCTTCAAATTTGAATTGTGTATGTTGAATCTTGTGTAGCTTCAATTCTCTCTTCTACCATATGCTGCACTGTTTATTTTGTAGGTAGAACATGCTCTTCCTCTAGATTATGAAGATAGTGTGCAACTGTTGAGGGGGAGCTAGCCCAACAGAATATGAAGAGAGCGGAACTGGATTGAGTCAAAGTGGAAGATCTACTCCAGACGGATAGGGGGAGAAAAACCCCACAGAATGCTCCCTATTGCATAGGTCAAAAAGTGGGAGGATAGAGTCAAAGGGAGTCAAAGGGGTAAGAAGAATAGACAGGTGAAATAGTATGGATGGCAGCATGCCAGGGGGAGTAAGTAATTCTCCACAGGCTGGAAAAATATGGTAATATGGTAACTTCTCTACACTTTAATAATGTTAAATTTTGTCTATGATGAATATATTGTGCTGTCAATGACCTGTATTGTTTTGACTTCTTCAAATAGGGGGAGATTGTTGGGTCTATTGATCCCAATATCCAAGATTTGTAAGACGTCAAACAGGTCAATGACATATACACACAATATATTTGATGTGTGCCTTAGTTCTTGCATGTAGGTAGTTCATGATTGGACATGTGAAGAAAAATGAGTTTGGTAGTAAGCTCAAAATTCATCGAGCTCAGCTCGCAGTTCGTCGAGCTCAGCTCGCTAGTCATCGAGCTCAGCTCAACATTCCTTGGGATAAGCTCAAGAGCTCAGGATTCAAAGTTCGTAGAGCTCAACTTGGAGTTCGTCGAGCTCAGTTTGCAGTTCGTCGAGCTCAGTTTACAGATCGTCGAGCTCAACTCAACACTTATCGAGCTAAAGACAGAAAAATTGACTAAGGCAAAAAGCGCTGAGATCGCTGAGAAGATCAGAGTTCGTCGAGCTCAGCTCACAGATTGTCGAACACAGCTAAAACCAGAAAAACCGACTAAGGTAAAAGCGCTGAGACGGTTGAGATAGCTGAGAATAAAGCGCTGAGACCAATGAGAAGAAAGCGTTGAGACCGCTGAGAAGAAAGCACTGAGACAGAAGGTTGTCTCAGCAGTTAAGAATAAAGCGCTGAGACCGCTGAGAAGAAAGCGCTGAGACAGAAGCTTGTCTCAGGTGTTAATAAGAAACCGCTGAGACCGCTGAGACAGAAAGCGCTGAGACAGAAGCTTGTCTCAGGTGTTAATAAGAAACCGCTGAGACCGCTGAGACAAAACCGTTGAGACAAATCCAGAGAAATTCACAAGTCCAGAAGCACTGAGAGCCAAGAAAGATGACGTTGAGTGACTTAACATCACTTAACGCTTTACGAATTTCTGAAATATTTTCTAAGTCCAGATGGTGATGACCATTACTGACGTCATCCAAATCAACTTACATGTAGTCTTTGCGGGAAAGCTGCAGTGGCGCCAAAAGCTGCTTTGTCCTTTTCTGAAGAAGGTGGGGCTCACGAATCCTTGGCTGGGCCCACACACATTTGTGTCGTTGATTCAAATTAGCACATATAAAAAGCAAAAAAGAAAAGGGGATTAGGGCAATGAAGAACAAACACAAAAAATACAAAAAAAACTAGAGGCGGCTGGACATCTTCTTCTCCATTAAACTTGAAAGCTCAAGTCCAGCAGAGATAGCCAGAAGGCAAAGGAAGATAGCTGAAGTTCTTCAAGTTCAACAAGATAGTTCTCTCCAGAACATAGAAGCTGATTCATCCATTCAGCAAGCTGATAGTTGTTCATCTGTGCAACAGAAAAGAGTTAGCTGTAGAAGAAGACTAATTCCTTCTACAACAAGAGTGATGGACTGATATCTGCTCAGTCCAGCAAGATAGACTCAGAGACTTATCTCTGAGTCAGTTCTTCATTTTCCTACTTTACTTCCTGTAGGATTCAGTTGATTTGAATCTGAGTGTAGGGCACTTTGTGCCTGAGGTAGGTGACTAATTAGTCACTGAGGTAGGCGCCCTATTGGGGTACTGAGGTAGGAACTAAGAGTGAATCTGAGCTATAGGGCTTAATTGCCTGAGGTAGGAGAGTGCTGCTCCCTGAGGTTGGATCCAAGTGTGGATCTGAGGTAGGGTTGCCCTCCCAGCCTGAGTGTAGGGCGTTATGCCTGAGGTAGGTGACTGGAGAGTCAATGAGCTATAGGTGACACGTGTGTCACTGAGTTGTAGGCCTTGGAGGAGGCTGAGATGTAGGTACCTGGAAGGGTATTGAGTTGTAGGAGTGTTGTAGCACTCTGAGAGTAGGATTGTGTGCCCGAAGCTATAGGGCTGAAGAGCCTGAGTTGTAGGCATTAGAAATAAGGCTGAGGTAGGTGATCAGTAGATCACTGAGTTGTAGGAGCTTTGCAGGGCTCTGAGGTAGGAACCCTTGTGGTTCTGAGTTTGGATTCTGTAAAGAATCTATGTATAAGGCTGAGGGCCTGAGGTGTAAGCTCTGAGGAGCATATTGGTGGAGTTTGTGTCTAGTCCAACAAATAAGTTGGATACATGGGAGGGAAAGTGGATGTACCAAATTGGGGAACCAGTATAAATCTTTGTATGTTTGCGGTGATGCTTGTTTTCTTTCTTATTGCATGATCTAAGGACAAGCTCTGGATAGATTAGTTTGAAATCAACAAAAGAACTAATAAAACTTCAAAGACCTATTCACCCCCCCCCCTGTCAAGGTGATTAGCTAACCTTCAGTTAAGCAACTTTCAGGGCCCAAGGCCTCCCGGTGTAGAATCTATGAGGTAACCTTTGTTCGAGTGTGCGACCTCTATATAGTCGCTTCTTGATGATTGCTTTGCTGACGATTATTGTTATTACTCGTAAGAAGCCGAGCTCGAGACGACGAGTAAGGTGTCCCAATTGGTGTAAGAGCTCGTGGACATCAAAGATACTCTGGAGGCCACCTAAGTGCGGAATGTCGAGCTGGAAACACGGTCCGCGGAGCAACATCCAACGTAGTGAGTAATTCAGGAATATGGAAGAAGATCTGCTTCCATAATGATGAGATGCCCACTATTCGTTGTGACATCACGCGGGCGATGGAGAATGTCATCCTTGTCAAGAAAAGGATCGATGGCTACTCGGCCTGAAGGTGACCGACTTGACGGTGATGAGCCTCATCTCGGGCATGCTCGCTGAGGAATCAAACTTTCAAGACCACGTCCCATTTTCCAACACCAATTCTGACGATGATGATGAAGATGTTGATGGATGTTGGAGATGAAGTGGGCGAAGTGGATATCGGGGATGAGGAGGAGCCAAAAACCAACGTCGTGATCAAGGACGAGGAGGATGATGAAGTTGATACTGGCAATGACGACACTTAGTCGGCGGAAGACCTCATGCATGCGAACATGTTTAATCGTTGTAAAATAGATAGATATTTTTGGGACGGATCTTTATACAAGGTTTCATTGCTCATTTTTGGAATGTAATGCTCGCTAGATATATATGAAAGAAGAAACAATTGAGCGCTTTGTTATTTTTAGGCTCGCCTGTCATCGATACTCGCTAGGCTCATAGGCTCGCTTGTCTTCTATACTCGCCAGACTTATAGGCGTGAGAGCACTGAGTGTTCGCTACGCTTTTCCCATGCTTACGTACTAGCACATGCATGGTCATGCATGCATGCTCGTGCCTGCATAGTCATACCTGCATGCTCGCATACGCGTACTCGCACCTATATAGTCGTAACTGCATAGTTGTACCTGCATACTCGCACCTGCATGCTCGCACATGCATAATCGCACAAAGAACTCATCATATATGTTTGTTTGCATGTAAATGAGTTCGCCCAAGTAAAACTTGCTAATAAGCAAAATACTTTTTCTTTATTTGCTAATCGCGGTCCTTTGGGCAAGGGAGTGACACTCGGGGGGGGGATGGGGGGGAGGGGGTCTCGCAAGACGCACACTCTTGAGGACTACACTTTACTTCAACTGGCAAAGAACTGAGGGGACCCAAAGATAAGGAATGAAAGTAGGGGGTCCCGCGGGATGTGGACTCTCAAGGCCTCCATCCTATTACGGATTCTCACCTGCTAGAATGTCTTTGCATAGTCACCTACCAATGCCTGCGCATGGATACTTCTTGCCCTGCAGGGCAAGACATGCTAGAAGCGGCTCTTTTAGTCTTTCCAAAGACCGATGACGCATTTATGTAAGGTTTAGTCGACTTTTCGTCGAATTTTGGAGGTTGGCGTCCAGACCCGTTCCTGATAATTCATTCTGTCGGGTGAGATGTGCAAACTGGAGGTTGTTAGGCCAACGTGCATGGGGGGATCTGATCTCGACCGTCAATACAAAGGATTGTCTTAAAAGAATGCATTAGAACTCATCGTTATGTCCCATCATCCGCTCTAGGAATTTTAGAAAACCAAGTTGGAAGCTAGTTTCCCAAACCGATCGTGGAGGTGAACTTTACTGCTTTAGCATCACGAGATATTCTTTGAAAAAAAAAGACAACTCTCTCAATCTCGTGTTTCAGGGGGCGTTGAATTTATTAAAAAAATTGAATAACTTTTTACATGTAGGTAATCATACCCCTCCCCGCTATGGATAGAATCTCTTCAGGTCATCACCGCTCTAAGTGCTTCCAAGTAGCTTTCCTTCCTAATTTTGCATGTGGTATCCTCCAATGGACAATACTTCGTGGATTATGAAGGGCCCCTCCCAATTAGGGTTCAGCTTCCTGACATCAACTTCTCTTCCTGCTGCATCCACCTTCTTCATGACGAGATCCCCTGCAAGAACTGCTTGATGCAGAATTTTTGTCAAAGTGCTTCGTCATTTGCCACTTGACCTCATCCTGAAACCTGTCGATGTAATGACCAAGCCTCTCATTCTTCCCTTTCTTTATATGAAAGAGAGTCGTTACTTCCTTCTCCTTCTTCTTTGACGTCGCAAACCTTGCCATCAGCTCTCGGCATAGGTCCTCAAAGCAGAAAATCGTGCCCCCGAACAGCTGGTGAAACCAATCCCCGACCTTCCCCTATAAGGGGATGAAAAAGAATCTGCATTTGAACGCATCAGTCATGTTGCAGATGGACAATACATCCTCAAATCACTGGAGATGCATGATTGAGTCATCTCTTCCAGAGTAGTAGCTCAGGACTAGTTCTTTGAAGCCTTCGGGAATTGGGGCTGTCAACACTTCATCAAACGAACTCCTCCCTCCTTGACGACGAATAACTTTGGCCTGGCCAGTAAGACCTCCATACTCTCCACCCTGTAGAGCATCATGGAATCTCACCGGATTCTCCACATCTCAGAACCTGATGCCTTAAGAACTCGCTAGTTAGAACTGTGATTACAATAGTTGCGCTGTCTATTCCACCATGTGCTCCTTTTCGTGTCACCTAGGGGGACCCTCGTCCTCCGAGGGAGTCACGCGATGAGGCAAGGTCGATGTGACCTCTGGGAGAGGAATAAATGTTGCTCACATGGTCACCTCTATCCACTGCACAAAGTCTTCAAAAACTTACATGTTCACATAGCTGCCTCTACCTGCTAAGTTGTTGACTATCTCTCCATTCTTGCCTGCATTTGTCGTCTCGCCTACTCACAAGATCTTCCTCCTTGGCTATGATCCACGCTCACTGTACCAAAGTGTTGAAGCTGTGAAAATACTTTACTCCAAAATTTGGATCAATGCAGCCTAAGGTTACTGGGCCAGGGATCGGGCTTGACAGCTTACGAGCAAGGATATAGAGATACATGGAACAGTAAGAGGACCAAGTTCGGGTGTACAACCCATATTCGTCGAGGGTGGGCCCACTTAAATCCATGTCAGCAAAGGGTCAAGGTCAACAGGTCAAGAAAAAAGTCAAATACAACATTCAAACAATTTGTCATTTGGCGACAAATTGATCTATGAAAAGTTGAGTTATCTCGATGAAGTTCTTGATTTCACCGTCCTTTAGGGAGTGGAACCAAGTGTGAGCTTCTCCTTTCGGAGTTGCCGGGAACACTCAATAAAGGTGAGGGTCAGGGGCATTATATATTCTCATGATAGAGTCAAAGTGTCTGACGAGCTCCAGAGGGTCGCCCGACCCATCAAATGTCTCAAAGTCACAGAGTTTGATCCTGAGTGAAAAGGGATAGACCAAAACTAACGGAGCTAACGAGGAGATGTGAATGGGGCATTACACTTTTATGTTTAGGTGCTCCCGTGGCCATATTCCTCCTTGACCATGCGTCTTACTTACTCACGAGCGAGTTCTCTATTGGTCAGAGTAACCACTTCCTTCATTGTATGAGAGTTGCCCCGTGCATTCCCAGGATGCCCATCGGGTAGCACGGGGTGTGCAGAGCTTTTCGATTCGGGCAGCTCATTGGCGATGGGATCCTTGGAGTGGGTAGCGTCTTCAGATATTATCTGACTTGGGATCAAAGGTGGTTGACCTCTTGGAGCGATGTCCGCGTTTGGGGCGCGATGTGCCCTTAAGTTCCCTAGCAAGGTGAGCATATTTGCACGACGCTCCTTTATCAGGCGTCTGTGTTCTTCTCTAGATGTTGGGGAAGCAGCGACGGTGGCTCCTTCTTGAAGCGAGTCATTGCCCGCGGGCATGCCGATGAGGGCTGGATTGGTGTGCGCCTCTAGTGTCGCGTCACTGGCTGTTTGTGTGCTTCTCCTCGCCATTATTGTTAGTCGGGTGTGCTTGCGCGATGCAAGTGTTATTTCCATGGTGTTTTTGCAGAGTTTTGGGAATACTTTTACACAGACGATGCCAAAGTGTTGCGGTTCACCCGATTTTTCTCCGATCTGAAAAATCGGACTGCCTTAGCTCGGAGTTGGACGGGCACGTAAACAGTCAATGAAAATCCAACAGTAATGACATTAGGCTTTTTTACAGTGGAAAACCCAGAAAGGATAAAAAACCACGTGACTGAATCTGTGTTGGGCCAAAATCTACTATTTTGCTTTGAGTTTACAAGTTTCGGGAGTTTCTCGGAGGGTGAAAGGTCTCCTCTCTGTTACAAGCTTTGAATATAAACAACAAAAAATAAATTAAATCCTCGGAGACTTGATGAGAGTGCTTCGGTGAGAAAAAATTCGAAATAATCGGAGCCTTGATGAAAACGCTCCCGCAGAGTCGGAGACTTGATGAGAGCGCTCCCGCAGAGAAGAATGTCAAATCCTTGAAACCTTATAGTGCCTTCCCGCGAGCATCACAGAAGCAAATTTCAGCGCCTTCTCCCAGGCTCACAAAAATGACCAAGTGAGTGTCAGGCGTCGTGCACGCTAGAGAGGGAAAAGAGGGAATTCCAAGCGAAAAAGCGATCTAATTATCACTTTTTTGCTGGAAAATCTCAGAGCTTTCTCTAGTCTCTGAAGTTGTTTGTCTTCAAATGAAGGTCTGAAGGTATTTTTATAGTTTTCTTGATGGACATGTTTGTAATTGCGCCCGAGTGGATCTTGAGGTGGCGAATGATGTCGCTCTGTTTCGGTCATCTGAATCACCGATTTTTGTGAATGATGAAACATGCTCTTCGGGCGGTTTGGACGGCCTGGCAGGTAGCGATGACAGTGGGACCAGAGGCGGCGGCGGTCGGAGGCAGCGGTGGCGGTGACGGACGCCGACACGCACGAGGGACTGGCACATGCAATGCGCGCACGTGAAGCCCGCGGGCGTTGTAGCACACATAAGGCGTGCGCTATGCGAGCTAGCTGATGGGTGCACAAAGATCGCGCGTGCGGGGGGGGGGGGGGGGGGGGGGGGGGGGACGTACAGCTGCGCATGCGAGGCGCCCGCTTGGTGCGTGGGTGCGGGTTTTATGCGACACCCATGCACGCCTGGTCCTATTTCCCCTCGGGGTGATTTCGAGCCCTTTGAGCGGGTGTGGGTTGCAAGTGTGCGGCTTGCTCGGTTGGATTGTATTGCTTGAATATTGTCGACCGGAGTCCAAACAATTTTACTTGGAAAATTCAGGAGAAAACCGATCAGTACAAAATATTTTCCAGCAAATTCAACTCAGCATACCAGACCTGTTTCTCCTAAGACAGACACAAGATAAATTGCAAAATGAAGTGAATTAGATGTCCAGGAGAGCACTTATTGTTGTAACCGAAAACTCGGTCTCTTGTGGAGTTCACCCTTAGGGAAGGGGTGATCGCACACTTACTTCTCTCCTACAAGCCAAATGACAAAAGAAAAGAAAACTGACCCAAGGGCTTGGCGTGGAGGTCCCACCACACACCTGGAAGATCTTAGAGCGATTCCCCTCCTTAGCCAAAGGTCGGGCTAAGGCTATCTCAGAAAGCGCTAGAATACTAGGGAACAAGTGAGCATGCCTTCTGAGGTAACCCTTGGGTCATATTTATAGATTTCTGAAAACGGCCTACAAATAGCCAACCCCCGCTGTTCCAAACAGCTATGTACAGTCCAGGTTGGCATGCCAACAACGTAACTCCGCTGTTCTGAAAGGCTATGGGCAGGCCAGCGGGGGCAAAATGGTAAAAAACATCACGAGTCGCTGGGCGAGCCCCCCCCCCCCCCCCCCCCCAAGCCTTTGCTCGCCTGGGGGTGGCGAGTTCGGGGTTCAGCTGGCCTGCTGCTGGCCTCGGCGAGTACGGGCTCGGCTGGCCCTACTCGCCGACTTCACCTGGTGAGTGCGAGCCTTTTGGCTCTATTCTCCCCTGATGATTTCACCACGCCTGGGACTAGGACTGCATGATCCTGCAGGTAGGATCTTAAGAAATTGAGCCGAGCTCCGTTCGACGAATTGAGTGGACTGGGCGAGTGCGGGCCCGGCTCACCTTCCAGCGAGTGCGGGCCCGGCTGGCCCTACTCGCGTGCCACTAGCGGGGCTCGCCTGGGCGAGCTGGAGGCTGCCGAGCTCTGGCCTCCCTTGAGTGCTCGACCGAGACTTGAGAAAAGAGAGCCGGCCGGTCTGATTCCTGGCGAGCTCACTCGCCGGATACGAGGTTGTACACTTATATATCTATATTAAAGCTGTATCAAATAATGTCATCACAAAGGCCGGAGTTATAATTAATAATAATATAATACATTTTATATTATTAAGTGTATCATTAAATGCATAGGAGGCAAGCTAATGAAAATGAATTAGAGGCTGCACCTCTCTTTCAAGATTAATTTTAAACACGAGGCTGATCGGTTGGTGGGCATTTCCACAAACACTTAGTGCACGGATTTTCTTCATGTTGCTTCCAGACTTTAGCCGAAGGTCCTCCAATATCATCAACAGCCTGCCTGCTGGTGGTGATGGTCTCTTAATGCAGTCAGGGCAGAGTGATTGTCAATGCAGTGTTCTATGTCTGAAGCTCTGCCCGCAACTGCTCCACCTCGGGCTTCAACTCCGACTCAATCTGCCAGAAGCAAGACACGTCGCAATCTCTTCGCCCCTTCAACTCCGAAAGAGAGCTCTTCACTCCCCGAAGCTCCTCTTGAAGCACCAGAAATCATTCCACGTAAGAGCAATACTAACTTGGACATCAATCTATAACAAAGAGAACAAGTCAGACTCCACCCAAGATAACAAGAGAATCAAAGCAAAAACGGTACTTACCGCGTAACTACCGTAACCACACTTGTGGCCTATAAATAGGACCTCATGACTCCCTTCATTCTCACGTTTTTCTCCCCAGGACTACTCCTATATGCTTAGGAATTCCGTCGGGAACCTCCGCGATCTTCGAAGCCGCGCTTGAATATCATCAAGCACTTAAAAGATCGCTTGAAGATCTTCATCATCCTTCCTCCGCCTTTGTCCGTCTTCGCACATCTCCGAGCATTCAACACCGTGCGCTCTCCTTTCACCACAGCAAGAAACTTGCGCAACACGCACTGGGCACTAAGCATTCGCCTATCGCCGACAAGCCCTTCTAGCTACAGCTTCTGGAGAGGTCCGCCCAGTCACCAGAGCAGGTGTGTTCTCCACCATCGACAAGAGCAAATACTTAGTTTCATGAGCGGTGATCTGTCACCCTCCGAACGACTCCTTTTCTCACCCGAAAATTATAACGAGCAGTGGTTTGTCGCCCTTGCATTCTCCCAAAATCACTCTAAAGCAACACCTTATAGTGGAAGTTTGGTCGATACTGATCCGACCACGTGATTTTTCACCCAATTCACAAGTTTTTCTCGCTAAAAAAATCCTCCTATCTATTTTTGCAATTTTCTGACTGATTGCACGCTTGACCACTCTGCGGGCTAAGGCAGTCTAACAAGTCTGGTCTACCAAAAGCCTCGAGTGAGCCGCAACAATCACAACACATATTGATGGGGTCCTCCTCTATTTATAAGAATTTCGGGCTGTGAATAGCCAGAATTCCAACATCCATCCACTAAGTTAGTGGGGGACATGGGGCTAAGTGGGGTTGACCTAAGTCAACCCCACTAACCCATGTTTGAAACCGCCCCAATAGCCTCCAATTGCCGCAGATGGCGGAGAGCCTCCTTGCCGACCGCCGCCTTCCAGCTCGGAGGCCGCCTGACCGGTAGCCACAGTGCCTCACGGTCGCACGCATGCGACCGCAAGAGGCCCGTTGTCGGGCCTCCCGGCAGTCCGCCGTCGCTACTCGCGGCCATACACATGCGGTCCAACAAAAGGCCCGTTGGGGGCCTCCTGGGAGGCCGCCCCTGTGTCTCGCGGTCATACGCATGTGGCCGGACTCCCGGTCGGCAGTAGTCGTGTCTCGCGGCTGCGAAGAAAGGTCAGCAACTAGAATCTCGGTTGATCGCTGTCGAGCCTCACGGCCGGCCTCGCGGACGGCCGGCCGACTGCCGCCGCACCTCGCGGCCCCACGCATATGTCCACGAGAGGCCCGCAACCACACACACATGGCGGCGAGAGGCCCGCGTCCTGCCGCTGCCACCACTCCTTGTGACCGCACGCAAGCGCCCTCGTCCTCGGCCGACCTCGTCGACCGTTCGGTCATTGCCTCACGGGTTCCCCCTTGAGCGAACAGAAAAAGAGAGTCTGGAAATTGGAAAAACTGAAATCTTTATATTCCAAAAAAGGTGTGTATTACATGTTATAACCTCTCTTTTATAAAATGGAGGAGATGAGAGAGATTACAATTAAACAATGTGGGACTAAAAAATTACATGTACAAGCGATTTAACCTAAATACAAGCCGCCAAGCCGCACGGTTTGATGAATGGAAAAACCGCCCGGCAACCACCAGAGGGAGACACCAAGCCGCCACTATAGCCTGCCAGGTCGCCCGGTCTCCAAGTCGCTAGGGATAGATTGACAGACCGCTAGGGCACCAACAACAACAAACCTGCAACCAAACCGCTGGAGACAAACCGACAGACCGCCCGGATTGCAATCCGCCAGAGTCAGACCGCCAGACCGCCCGGTCTCTATTCTGCAACACTCCCCCCCCCCTCAAGCTGGAGCATATATATCGATCATGCCCAGCTTGTCGCAAATGTGATGAAAAGAGGCGGATACCGACTTGGTGAAAATATCAGCCAACTCTTTATCGGAGGTGACGAACGAAGTATAAATTTGTTCCTTCAGAATCTCTTCCCGAATAAAATGGCAGTCAACTTCAATGTGCTTAGTTCTCTAATGGAAGACCGGATTTTTAGAGATGTATATGGCGGTCTTGTTGTAACAAAATATAGGTAGAGGATGATTGTAGACCTCTCCTAAGTCAAGCATGAGAGCCCGTAACTACTTCAACTCACGCGTGGTCGATGTCATACTTCGATATTCTACTTCTGCACTGGACCTGGAGACGACCGACTGTTTCTTGCTTTTCCAGCTCACAAGGTCCCCCCCCCCCCGCCACAAAAGTACAAAAACCTGACGTTGACTTGCGGTCTCCTTTATCATCGGCATAGCTTGAATCAGAGTACGCTTCAACTCTCAAATGTTCATTCTTCTGAAAGAGAATTCCTTTCCCAGGAGCTGATTTAATATATTCCAATATCCTCAGGGCAGACTGTAGATGGCACTCCCTAGGAGCTTGCATGAATTGGCTAACCTTGCCTACAACATAGACAATGTCGGGTCTAGTTACCATGAGATATATAAGTTTACCAATCAGACGTCTGTACCTCGTAACATCAGAAATAAGAGGAGAATCATCCGTCCATGTTTTATCTTCTCTAGTCACCATGGGACATCAGGCAGGTTTAGCCCCAGTCAACCCTGCCTCTTTTAACAAGTCAAGAGCGTACTTTCGTTGGGAGAGGACAAGAGAATCGGGCTTCCGAGAAATTTCTATCCCCAAAAAATATTTTGGAGAGCTCATATCCTTTGTAACCAAGTGTTATCGAAGATACTTCTTTGTCAAGATTATCCCAGCTTGGTCATCTCCAGTGAGAAGAATATCATCCACATATATTGCAAGCACCACTAGACTCAAAGAAGTTTTACGAGCAAATAAGGAGTGATCAGCAAAACTCCTCGTAAAACCTACGACCGCCACAATCCCGCTAAACTTGTCAAACCAAGCGCGAGGACTTTGTTTTAGGCCATAGATAGCCTTATTGAGCTGGCAAACATGTGCCTCCCCCTGAGCAACATACCATGGAGGTTGCTCCATGTAGACATCTTCCTGAAGATCTCCATAAAGAAAGGCATTCTTGACATCCAGCTGTAAAATGGATCAATCCCTGTTGATAGCCACAGAGAGAAGGACCCTAATAGTGCTGAGACGAGCAACTGGAGAGAAAGTGTCAAAGTAATCAACATCATAAGTCTGGGTAAAGCCCTTGGGAACAAGTCGAGCCTTGTAACGATCCACACTGCCACCGGGGAGGAACTTCACCACAAAGACCCAGCGACAGTCAACAACATCTATGCCGAAAGGAGGAGGAACTCGGGTCCAGGTTGTAGTGCCCCCCCCCCCCCAAACCATTTGCCCGGGTCGGGCCGGAGGGGTACTACTAGCCCAAGACGTCCACCCAGTGCTCCTAAGGGAAACGATCCACCCTAACCAAGCACTAGGTGGCCGCCTTGCTCGGCTCGAATCATAACGTTCACAACCCATCAAAGTATAGCGGAAGCATTAACAGGAAACCATTGCAGATATATATAACATATCAATATCACAGAGGTTTTAGGGCCGAAGCATAAGCGTTTAAATAAACCCGTGGGCTATACAAATGCTACATATATCACTCATACTCTCTCTCTCTCTCTCTCTCTCTCTCTCTCTCTCTCTCTACGCTGCTCTGCGGTACTTACGTCTCTAAACTCTGGGACGGCAGGGGTGCATCTACTTGAGTAGTCCTAGCCGCCGGCGTAGTCTCCTACGGCAGCGAGTCACTACGACGCTCCATTTCCTGTGAATGGTTAATCAAGTAACCGTTAGTCACAAAGATAAGTGGAAACAAATCTCCTCACCGGATCCATATCCTGGGGACAATCACACACCCACCCTACAGAAGTAAATAGCTGAAGCAAGAGAAGGTTAGTACAACATTTCATATATATACAGCTAGCAGCAATTATAAAAAGTGCAGGATAATATAACTGGAAAGAAAGGCAACAGTAATATAAATCAGTTATAATAAGGCTCCACTAGCTCGTCAGCACATCAGGAGTTCATATCCTGAATTCTATCGCAGGCATTCACAGTCGCGCACACACCGCGGGCATTCATATCCGCGCACATACCGCAGACATTCATAGCCGCGCACACAAACCTTATGTCGACATATTTTGGACCGCTTCCATTCCAGCAGGGTAGCGAGCCCCGCGGGCCTCACCGATGTGGTCGTCGATGACAGTGGCCAGTCCTGCCACTTCTGGGGGTGATCGTACCGCATAACCCCAGGCCCTAACGTACAACCTTGTATACTCTTGGATGTAAGCGACATCCGGCGAAGCTTTTGGCCGACCAGCGGAGGAAAAACTCGACGGGGAATATAACGGCCGGTCACCCGTGGTACTCATCTCCCTGTCGCCTTGGGTCGTCGACCTTCCCGCACCGGTATGAATGGTCTGCGGAAGGGATTGACCCGCCACTTTTCACCGCAAGCAATTTATAATCAATCAAACAAAAGACAAACAATATAAACATCGGGTCTACGTCGGCCTGCCCTACTAGGCTTTAGACTTCGGGCGTCGGCACTCAGCTCTACTTTCAACAAGGAGCGTGGGAGCGCATTATGTGGGGCTAGACCTGAAGGACTACATTGACTCCGGTTATCCCAACTAAGTCTCGACAACTGCTCGTCAGAGCAGGACCCGGGACTATAATAGTAAATTTCAATGGGAATAAGTGTGGTGATTATGCTGCTTATTTAAAATGCTGGAATGAAATGTGACCAGTACGAGACTGGAGTAGTACTGAATAGAAAGTACTGAAATAAGCTTGACCAGTACGAGACTAAAGTAGTACTGAGTGGAAAGTACTAAAATAAGCTTGACCAGTATGGGACTGGAATAGTACTAAATAGAATGTACTGAAATAAGCTTGACCAGTACGAGACTGGAGTAATACTGAATAAAAAGTACTAAAATGAGCTGGACCAGTACGGGACTGGAGTAGTACTGAATGGAAAGTACTAAAATGAGCTTGATCAGTACGGGACTGGAATAGTACTAAATAGAAGGTACTGAAATAAGCTTGACCAATACGAGACTAGAGTAGTACTGAATGGAAAGTACTAAAATGAGCTTGACCAGTACGAGACTGGAATAGTAATAAATAAAAGGTACTGAAATAAGCTTGACCAGTACGACACTGGAGTAGTACTGAATGGAAAGTACTAAAATAAGCTTGACCAGTACGGGACTGGAATAGTACTAAATAGAAGGTACTGAAATAAGCTTGACCAGTACGAGACTGGAGAAAGAATAAAGAAAATGGTTAGTAGTCCAATCACTCATATTCAGGAGGCTTCAAATTCATCGAGATTTACAGGAGATTTTGATGGGTTACATCAATTATTAGGATCCAATTAATTTGGTTGCGCCATATTTATTACGGCTTAATTGGATCAAGGTCCGGTTATGAGTTATATTCCTATTAGTCGTCGAGAACAACTCCTAATTCATCACCCGTACATTCACATTCCGAGCGTGACCAATTCATCTGAGAGTCGAGGCGTTCGACGGTTTAACGAAATCTCGGAAATCTCGAAGCTTAGACACTTTCCTCGGCCACTCTCATCGATAAAATAGTTTAAAGTACTTGTTTGATTATAAGGAGTGGTCGCGTACTCCAATTTCCGTCTTTTAGGGAAAACGAGCGGAAAAAGGATCCGTGCGCGACCTTATGCTTCAAAATTTTAGGAAAAGTATCAAAACTTATCCCCCTGACCCCAAATTTTGATACAATCCTTGGGAGGGCGTAAAATGAGCCTAGCAATTTTTTATAATTTTCCAAGGTGTTTTGGACATTTAATTTAGCCAAACAAATTTTATTTTGGCTTTTAAAATACTAAATTAATTCCAAATATTCTCAAAATTTTTGTGGATGTAACCCTCATTATGGGGAACATTTTTCATGGTGGTTATTTTTCTCCTAGAGGCCTAGGTTTGGCCCCAAAAATTTCCAAAGTTCTGTCCTTTTGATTTGGTCTACTAATAACAGAAAAGCATGATCCTGCGGCTGAGATTGAGCTGCAGGATGCTTTTTAGCCTTCTGTCCCCACAGCGGATCGGCAGCGGATCCGCTGTGGGGGCATTGATGTTGAGGCGGGGCGGGGATTAATAAAATCCCAGTCACCCGATCTTCATCACCAGATCGGGCGGCTGCTGCTCCTCGCCGCGGTGCAGAGGTTGAGCGGCCTCCACCGACGCCGGCAGGTCGCCGCAGATGCCAGCGCCGGCCCCGATCGGCTCGTCGGGGGCAGGCAGTTCTCTGGGCGGTGGTCTGGCGGCCTGGCGTCGCCGACCACCGCCAGAATTATCCATCCCGAGAGCCTAGCGTGGCGGTGGCCCTGCTCCCGCGCCACCGCGCCACCCCAACTCCTCGGATGGAATGCTACCTTCCAGTCCACCCCGGACCGATGCGCCGGACCGGGTCGGGCTTCTCGCGGGATCGGTGGGCGGTCCTGCGGCGATGGTCTGGCGGCCATGCGCCGTCGGCCGCCGCCGCCAGTTTAAACAGAAAAAATTCTCTGTTTTTGCGGGTGCCACTGGAACCACATTTTCTGGCGGCACCGCCGCTCTCCGCCACTAGGGGCCGCCGGCCCCAGCGGGATAACACTCCCCCAGCGCCACCACCAGTGCTGGGGAAGATCCTTCCTCCTTGGGCTCCACCCGGCCTGGAACAAGGCTCGGGTGGCGTCAGCGGCGCTCCGGCCGCCGGCGAGGGCCATGCACCATGTCTAGAAAGGGGAGGGTGAGGGAGAGAAGGTTCCACCTGGGTCTGGTGGGCTCGGTAGGGGCCGGCCTGGTCGGCCATGACTTGGTGGTGGTGGATGGGGGGAAGGCTCATCGGGTTGCCTTTTTCGGTCACTAGGGCTCTGGTGGGGGGGGGGGGGGGGGGAGGGAGATAGCTCAGAAAGTTTGAGGGGGAAATAGGGAGGTGGGGCCTTTTATAGCTATATGGGAGGGGGTCTCCGTTCCTCTAAATTGTGTGGGACTAATCCCTCCTTAGGGAGGGATTAATCCCACCCTCCAGCTGTCCAAGGACAGCTAGAGTGCAGGGAGGTTTTCCCCACATGGGGAAAAGAGGTAAGCCCCCTTTGGGCTTGGCTTTTGGGGGAAAGAGAGAGGGGGGGGGAGAAAAAGTGGGTGGGCCTTCACTTGTTTTAGGATGGGGGTTTGCTGGTTGGGGGCCCAAGGACAGTGAGGGGAGGCATGGGTCATCCTCCCTTAGAGGAGGTGGGCCCCTACTTGGAGAAAAAAAATCCGAAAGTGGATTTTTAGGGAGGTTTGACCAAGTCAACCTTAGGGTGGATCCCCCTTATTGGTCAAAGTCAAAGTGGGTCCAAGTCATTGGGGTCGGGTCAAAGTTCGGGTGTCGTGTCATAATTGGTGTGTGCATGCTTTTCGGTGCACGACTACGCTTGATTTTACTATGGGTTGACCAATTATCGTCGAAATTGACTGGAACAACTTCTGTTGACTTCATATTGACCACACGAGTCCAACGTCACTGACTGGGGTTGAATCGGAGTCCGTTTGGCGAAAGTCCGAAATTTGCGCGTCGCAGCGCGCTAAAATGGTCGAAATGTGTAAAACTGTCGTTAGATCTCGGATTGTGACGTGACGGATTCCGATACACCTGTCTAGGTTATATGAGGTCACAAGAATCGACAAAACTCAATTCAGAGTTCTCTAGCTCTATTTCCCGCTTAGGGTTATCTCCCACCGGGTCATGGGCAGGGTTCGGGCCACTTTCATTGGGCCCACTAGGGCTCTGGTGGCCCAATAAAAGTCGGGATGTTACAATTCAATAAAATAAAAGGATTTTCGTCCCCGAAAATTTGCTTGAAGTATGGGGAAAAAGTAACATACTTGGGGAAAGAGCTCTGGGTGCTTTTCTCAGAGGAGTGCTTCAGGTTCGCACGTGAACTCCTCTCGTCCGCAGTTTGACCACAACACCTTAACCATCAGAATGGTTTTGTTACACAGTGTCTTCACCTTGTAATCTACCACTCTGACGGGTTCGAGCTGGACGGATCTATCTGACTGTAGTTGCGCCGGTGGGGTAGGAAGGTACTGCTCTGGTTGCCGGAGGACTCGTCTCAAGGAAGAGACATGAAATACATCGTGAAGATTCCCCAACTCTGGGGGCAAGGCTAAACGATAGGCGACGGGGCCAACACGCTCTATCACCGGATAGGGGCCCAAGAAGCGGGGATCTAACTTTTTTTGCTTTCTCAACCGGGAGACACCATGCATGAGCTTTATTTTCAGAAACATCATTTCCCCCACGCTGAACTCTACTGGTCGGTGTCGCTCATCATAGTACTTGGCATGTCGGCTCTGCGATTCCCGCATTCTCTCCTGGATCAGCCGTATTGCTGTCATAGTGTCATCAATGTAAGCCACTCCCAAGGCTTCTGGGTCCTCTTCCTGAGCCCAAGTCAACGGGGTTCGGCAACGTCTTCCATACAATGCCTCGTATGGAGCCATCTTAATACTAGACTGGTAGCTGTTATTATAAGAGAATTCGACTAGCGGTAACAACTGCTCCCACGGCTCATTGTACTCCACTATGCACAGTCAAAGAAGTTCTTCCATCGTCCGGTTCGTCCTCTCCGTCTGTCCGTCTGTCTGCAGGTGGAAGGCGGTGCTGAAGGCCAATTTGGTTCCCAAGTACGCCTGTACCCACCTCCACTCCTTAGATGTGAAACGCCCATCACGATCTGACACGATGGACTTTGGTACTCCGTGAAATCGTACCACTTGCTCTAGGAACATTCTGGCCAGGATATCTACTCGTCACCCTGTCGATTTGGAATGAACCGCGCTACCTTGGTGAGTCGATCTAATACCACCCAAATTGAGTCATTCCCAAGGCGGGATCGAGGTAGGCCGTGGACGAAGTCCATGGAGATATCTTCGAACTTCCACTCTGGTATCGGCAGGGGCTGTAATAGGCCTCCTGGACTGCGACATTTGGCTTTAATCTTCTGACAGGTTTGACACCAGGCCACGAAGTTGGTGACATCTCTTTTCATTCCAGGCCAGTAAATGGTCCTGCGCAAGTCCACGTACATCTTAACTACGCCAGGGTGAATCGACTACCTGGACTGATGGGCCTCTTGCAGAATTTCTTCACGAATCCCTCCGGTAGCGGGAACGAATATGCGATGTTTGAATTGTAGAATCCTGTCATGCAGATTATAATCCTCCTGTGCCCCTCCTTGTAGAGATCGGATGATCAGCATTACCTATGGGTCAATCTCCTGGGCTTCTCGTTTCCGGTCTCGGATGTCGCATTGGATCTCCATCCAATATAGCTGAGAATAGTACTCTTCCGGATCTCTTCGGACAACCAGGATAATCTCCAAGTCTATCAAGGACTGGAAAAGTTCCTTAGGGATCTGCTCCATCCAACTCCCGGCTATCGCAGGCTGGCGGTTCAAAGCGTCAGCGACTCTGTTAGCTTTCCCGGGGTGATATTGGAGAGCGAAGTCGTAATCGCACATGAATTCTAGCCATCGGCGCTGCCGAAGATTCAGCTCTTTCTGCGTGAAGATATACTTGAGGCTCTCGTGGTCGGAGAAGATCTCACATCTTACTTCGTATAGATAATGCCTCCAGATTTTTAGGGCAAAGATGACGGCGCCCAACTCCAAATCGTGTGTTGCGTAATTTAATTCGTGCGGCTTTAATTGCCACAAAGCATAGGCCACTACCTTGTCATGCTACATTAGAACAGCTCCCAATCCCTTCAAGGAGGCATCAGTGTAGATTTGGAATCCCTCGGTCCCTGTGGGCATCGTAAGGATTGGTGCGGAGGTCAGCCTCTTCTTCAGTTCGACGAACGCAGCCTCACGCTCCGGCGTCCATCGGAATGCGACGTCTTTCTTGGTGAGAGCAGTTAGGGGTAGGGCAATCTTGGAGAAACCCTCGACGAACTTCCTGTAGTATCCGGCAAGGCTGAGAAAACTCCTGATGTCCGTAGCTGTCCTGAGTGGCGGCCAATTTTGTACTGCCTAGATCTTGGCTTGGTCTACTGCCACTCCTTCCTTGTTTATCGTGTGGCCCAAGAATCCAACTTCTTCTAGCCAAAACTCTCACTTACTGAATTTGGCGAAGAGAGAGTGCTCCCGGAGCTTTAATAGCACCATCTGCAGGTGCCGAGTATGGTCTGTCTTGGTCTTCGAGTAGATTAAAATGTCGTCTATGAAGACGATGACAAAGTGATTCAAGAAGGGTTCGAAGACTCTATTCATCAGGGCCATGAAGGCGGAGGGCGCGTTGGTGAGCCCAAAGGGCATCAATAGGAACTCATAAAGACCGTATCGGGAGCTGAAGGCAGTCTTGGGAATATCTTCCTCTCTGATTCGAAGCTGATAATATCCGGATCTCAGGTCCATCTTGGAGAATACAGATGCACCTTGCAACTGATCGAACAGTTCGTCGATCCTAGGTAGGGGGTACGTGTTGCGTATAGTAAGCTTATTTAGCTCCCTGTAGTCGATGTACGGTCGCAGAGTCCTGTATTTCTTCTTGACAAAAAGTACCGGGGCTCCCCAGGGCGAGGAACTAGGATGGACGAATCCAGCATTTATTAGTTCCTGTAGTTGGATTTTCAGTTCAGTCAGCTCTCTTGGGCCATCCGGTAGGGGGCTCGTGATAATGGTCGTGCTTCGTACATGAGCTCAATTTGAAAGTCGATCTCTTGTTGGGGTGGCAATCCCGGGAGGGACTCAGGGAAAATATCTGGAAAGTTACGGACTACTGGGACATTTGCGAGCACCTGGGTTTTGTCTTCCATCTCGAAGTAGATAAGGTATACTTCGTCCTTCTGTCGGACGGATTTCGCAATCTGTGTAGAAGTTAGAATAATACGCGAGATAGAGGGCCCACCTGTCAACGTGACGCTCTGGCCATTTGGGTTCTGTAGTCGGACTTCTCGCGCGGAACAGTTTATCTGTGCTTGGTGCTCAACCAGCCAGTCCATCCCCAGAATTATGTCAAATCCAGTTATTGCTAGGATGGTTGCGTAGATCTCAAATTCTACTTCTCCCAACACAGCCTGGAATGAGCATTTTTCGATAGATGTCATATCCGACCCGTCCGGTAAACGGATTCATATAGACAGTCCGATTGAATGAATAACATTTCCTTTTTTGCGATGATTTCGTGGGAGACGAAATAATGTGTTGCTCCTGTGTCGAAAAGGGTTTTGGCAGGGTGCCCTTCTACCAACAAGATTCCTGACGACATGGGAAACATATACATATATATCATCCAACTAATACAGAAGATGTAAACACGCACACACACAGATATATATATATATATAAGATATATATATATATATATATTTATATATATATATATATATATATATATAGTATATATTATATATTATATGCGTGTGTGTAATATACAACACCAGTAGAAGATCTGATATCTCCCTATCGCCTAAGATATATACCTATGACTACGTCAGGGGCCAGTCCGTGCTGCAGGTCCAGTGCGTAGGCCTCCAGGGGCGCTGCTCGGCCCTGCTGGCCTCTCCTGCCAGCTCTGCCTCTGGGGCCTCTCTGACCCTGTCCCCATGCCGGCTGTCCACCCTGAACTGCTCCTAATCCCGATCTCCCTGTTTCCTGTGGGCAAAAGGCCCTCATATGGCCTGGCTAATGACACAAGAAGCAGTTCCCTGCGAAGGGAACATCTCGTCGGGCCACTGGTGGGGGCTGTGGTGCTGGAGCTGGTCTAATGTCTGGCTGCGCAGCTGGGGGTGCTGGGGGTACTGGTGGGCTCCTATAGGGATGCCTGCGGCGTCACTACCTGTGCTCTCTATCATGCCTGTGGGGAACGACTCCTCCGTCTCGCCTCTGGTTTCGAGGAAGCTCTACCTGACCTCTGCGCCGCTGAGCCACTGTCTGCTGGTCCGACTCTAAAGTTGTCGTATGGGTGGCTATGGTGTGAAAGGTGGCCTGAGAGAGCATGATCAGGGCCTGCCTCAGGTAGTCTCGTAGTCCTCGGTAGAACTGAGAAGCTCTATCCCTATCGGAGGCAGCCAGATTCAAAGTGAAGCGTGCCAAGTGTATAAACTCTCTCTCGTACTCTACCACTGTGTGGTTGCCCTGTCGAATGAGCAGGAACCTCTCTTGCAGCGCGGCTCGGTCTGCATCTGTGATGAAGAACTCTAGTAGAGCCACGGAGAATTCCCCCTAAAGGATCGCGCTCAACGGCCGACCTCGAATGGTAGAGCAACTAGCCTCTCTCCACCAATCCCTCGCGTATCCCTCCAAAAGGGTCACCACCAAAGAGACTACAACCACGGCTGGGCACATCATTCCTACTAACAGCTCCTCCACTTGCTCCACCCACTCCTCTACCTGGATGGTCGTCTCTGTGCCCCTGAAAGTGGGATTCCTCAGTCCTCGAAAAGTCGTCAGCAGATCGGTGGGTGCGGTCATCTCTCGCGGTGGCTGTGCCAGGGCATCCCGGAAAGTCGCTAGAATAGCCGTCAGTGTCTGCCCCATATCTGTCTCAGCAAACGGTACGGTCGCAGGAGCAACCGGGTCTAGTGGTGGGGTAGCTAGAACATATCCTCTAGACGAGGATCCCCCGTTACTGTACTCCGGTATCTGGAGAAGTAACAGGAAAGAGTGTCAGTATTTTGCAAAAGTAGGGGAAATTTGCAAAAACGACAACCCAAGCAGAAAATAACGGTGTATGGGCGTACTATCATACAGTCTAGAATCCCTAAGCCTCTACACTAGTGTCCACCAAGCTTCCACTGCAAGGTTCGTCCCGAACCCAGAACGAAGCGAGGGACGAAGGGATCCTGAGACTGCTCTACAAGGATGAATCGTGATGGCTCTGATCCATTTGTAGTGCCCCCGAACCTTTTGCTCGGGTCGGGCCGGAGGGGTACTACTATCCCAAGACGTCCACCCAGTGCTCTTAAGGGAAACAATCCACCCTAACCAAGCACTAGGTGGCCGCCTTGCTTGGCTCGATTCATAACGTCCACAACCCATCAAAGTATATCAGAAGCATTAATAGGAAACCATTGCAGATATATATATAACATATTAATGTCACAGAGGTTCTAGGTCCAAAGCCTAAGCGTTTAAATAAGCATGTGGGCTATACATGTGCTATATATATATATATATCACTTATACTCTCTCTCTCTCTACGCTGCTTTGCGGTACTCACGTCTCTAAACTCTGGGGACGGTGGGGGTGCATCTACTCGAGTAGTCCTAGCCGTCGGCGTAGTCTCCTGCGGCATCGAGTCACTACGACGCTCCATTTCTTGTGAATGGTTAATCAAATAATCGTTAGTCACAGAGCTAAGTGGAAACAAATCTCCACCCCGGATCCATATCCTGGGGACGAGCACATACCCACCCGAAAGAAGTAAATAGTCGAAACAAGAGAGGGTTAGTACAACATTTCATATATGTACAGCTAGGAGCAATTATAAAAGTGCAGGATAATGTAACTGGAAAGAAAGACAGCAGTAATACAAACCAGTTATAATAAGCCTCCACTAGCTCGTCAACACATCAGGTGTTCATATCCTAAATTCTATCGCAGGAATTCACAGCCGCGCACACACCGCAGACATTCATAGCCGTGCACACACTGCAGGCTATCATATCCGTGCACACAAACCCTATGTCGACATAGTTTAGACCGCTTCTGTTCCAGCAGGGTAGCGATCCCCGCGGGCCTCACTGATGTGGTCGTCGGTGATAGTGGCCAGTCCTGCCACTTCTGGGGGTGATCGTACCGCACAACCCCAGGCCCTAACGTACAACCTTGTGTACTCTTGGATGTGAGTGACATTCGACGAAGCGTTTTGGCCGACCAACGGAGGAAAAACCCGACGAGGAATATAACGGTCGGTCACCCGTGGTACTCATCTCCCTGTCGCCTTGAGTCGTCGACCTTCCCGCACAGTTACGAACGGTCTGCGGAAGGGACTGACCTGCCACTATTTCACCGCAAGCAATTTACAATCAATCAAACAAAAGGCAAACAATATAAACATCGGGTCTACGTCGGCCTGCCCTACTAGGCTTTAGACTTCGTGCGTCGACACTCAGCTCTACTTTCGACAAGGAGCGTGTGAGCGTATTATTTGGGGCTAGACTTGGAGGACTACTTCGACTCCGGTTATCCCAACTAAGGCTCGACGACTGCTCGTCAGAGCAGGACCCGGGACTATAATAGTAAATTGCAATGGGAATAAGTGCGGTGATTATGTTGCTTATTTAAAGTACTGTAATAAATGTGACCAGTGCGAGACTGGAGTAGTACTGAATAGAAAGTACTGAAATAAGCTTGACCAGTACGAGACTGGAGTAGTACTGAATGAAAAGTACTAAAATAAGCTTGACCAGTACGGTACTGAAATAGTACTAAATAGAAGGTACTGAAATAAGCTTGACTAGTATAAGACTGGAGTAGTACTGAATGGAAAGTACTAAAATGAGCTTGACCAGTACGGGACTGTAGTAGTACTGAATGGAAAGTACTAAAATGAGCTTGACCAGTACGAGACTGGAATAGTACTAAATAGAAGGTACTGAAATATGCTTGACCAATACGAGACAAGAGTAGTACTGAATGGAAAGTACTAAAATGAGTTTGACCAGTACGGGACTAGAATAATACTAAATTAAATTTACTAAAATAAGCTTGATCAGTACGAGACTGGAGTAGTACTGAATGGAAAGTACTAAAATGAGCTTGAACAGTACGAGACTAGAATTGTACTAAATAGAAGGTAGTAAAATAACATTGACCAGTACGAGACTGGAGAAAGCATAAAGAAAATGGTTAGTAGTTCAATCACTCATATTCAGGAGGCTTCAAATTCATCGAGATTTAAAGGAGATTTTGATGGGTTACATCAATTATTAGGATCCAATTAATTCGGTTGCGCCATTTTTATTGCGGCTTAATTGGATCAAGATCCGGTTAGGAGTTATATTCCTATTAGTCGTCGAGAACAACTCCTAATTCATCACCCGTACATTCACCTTCCGAGCGTGCCCAATTCATCTGAGAGTCGAGGCGCTAGACGGTTTACCGAAATCTTGGAAATCCCGGAGCTTAGACACTTGCCTCGGCCACTCTCGTCGATAAAATAGTTTAAAGTACTTGTTTGATTATAAGGAGTGGTCGCGTACTCCAATTTTCGTTTTTTAGGGAAAACGAGCGGAAAAAGGATCCGTGCGCGACCCTAGGCTTCAATATTTTAGAAAAAGTATCAAAACTTATCCCCTGACCCCAAATTTTGATACAACCCTTGGGAGGGCCTAAAATGAGCCTAGAAATTTTTTATAATTTTCCAAGGTGTTTTGGGCATTTAATTTATCCAAATAAATTTTATTTTGCTTTTAAAAATACAAAATTAATTCCAAAAATCCTCAAAAGTTTTGTGGAGGTAACCCTAATCATGGAGAATATTTTTCATGTTGGTCATTTTTCTCCTATAGTCCTAAGTTTGGCCCAAAAAATTTCCAAAGTTTTATCCTTTTGATTTGGTCTACAAATAGCAGAAAAGCATGATCTTGCGGCTGAGATTGAGCTGCAGGATGCTTTTAAGCCTTCTGTCCCCACAGCGGATCGGTAGCGGATCCGCTGTGGGGGGCGTTGATGTTGAGGCAGGGGCGGGGATTAATAAAATTACAGCCGCCCGATCTTCATCACCTAATCGGGCGGCTGCTGCTCCTCGCCGGTGGTGCAGAGGTTGAGCGGCCTCCACCGCCTCCGGCAGGTCGCCGTAGACGCCGGCTCCAGCCCCGATCGGCTCGCCGGGGGCCGACGGTTCTCTGGGTGGTGGTTCGGCGGCCTGGCGCCGCCGGCCGCCGCCATAATTATCCATCCCGAGAGCCTGGGTGGCGGTGGCCCTGCTCCCGGTGCCACCGCGCCACCCCCGGTCCTCGGGTGGAATGCTACCTTCTAGTCCACCCCCGACCGACATGCCGGGGGTCAGGATTCTCGTCGGAGGTGGTCCGGCGGCCATGCGACGCCGGCCGCCGCCGCCAGTTTAAATAGAAAAATTCTCTGTTTTTGCGGGTGTCGCCAGAACCGCGTTTTTTGGCGGCACCGCCGCTCTCTGTCGCTGGGGGACACCGCCCCCAGCGGGATAACACTCCCCCAGCGCCACCACCGGCGTTGTGGGAAGATCCTTCCTCCTTGGGAGCCACCCGGCCTGGAATAAGGCTCAGGTGGCTCCGGCGGCACTCCGGCCGGCGGGAGGGCCATACACCACGTCCAGAAAGAGGAGGGGCAGGGAGAGAAGGTTCCACCTGGGTCTGGTGGGCTCGAGAGGGGCCGGCCTGGTCGGCCATGGCTTGGTGGTGGCGGGGGGGAGGAAGGCTCCTCGGGTTGCCTTTTTCCGGCCATCAGGGCTCCGGTAGGGGGGGGGCAGGGGGAGGGAGATAGCTCAGAAAGTTTGAGGGGGAAAGAGGGAGGTGGGGCCTTTTATAGCTAGAGGGGAGGGGGTCTCCCTTCCTCTAAATGGTGTGGGACTAATCCCTCCTTATGGAGGGATTAATCCCACCCTCCAGCTGTCCAAGGACAGCTGGAGTGCAGGGAGGTTTTCCCTACATGGGGAAAAAAGGGTATGCCCCCTTTGGGCTTGGGCTTTTGGGTGGGAAAGAGAGAGAGAGGGGGAGAGAAAAAGTGGGTGGGCCTTCACTTGTTTTAGGATGGGGGTTTGCTGGTTGGGGGGCCAAGGAGAGTGAGGGGGGGCATGGGCCATCCTCCCTTGGAGAGGAGGTGGGCCCCTACTTGGAGAAAAAAAATCCAAAAAAGGATATTTAGGGGGTTTGACCAAGTCAACCCTAGGGTGGGTCCCCCTTACTGGTCAAAGTCAAAGTGGATCCAAGTCATCGGGGTCGGGTCAAAGTTCGGGTGTCGTGTCATAATTAGTGTGCGCACGCTTTTCGGTGCACGACTACGCTTGATTTGACTACGGGTTGACCAATTGTCGTCGAAATTGACTGGAACGACTTCTGTTGACTTCATATTGACCACACGAGTCCAACGTCACTGACTGGGGTTGAATCAGAGTCCGTTTGGCGAAAGCCTGAAATTTGCGCGTTGTAGCACGCTAAAATGGTCGAAGTGTGTAAAACTGTCGTTAGATCTCGGATTGTGATGCGACGGGTCCTTATACACCTGTCTAGGTTATATGAGGTCACATGAATCGACAGAACTCAATTCGGAGTTCTCTAGCTCTATTTCCCGCTTAGGGTTATCTCCCACCGGGTCATGGGCAGGTTCAGGCCACTTTTATTGGGCCCACTAGGGCTCTGGTGGCCCAATAAAAGTCGGGATGTTACACAGGTACCCCGTTCAGTGAGAGTAGCAATCTCTTCATCCATGACAGCCTTCCAATGTGGAAGGATAAGGGCCTCCTGATAGGAACCGGGGGGGGGGGAAGTTGAAAAGATATCTAGCGCAAACTTCCTGCAAACAGGGGTTAGACGATCATAAGAAACAACAACAACAAGAGTGCGCTTAGTACATGCCTGAATCCCTTTGCAAAGGGAAATGGGGAGGTCCAGGTCAACAGGTTTCTCAGTATCCGGAGCATCCGTGGTGGAGAGAGCTATCCTGAGAGGAGAGAGCGATGGTGGCAAAGAGGAGGGAGATTGTGGAGGTGAAGAGGGAGGAGAAGACGATGGAGACGGTGGAGGAGGAAATACCTCTGTAGGAGGGGATGGGATGGAGGGAAGAGGAGGACTGGATGCCACAGGGAGAGGAGATGAGTCGTTAGAGAAATATGGAGCATTCTCGAAGAAGGTAACGTCCGCGGAGACGAACTGCTTGCGAAGAATGGGGTCAAAGCAACAATAGCCTTTCTGAGTGATAGAGTAGCCCAGAAAGACACATTTGGTGGAGCGAGGGGAGAGTTTGTTACAGGTGGTGGAGGGAGTATGCACAAAGGCTATGCACCTAAACATACGTAGAGGGAAAGGAAAGGGATCCTTTCCAAGATAGAGAATGGAGAAAGGGGCTTGATCGCGGAGAATAGTGGAGGGAATGCGATTGATGAGATAGCAAGGAATGGGAACAGCATAGCCCCAGTAGGAGCGAGGGACATGCATGTGCGTTAGCAGGGTGCGAGCGACATCAAGGAGGTGACGGTTTTTGCGTTCTGCCACTCCATTTTATTGTGATGTGTAAACGCAACTTGTTTGATGAACAATCCCATGTTGTATATAAAAAGAGGAAAAAGCTTGACTAACATACTCTTTTGCATTATTAGAGCATAAGACTTTAATGGAAACATCAAACTGATTCTTAATTAAATGATAAAAAGATGTTCATACATCAAAAAGTTCATAGCATTCTCGTAAGAGATACACCCAAGTACAGCGAGAGAAGTCATCAATGAAAGTAACAAAATAAGAACTACCCGGACCAACGGTGAGGATAGGAGCAGGACCCTAGATGTCGGAGTGGACAAGATCAAACAGACGGGTAGAACCACGATCTTGCTTTGGCGGGAAGGAGGAACGGTGATGCTTGCCAAGGTGACAGGCGTCGCAGTTGAGAGGAGAACTATGCGGAGGAAGGTGAGGCAGAAGCTGATGAAGAAGTCATGGAGGAGGATGCCCAAGGTGGAGATGCCATTGTAGAAGATCTGTAGAGGAGCAGGAGAAGGTTGATAGAGCGGAAACGTTGTCGAGGAAGTAGAGGCCGCCGCTCTCATTCCCAGAAGCAATCATCTGTTGGGAGCTCGGATCATAAAAAGAGCAAGAAGTTGGAGTAATGTGACGGAGCATTGAAGTTACTTGCACAAAGAAGTAACCGACTATAAATTGCATGGATACTTCGGGACATAGAGAGTGTCGGCCAGATGAAGTGACGGAGTGACATGAACCACTCCCGTCCCATGAACTGGGGAGGGAGAGTCGTCTACAACAAGGACCGGGGGAAACCGATCATGTGTTTCAAGGAGATAAAAGCATTGCGGATTGCCCGTCATGTGATTAGTTGCACCAAAGTCGATGAGCCATTTACCTTAAGTAACTACGTGAGCACTACCTGAGGAAGTGACCACCGAAGCGGACGGCTTGGAAGAGGAGGTGGAAGAGTCACCAGAAGGGAGAAGATGTGGATGTTTCATCCAGCATCGATCCACAAGATGCCCGATGCAGCCACAGTGAGAGCAGAGGAAGCGCGAAGAACTTCAGTCGCCGGAATGATGGTTGCGACTACCAGATCCACTCCGTTGAGTTTAGTGAACATATTGTTCTGGAGGAGGAAAAGACAGAAGCAGACACTGAAGGAGAGATGTAACTGCGGCAATGCGTGCAGAAATTGTATCTAAGTTGGGAGAGTCCGCTTCACCCAATATTTGTTGGCGGATCATATCGTAGGAATCAGGAAGTCGTAGGAGGTAGCACACAACAAGAAGTTCTTGGAAATGCTTGTGTTGTTCAGCGATATCCGCAGAGAAGGGGCGATGTTGAAGAATCTCAGTCCCAAGAGCTTGGACCTGTTGATAAGCGGAAGCAGGAGATATAGAAGGACAGTCAAAGAGGTCTGCATACAAAGTATAGATGCGGGATGTCTGAGCCCCCTTCGAGTACAGAGCAGCAAGATGAAGCCATGCCTTCTTGACCATCTCATCATGACGGATGAGAGGAAGACACTCATTGGAAAGACTGTTAGCGAGCCAAGTGCGGACAAGAGCATCGCTAGCATCCCAGTCATCAAATTCAGCGGAAGTGGGAGGAGGAGGGTCATTGGTGAGGTGGTGGCGTTTGTGTTGAGAGCGAAGGAGGAAGGTGAAGGAGATGCTCCAATCCGGGTAGTTGGAACCAACAAGCTTGGAGATGGTGCCAAGAATCCCGGAAGGAATGGGAGGAGGAGGCGGAGTTGCCACAGGAGTAGCGGTGGTGGTAGAAGAGCTGGAAAGAGCCATGGAAGAAGCCGCGCGGGTAAAGAGAAGAGAGAGAGAGGCCGCGCTGGTAAAAAGAAGTCGAGGCGGATAAAAGGCCGCGCGGGTAGAGACAAGTTCACAGCGGACACAAGGAAAGGATCTGCAGCGGATAGAACAAGAAACCGCAACAGACAAGAGGGAAAGAAGTCGAGTGGTAAGAGAGCTGGCCGCGCGAACAGGAGACTGAGAAGCCGCGAAAGCAGGCCGCGGAGAAAGAGCGAGAAGAACGCCGCACAAACAAAGAGCAGTGACAAAGGAGGGAAAGGAGGAGATCAAGTCGCGCGAACAAGAGACAAGAAGGAGAATAAGTCGCGCAGACAGGAGAATGCACCGAATCAGGCGGACAAGATCGCGACCTCTGATACCATGTGCGAACAGAAAAGGAGAGTCCAGAAATTGGAAAAACTGAAATCTTTATATTCCAAAAAAGTGTGTATTACATGGTATAGCCTCCCTTTTATAGAATGGAGGAGATGTGAGAAATTATAATTAAACAATGTGGGACTAAAAAATTACATGTACAAGCGGTTTAACCTAAATACAAGCTGTCAAGCCGCGCGGTTTGATGAATGGACAAACCGCCTGACAACCACCAGAGGGAGACACCAAGCCGCCACTATAACCCGCCAGGTCGCCCGGTCTCCAAGTTGCCAGGGACAGATTGACAGACCGCCAGGGCACCAACAACAACAGACCTGCAACCAAACCGCTGGAGACAAACCAACAGACCGCCCAGACTGCAATCCGCCAGAGTCAGACCGCCAGACTGCCCGGTCTCTATTCTGCAACACCCCTCCCTTTAGGGGAGAGTGTCCGGCCACTCGGCATGCTGGGTCTCGCCGTCGGCCAACTCCCTTGTTATCGCCGGTCGAATCTCCTCCAATCGGATCGATGATCTCCACTTAATCTCCACCACCCGATCGCCAATTAACCAACTCATATTCACTCTTCATGGGGGTGCACATAACCAAATATAATCTTTGTTTTGCGTATAAGGAGGCCCCTAAAAATTCACATCATAAATTATAAGAAAATGGAATGCGAATAGCACATAAAGTGGTTATGGTCTACTGATTGTCGTGTAAACACCATAACCACCCTCAAAACCTATAAATAGGACCCTATGGTCTCCTTTATTTCCATATTCTCCTCCTGTCACTTCGCCTCCTAAACTCGTGAAAGCTCCTCAAGGAACCCCTTAAAGATCTCATTTGTATTTGAAGAATCCTTCGAAGACCTTTGAACGCCTTCAATTGTATTCAAGCGCCCTTTGAAGGTTCCGCCTTGCACGCACTCTACCTTGTGCACTCACTGCCCAACGCACATTTCACCGAACACAAGCTCCACTCCGCAAACACTTTGTTACGTGTGCTCAATGCCCATACTCAACAACAAGCCTTTCGCTCTAAACTTCTCTACAAGCAATATGAGACAAGCCGCAGACTCCAAGCTGTGTAGAGCACGCGACCTCAGCTTCTGTGTAACGCCCCCACTCATCACGTGGCATATAACAGTGGGTCCGGCCGGGGACCCATGCCATATGTCACAGACAAGCGGCGGAATAACTTGTGGAAATCAAAATCGACTCACATCTTAACTCAATACATTCTAGCGCAGCATTTTCAGTTACCATGAACTCAACTCAAAGAATGTCCACTACTATATAAACTCCATACTTATATATATATCCAAACCAAGAATGTATCCAACTCACACACACTAGCCTTAAGGCCTTACAGGTTTCTCTTTACACAAATACATTTTCGTACATCGACACGCAGGCCGGCCACATATGAAATCCAAACACGCTTCGCATGGCCTTCTTGGGCCTTTAGCAGCAATCCTTCCATTCCGCTCATTTCAATTCAAGCAGCAGCACCTGCAATTAGCCATCCAATCCAAAGCGGAAAACAAAGTAACGATCAGCATTAGCTGACCCATTATAACGACCCTGCCCCTTACCCGGGGCAGTGGTTCCTTCCCTGTATGCATTGTCATCAACATAGCTATCAATCTAACAAATCTATCAATCACATACATATCACAAACGCCGGTATTCACCATACGCTTCGTGCACTCAGGGCACCTTATTGGTGTACCGGATATACCAGTCGTACACCGCCGATCCGAGGCTCTTCACTTGTTGGTTGGCCGGTTCCATCCTAGTCCGCCAATCTTACTATTGGCGACATTCTGTCCATACCACTCAGAGGTACTACCTCACGACATCCACAAACAACCAGAGCAGATCGACCCACACCATGTGGTGTGGCAGCCAGGTCTATCGAGGCTCTCCTGGCATTACCACCCATCGACCCCTCACCTATATCCGATCGACCCACACTATATGGTGCAGCAAGTAGGGTCCTCCTCACATCCTCCCAGACATTGCCACCCATCAATCCTCACTAATACAGATCAACCCACACCATGTGGTGTAACAAGCCAGGACTATCTCACACTTCCTAGGCGTGCTACCCATTGATCTCTCACCACAACTAGGAGCTCATTCAAAGCCTCCATACATTCATTTATCAACAAGCATACAATTACACAACCATACCATAAAGCATAACCCATTCATATAATCAAATCCACGGAGCCTTCTCCGGTTTACCCATGATCATCACCAATCCAGACTGCCCGTCCAGATGGGCTTCACACAGCATGCCTATGCCGTACTCCACACTTCCGGCTCTAGATGCAAACTCAACCACGGAATCGCTTACGAAATCCACCTTTTGGCGGAGGATCCCACGCATATGCATAAAGAAAGGACTTCGATGTCCAAGAAGGAGATCATTACCCTTGAAGATCGCTTCAGCGCCATGAAGTTGTCGGATGGAAGTCACCGCCTCGGCTTTGCCTTCACGAATCCGTTCTCGGATCTTCAATCCGCACTCCGCAGCTCCTCCAGCAGCTAGCTTTCCCTTCACTTCCCTCCTTCCCTTGACCTCTTTCTCTCTCTCTTTGAGAAGAAGAAGAAGAAGACTGAAAATGAGGCACTTATTCCTCATTCTCGGCCTTATTCCCCATAGGGAAGAAACCTGGACCATTAGATCCAGAACAGGGAAAATGAACTGCCAGAAAATCTGACAAAATCACTTTTTGGGCCTGACACACCCTGTGACACACATGTGTCACAGGGCGTGTACCTTAAGCGGCACACGAACCGACTCATTCTGACTTATCCAAAATAGAACACGGCCAAGGTACACGCCCGTGTCGGCCCAGTCACGCCCGTGACCCAGGGCGTGTAACCCACTCGACACCTCGTCGAGAGAAAAGTGTCGACCTCTCGACACAGCGGGACACGTCCTGTGACACGCCCGTGTCACAGTCCGTGTACCCCTTGCTTGCCACTCGACACTCGACATTTGACACTTGATACTCGTCGAGCACAGTTCGTCGACCAGAGGGGACATGCCCTCCGACACGCCCGTGTCAGATGGTACATGCCCGTGTAACACGACGTGTTCCCTCTGTCGACCACTTTCGTCGACCAAATACTCTGGTGTTGACCAAGGGAGGACACACCCTAGGTCACGTCCCCTGACACACCCGTGTCACGGGTGTGTACCTCCCAAAAATTCGTCGAACGAATTTCGTCGACCACGCGCCCATCTGTTCATCCCGAGCAGGATACGCCCTGGGACACGCCCGTGTCCCAGGCCGTGTCACCCAATATTTTCCCGTTTCTCGCATTTTGGCTGTTACATTCTGAGCAACAAAAAAAGTCTTTAGATTGCTTAGAGCACAACACTCCCTGCATCAGCTAAGAGGACACTTAGCTCCTCGAGCGGTGGCATATCACCCTCGAATCCTTTTCTCTCTCCCTACAAATTGTTCACTAGATGGAGGAGGAGCAAACAATAATGCTAGCTCTTGTAAAAAATTTGGGAGCCACCTAAGATCCCATAGCACCTCCCGCACTAGACAACCTGCCTCCTCTTCCCCTGAATCGCGCTCTGTAGAGCAACTAAGAGGAAGAGTCCAAGGAGTACTCTGAAGAAGTCAGCTTGGCGCACCCCACTCATCCGCCTAAGGCTCTAGAAGCTGGCCCTCAATAACAGCACTTAAGAGCAGTCTGCCCCTGGAATGTTGCTATAAGGCTTACCCGCAACTAAATACGAGAAATGATAGTCGAGGACTATGACCAGATCGGCCAGCGCGCCATGTTTGCACCACCCCATCCATAATGGCTCGTCGCTCTCCCTAGATGTTCTAGCTCATCCGATTCTGGTCGAATGCAAACTTCTAAACATTGAGTCCTACAATGGGACTAAAGACCTCGTAGAGCATGTGAACCAATTCTCTACCATTCTTCGGATCTACAATTCCCCTGACCAACTACTGTGTCAGGTATTTCCAATCACTCTGAAGGGCCAAGGAAGGACTTTGTTCCATTCACTCCGGGAGAGAACCATCGGCAGCTTCGCAGAACCGACCCAGCAGTTCCTGAATCAGTTTATTACCAACTGCAGGATAACAAAGGACCCCTCCCACCTGCCTGAGATACATTAGAGTGAAGGGGAAACTATGAAAGAGTTCTTATGCCAGTTCACTACTAAAGACTAGCAAATCTTCAGAGTAGACCCAGAACTTCTGCGAGGAGTCTTCCTTGGTGGACTTAGGCTGAGCGGATTCTACTCCGCAGTGATACAGGAGATGGTACCGAGCTATCCCGACCTTGTGCATTGGGTTGAAGAGCAAATTTTGACTGATGAAGCTATAGAGGTCCATCGACGACAATTCAAAGGAGGGTAAAATAGGAAGAAAGAGAGAGAGGATTCGACACTGTCACGATAGGAAGAACGTCAAGGCAACATGCGTCAGTAAGATCACCGCAAAGGACGGGGGCCCCGAACCTACCAGGAGTATACGCCTCTCAACACCTCCTATGTGAATGTGATCTACACAATCCAAGATAATCCAACACTAAGGAGGTCGCGAGAGCTCTAGCCAGATGTCAAGGGAGGCCGAACAAAGTACTGTGAGTTCTACCGGGGAACTGGGCACACCACTGAGGAGTACATAAAGATTAAGGATGAGATTGAATGCCTCATCCTACAGGGCATCCTCGGAAGGTTCTTACAAGATTAGACTCACAACTAGCCAGCACATCCCAAGAGAGTGCATCCACCTGCGAATCAGGACGCACAGGTAGGCAAGCAAACCATTGGGACAGTAGAAACCATATCTAGCTCCCCCTTTGCCACCATAAATTCCATCACACAACACCAGGAGGAGCTAATGAAGTAGAAAGATCAACATCTAGAGATAATTAGCTTTGGGGATGAGGACCTGAAAGGTCTTCTCGTACCCCACCAAGACCTGCTTGTCGTCACTGCGGAAATTGGCAATCCCAGCTTTCACATCAAATAGATCCTAGTGGATAATGACAACTCGGTCAATTTCATATCCATCTCCTCCCTTTACAGCATGCAAGTACCAAAAGAAAAGCTTCAGCCGATAGTTGGACCGGTGTACAACTTCAACGGTGTAGCCGTCCCAATGGAAGGAACGATCACTTTGCCCATGACCTTGGGAGAGTTCCCAAAGCGTGTCAACCACAATGTGCAGTTCATGGAAGTGGAATCTGAGACTCCATACAACGTAATATTCAGTCGCCTGCTTCAGGAAGCATTCGACGCCATCCATTCCATCTCGTACCTTACAATGAAGTTCGTCACTCCAACGAAGATCAGAGTCGTTCGAGAAAACTAGGAAGCAACACGCTCGTTCTATCTACAACAGATGTAGCCTGGACAAAGAGTGGCCCCAACAATAAGCACGACTAATGCTAGAGATGTCATTGTAGTGCATGGAACAAACAAATTAGGAGGATCCTAAATGTCATGACTTAAGAAAAAGCTAGAAATTGAGCATGGGGGGTCTTACTATATTTTGGGTTCACTTACTATTAAGAAAACCCTTTTAATTTAACTTAACAAATTACTTTATAAGTGATTTTACAACATAGGATTATTACCTATGTTGTATAGTGAGGGTAATATGGTCATAGATGTCTGTTGAGTCAAGATCATGCAGTATGCACACTGAAATAAGGAAGAAAATCAAGTTAAGTCAACTTGCCTCGAATGGAAATTGACGCAACTTCGACTAGAAGTTGATGACACTTCGATTAGAAGTCAGAGCAACAACAAAGGTTAAGTTGACGCTGCTTCAAGATAGAAGTTGATGCATGCGTCGATAAGATATCGACGCAATATCGACTACAAAGTTGTCTTGACAGAATTTAATTCTGATGCAAGATGTCGATGTAACTCCTACATAAAGTCGATGTAGTGTCGAGTTCAATCCATAATGGAAATTATAGAGAATTTGTTCAGACTTATTCCGAGGAAGAATTTAAAGAATTATTTCAAATAATTCTAGTCATTGGAAGAAGAGATTAAGGAAAGAAATTCTCCATCAAATTCATAAGCATTCATACAAAAAGATTTTGAATAATATGTTGAGATCTATTGAAGTAAATTTGTAAGAAGATAGCATCATTCACTTCGAAGCAAATATTCTATAAAGAGCACAATTCAAAATCATTCATAAATAATATACTCGGATGATAGAAGAAACAAACAAACAAATAGAAAAGAAAACACAGACAAGAAAGAGAAAGATATATAGAGCCAAAAACTCTTAATCATCATCATCTTATCCAATCTTTTCTACAAGTGCTACAACAACAAATTCAATAAGAATACTCAAAGAAGATTCCTGGATCCAGAGCTTATAGCTCCTACAAATTCTTCTCCAGCAAGGGTTTACCTATTCAAAGGGATCCAATATACTTTGTGTCAAATAGTCCTCAGATACCTACTAAGAGGACTCATCCAGAAGACATCCTCTTCTACTTTTCCTCTTCTCTTCTCATCAACTTTTTTCTATATTGTTGAGCAAAGAGTTTTGAGAATCCTTCTTCAAATGATTCAGTTGTTGGTTCTGAGAGTTTTCGTATCAAAAGACTCAGTCAGTTGATTCAAGATCTCCTTATCAAAAGATCTGATATTGGTTCAAGATCTTGTTATCAAAATATCCAGTTGTTGGTTCAGAGAGCCAACTTAAAAGACCCAGGCACTGGGATATTGTATTCCTATCAAAGTAGTAGAAGTGTGCAGGTAACCAGATTTTGGGAAACCACTATATTTTCTATACCTTCTATGATTGTGCTTTTTTATGACTGCTTGTTGTGTTGTGATTTATATTTATTGTGTTAATTCTCCGGTCAATTATCTGTGAGTGCAAATCTAGTGTTAGCAGAAATTCAGTAGATTAATTAAGTGTAATCTTAAATCGTTATTCACCCCTCCCCTCCTTAGAGAATTCTTTGATGATTTTAGTCAACTGTTCACACTTTCACTTACATCATTTTATTTTTTGCTTATATCGAACAACAATCACTACTCTAAGTCGCAAGTCTGCACTTGCGCATGTACGCTTACTCATTTCAGTCAATTATGATTTAAATTGTTTCTAACTCTATTCCAGGGTAGGAACGCTCACAATGATAATCACTCACTACCACAGCTCAAAGGTCCGACCTTTTCCCTTGTAGTAGGTCACAATGACATCAGGGGCCCATGCCCCCTATGACCTCCCACTACCACGATTTGAAGGTCATTCCTTCACTATTTTAGTAGGCCGTGCAATAGCCAGGGCTTGAACTCTTGTGGTCTCCTGGTTAGAAAGCCCGCCCTTCACTGAAACCATGTGTCTTGTCCCATATGACCTCTCACTACCACGATTCGAAGGTCCGCCCTTCACCATTGTAGTAGGGCATACAATCGCCAGGGCCTGCCCCCTTGCGGTTGCCAAGTTTGAAGGTCCTCCCTTCACCAAAACCATAGGGCCTATCCTCTACGACCTCTCACTACCACAGTTTGAAGGTCCGCCCTTCACTCTTATAGTAGGTCGTGTAATCGCCAGAGCCTACCCCCCTCGCGATTGCTAGGTTCGAAGGTCTATCATTCACCAAAACTTTTGAGACTATCCCCTACGACCTCTCACTACCATGGTTCGAAGATCTACCCTTCACCCTTGTAGTAGGTCGTGCAATCGTCGGGGCTTGCCCCCTTTGTGGTTGTCAGGTTCGAAAGCCCTCCCTTCACCAAAACTTTGTGATCCATCCCTTTGATATACTACCATGGTTCGAAGGTCTTCCCTTCACTCCTGTAGTAGTTCATGCCACAATCAAGGATAGCTTGCAGTACGGTTGCCTCGACCTCTCACTTCCCTAGCTCGAAGGAGCACCCTTCGCCCCTGGTAGTAGGTTGCCACCTCATCAAGGACTTGTCCCCACACTTTTGGTACTATTAACTTAACAAAGCAGTAAAACAAAGTCATTACACAAGTAATGCCACGAGATGGAACAAACAACAAACGATCAAGCAATCAATAAAAGGCATCCAAGGCACTACAACAATGCATGATACCGATACAAGATACAGCCTGCACAGGAAGGCAAAAAAATACAAGCACAAATATACAAGCTACACATGAGCACACACGAATACAAAGATAACAAATACAATAACCAGTCCTTGACATCAATGTCAGGGCACTCATCCTCGGAGAGGTCTCTGACACCCAGAATAGGTACATCACAACTACACATATGCACCATCATACGGATGGTCTTTATCATCCCTCGCTTAAACGCCATGACATGCTCGTATTCCAGTATGGGATCCACCTCCTTGATCATGATCTCCTCATGAATCTCATCTGAAACTACATAGTACCCCTGCATGTAACTAAGGGAGTCTTGTACTCAGTGACTTTCATCGTCTTTAGCTCCTTTGCAGCCTGCTTAGTGAAGAAAGTCGCTCTACCTCGGTCCTCAGAGACCCCAGCTCAACGTCCTGATGAACCACAACACCCTACGAATCCTCCAAAAGAAAAACCGTCTTCTCCACAAGAGCCTTCTCCATCCTAAGACCTGCAAGTGACTGCTCCAGCTCGCTCCACAACTCGGCCTCTATCTAACAAAAGCACAAAATCTCATGGTCCTATCTCCCCCTCGATTTAGAAAGGGAACTCTTCACTCGACGAAGCTCCTCCTAAATATTGAGGAACCCCTCCTTCAAGCCCACAAAATGATCGTTCCAGATAAGGGAAATGTTGTCCTAGACCTAGATCTGTAAAGGAAAGAAAAAGTTAGACTCCTCTTAAAACATCAAGCGAACAAAAGACAAAGTGCTAACTCAAAACAACACTCATAGTCTAAAGCAATAAAGAGACCTACATCGCCTTAGCTAAAGGCGGCGTGGAATCACCCTCGAGAGGTGTTTGGGGTGGGGGATGCAGAGCTCAGAACCTAGAGATATGGATCGGTAGACGCAATGGTAACCTATCTGGAACTACAAGGATCCACTTCATAAACGCGCTCCCTCGGTCGGGAAAAAGAATGAAAATCATACTTCACTCTGCCACACTTAAAGACTAACTTGCACTTCCTCTTACGGTCTAGAGGAACTGTTATAGGATGCTCAACATTGATGGAAAATCTACTTAATAGCAGACACTTCTCTTCGATAAACAAATAGATGCGAAACATAGGTCTTGTTAGTGCGACCGCATCATTAAAGCCCAGTAATGGCATGAACTCCCTCTCCCATCCCGCCACATGATGTCAATGTCCTGGAAGTGCCCTACAAAGCTCTGGTAGATCCCCAGAATTCTTAACAAACTCGTGCAAGGTATTCCCATAGCGACGGTCGACCCGATCCTCGAGCTGGATCCACTGCTTATTGATCCACACCTCAACATGGTCGCATCCATCGGTGCACACCTTGCACCATTACTTGAACAGATCCAGGGTAAATCTCAAGCAATGTTCTCTGAAGAAGGCGATTAAGACCATAATATACATCATCCCAGTAGGAGTATACTGGAAAAATGGCACATTGTAGAACCTGGAGAACTCGATTGCCTTTTTACAAGTCAGGAGTCAGAATCCAAACTTAAAGATGACTCACACAGCATCATGCATCTTGTTGGGGGATTCTGTACTCGTTCTTTGATGTGTGAGATCTTCATCTCCATCCCTATATGTAAGTCCCCCCCCCAACCTTTGCCCCAGGTCGGGACGGATGGGATCTTACTTGCCTAAGACGTCCACACAGTGCTCCTTAAGGGGTAACACCTCACACTACTGAGCACTAGTTGGCGGACTTGCTCAGCTTGAATCACAACATTCACATCACATCACAGAGTATTGCGTAAGCATTTAACAGGAAACACAACAAATATATATAATAATATATATTTAAAGAGGAACACAAAAGGTTGTAGCCACTGTTTGTACATAGAGCTTGTAGGCTATAATAGTAATACAACTAGCAACTCCTCTCTCTCAACTCTGCTCGCTAGTACTCATGTCTCGAAACTCGGGAGATGATGGGGATGCATCTGCTCGGTTAGTCCTATCAGTTGGGGTGTCATTTTGTAGTAACTGATCCCTATGGTGCTCTATTTCCTGTGAATGGTTATTAAGATAACGGTTAGGCACATAGCTAAGTGGAAACAAATATCCTCCCGGGATCCATATCCTAGGGACGAGCGCACGCACCCAACAAAATAAAATAGCAAGAGAGAGTTAGCACAACATTTCATATATATGCTAGAAGCAATTATAAAAGGAGGTGCAATATAGTATAACTTGGAAAAACAGCAGCAGTTTACCACAGTTATACTTAAAGCTCTACTAACACATCAGTTCATCAGGTATTCACAACATGTATTCATATCACAGACATTCATAGCCGCGCACACACCACATGCATTCGCAGCCACGCACACACCACAAACATTCATAGTTGCACACGCACTGAGGCATTCACAGCCGCACACGCACTGCAGGCATTCACAGATGTGCACACATCGCATGCATGTTGGAGCAAGCATTCTGCATCTCTCGGTTTGAGAATAACAAATACCGTGATGTATTTAATCTACTCTTTTGTGTGTTTATAATGTGCAGGTTGTACATGTTGAATGAGGAGACAAGTCCACAGTCATGCGCATGATCCATGGGTGTGTACACTTTAGGAAAAAAATAAAATGACGAGTTTTGTGTGCTAACCTTCAAACAGCCATAACTTTCAAATCGGGAGGAGTTATGGAACGTGCCACCCCATTCCGGAATGAGATTGAAGTCATCTACACTCTGGAAATAGTTCGGATGGAAAAAGTTAAAAGGAGATATCGCTAGGCGATAGCCACTTTCGCCCGGCGATAGCTCCACGAACGAATCATCCCGCGGAAATCTCAGAATCATGGGACACGTGGCATTCAGATAGGATATCGCTGATTGGCGACAGCTAGTGTCGTTGGGCGATATCGATAATATATAAAAGTGATTCATTTTTCCGTGGAGATTAAGGATTACAGAATTTGGAGTGTTCCTTCTCGTGCAACTGGTCTAGAGAGCTCTAGGAACCAGAAAGACTCCATCCTCCCAAGACGGTTCAAGAGCGACGAAGCGACGACACATACACGACATCTGAAGCAATCTTGGCAAATATTCGTCGTCATCTTCAGCGCTACATTTAGAGGGAGTTCTAAATTCTAAAGATTATATTTTATCATTATTTTCATTGTAATCGTTAGGAGAAAATCGCTGCCTTGTGTGTGACGTCTAGGTCCGTGTGTGGCTTAGGAGGAAATCGTCGTCTTGTGCGTGGCGTCTAGGTCCTTGTGTGGCTTAGGAGAAAATCGCCGCCTTGTGAGTGGCATCCATGTCCTTGTGCGGCTTACGGAGAAATCGTTGTCTTATGTGCAGCGTCTAGATCGTGGTTAGATCTATGGGGAGGCTAGTAGCAAGATCTAGAGAGAGATGCGCTTTAGCCTGCCAGTTTTTGTAGAAGGACCGACAAAATCAAAAGTACACTATATTTTTCTAGCCATGATCTCTAGCTTCATAGAGATATATTGTATTTTGTTTTATCACTTATGAAATAAAAGATTATCATTTATGTTCTTATTTGTTTCTAATTGTTTAGTTTGTCTATGAAAAATTAGTTTTGAGTTCTTTAATTATTTCACCTAGTAAATTAAGATTAAGAAAATAAATAAAATCATGAAAAAAATCATGAATAAAATGATAGAGTAAGCATTTTTATTTCAAGATACAGCTTATTGAAAAAAAATCATGAATAAGTGCAAGTAATAATCACATCAGAAAGTATAATAAACATTCTTAAAAACAAACATCTTTTTAGATAGTAAGAGCATATAAATGATAATGAGTTTTAAAACTGAAAAGTTGATGTTTGAGTTAAAGTCCCAAGAGATGTTATTCTATTGAGATATAATTGCAGTCATGATTTGAAAATATCAAGAAAAGATACAAAGTTACAATGGAATAAAATTTACATTTCAAGTAAACAAAAACATTGAAGTGGTCATGCTTTGTCATCTAATGCATTTACTTAAGTTTGTAGAGAATTGTGCAGGTATGCATTATGATCCAATTCTCATGAGTACAAGTTTTGTATATAATAATAATGTGTACAAAAGTAATTTGATAAATTATACAAATGTATTAATCAAAACGAATGACATATATAATGAAATAATACAATATTAAAATACACAAATAAAATTACGTCCATGATTTTTCAATGCACATACATGAAAAGTACAAGTATCATGGTGTTTCGCACACACAATGCTCATTAAGACTTATTAGGGAGTGACATAGTGCTTGGAGGATCACTTTTATTCTTTTTAACTTTGTTTTTATTTTAGTGATCCAGTGTATTAAAAGAAGTGGTGAATACTTTTGTTTGCTACAAGATACTTTACAATCCTTTCCAAGGTACTCAACCTCACAATCCTCATTAAGACTTATCAGGAGGGTGAGTAGTGTCTGGTGGAGTTTTCTTTATAATTTATTATAAGCTTTTTATGCTTGTGACCAAGGACTCCGAAATCACTTGTTTTGCAAACAATATCATTTAAATTTTGTAAACCACTCTTCTCTAATGAATAAGTGCGTGAAAAATAAAAGAATTGAAATAAACAATTCAATATAGTGTATTTAATATATTTATGTATTTTAATTATTATGCTATTACACAACACAATCATGCAAGTATAAGATTAAAAACACATGTAAGTTATCAAAATAAGTGTGTAAAGTTATTATCAAACACAAAATATTGCTCATACTTACAGGCATGTTAAATAATTGTACACATGTATTCTACAATCAATTTTATTGCACATAATAAGATAATATTCAAAGCATGATGAAATCAAAATAATTTTTTAAGAAATGTGAAAACTAAATTAAACATTGTATTTAATCTTTAATTGATATAATTAATCATCCTTGACAATGACAATGAATAATAAGTTGTTTTGTAATTCTTGTTTTTTTAAAATAAAATACAAAATTAATATGCATGACATAAAAAAATAATAGATTTTATAATAATGTTCATGCAGTGATAGTGATCTAGTATGTCCTAGATTAAAAATACCCTAACTATATGTCTACACCCTAACCACGTACTAAGTGACAGATGGACATGAGGAGCTACACACATGTCGTAGGTTGGGGGGTTAATCCCATATGCATACAAAAGATGACTCTCAACCTAGCACTCTTTCCCCCCAGTGCCTCGCAAGGCCCCACTGGAACCCTCCCCGATTAAGGACAAGACATGACTTAGAGGTTAGGTCTCTAATGCACACAATCCTACGCTCTCGCTAATGTGAGACACAAGCTACGAGTAAATAATCATGAATATACTATGCATTTAATCCTAAGAATAATTTCATAAACTGTGGGTTTATTTGATATTTAAAGTTATAGTAGATTTTAAACCACATAGTTATTATGAATTTAACTTTTAATTTTTCAATTTTTAATTTATTTAATCATGACAATAGGAAATAACTAGTATGGATAATAATATTCAATGTGTGGATAATAATATTCATTATGTGATAATGTTCATTATGTAATAATATACACATTTAATATTTTAGCTTAAGACCTCTTAATGGCGCATTTAAATTTATTTTTAGAATCATTTCATTAAACTTGATAGTATCACATAAGAAATTCAGTACTCAATTTATAATGAAATATAAGATAATAATAGGCAATGAATTCAATAAGTATGGTTGCTAGAAAAAAAAGATAGACAAGGCACTTGAAATTTGAAAATAATATGATTTGTTATTCAATTTCATTCAATTTGATTTATTAGAGAATTTAATCTTAATATGTTAAAGTCATATATCAAAATATATAAAGTGACCAAAATACATGTTGGATCAAAAGAAAATAAAAATACATTAAGCACATCGTGAAGTAGATTATTGAGTCTTTTATTTTGATTTATTTCTACTTCACACATTTGATTGGGTACTGTTAGAAGAAGCCAAGCCGGGCCCACAATGGGTTGACTGGACACACCTGACCAACTGCAGTCTAACGCATCCCCAACCAAATCACCTGTGTTCCACCTCGGTTTAATCCCAGGTAGGTTGTTGAGGCCCGGGGATCGATCTCGGGACCTCCTTTATCAAACCTTTATTCAGGGACCAGATAACCAACCAACCTGCGCGGGGCCTCATCTGGGATTTGGAACCAGGTGATATGAAGCAGCCAAGTGGGCCGGGCACAAAAGATGGGAAGAAGCCAAGGCGGGCCAACAATGGGTTGACCAGGACACCTGGCTGACTACAGTCTAAAGCATCCCCAACCAAATCACCTGGGTTCCACCTCAGTTTAATCCCAGGTAGGTTGTTGAGGCCGGGGATCGATCCCGGGACCTCCTTTATCAAAACCCTTATTCAGGGACCAGATAACCAACTGCGCAGCACAGTTGGGTATCTGGTCCCTGAATAAGGGTTTGATAAAGGAGGTCCCGGGATCGATCCCCGGGCCTCAACAACCTACCTGAGATTAAATTGAGGTGGAACCCAGGTGATTTGGTTGGGGATGCGTTAGACTGCAGTCGGTCAGGTGTGTCCGATCAACCCATTGTGGGCCCGACTTGGCTTCTTCTAACATGTACTAATGAATAAGAGATTTAGGTATCCAAAGTGAACCGAGTCTGATGGTTCGTTTGAGTACTCAAATATAGCATGTTGGCTTATATGGAGAAAGTGATGAATGGATCATTTCAAGTGTCATTATTGTTTCATTTTTAATCTTGGGTCTCCATTCATACTTTAGTTGAACATGTTTCAAATTTCCATAGTCATGAAAATGATGCTTATAATTGTTGTGATTTTTAAAAGTATTGTTAATAGAAAATTTGTGAGCGATTAATTTAGAGTTATGAGAATGAGTTTTGAAATTCTTTTTCAAACATTCATTTAGTTGTTTTTCATTTTCAATCTTCTTTTTATACATACTTTTATTTAACTCACTAGTAGAAAGTCTTATATAATTTTGAAGATAAATTAGAAATAAATGATTTTTTATTACTTAAAATTTTTTCTACAAGCATTTTTAATGATTCTAGTTTATTCATTATATCAATGTTTCCTTTTATCAAATTTCATTATGCTCTTTTGAAATTAAAAGTTCTTTTTTAAATTCCTTGAATTTTTCTTTAAAATCATTGCAATCACAACAAGATGTAGAAATTTTAATTACAGAGCTTGAAAGAGAATTTGATACATCAATATGAGATTCTACTTTAATGTTTGCTTTTAAACTTATATTTTCTAAACGTAGTTTTGAATTAGTATTTTTCAATTTCTTAATTCTACGTTTAGCAATTTCAAGCATACGAAATGTAGAAATAGAATTTGTTATGAAAAGAAAGGATTTTGATTTACTTATAGTGCTATAGGATGAGACAAGATTTGAACATAAAGTTCCTTTGACATCTTCTTGACATTCCTCTTCCATAAATGAATTTTCATCTTCTCTTTCACATGATGTGTTCACTTCTTCCAATCCATTTGATGTGCACTCCATGGATTCATCTTTCTTAGTTGAATTTGATAGATCTTCTTCCAAACATGAGTCCTCATCGATTACTTCTCTCAGATCCATAGGAAATTGTTCTTGTTCATTATCTGTGGAAAAAAGACTAAGAATTCTCAAGATATTTCCATAAGCTGTAGGAAATGTATAAATAAGTTTGAAAATATTTTGAGCAAGTGCACAAAATAAAATATTTAATGATTTAGCATTTAAAATCATTTCATTTCTATTTAAAATAATTAGGGGCTCTTTAATTGTAATATTCCAAACTTCAATATTTAAGGATTTAAGAAATTTTTACATTAAAATTTTCCATCCTTTATAGTTTTTACCCATAAATAATGGTGGTGCTAAAGATTTTTCATTTAATAAAATTGTATCCCCTTTAGTGGTTGCCAGATCATGAAGCGCCATTATTCCCGGTTGTGATGCCGTTTTGGAATAACTTGGCTCTGATACCAAGTGTTGGATCTTACGGCGCCCTTAGAGGGGGGCGTGAATAAGGGTTGACAATAATGCATTAATAGCCGCGCACGCACCCTATGACGACATAGTATGGACCGCTTTTCTTCAAGCAGGGTAGCGAGCCCTGCGGACCTCACCGATGTGGTCGTCGGTGATAGTGGTCAGTCCTGCCACTTCTGGGGGTGGTTGTACCGCACAACCCAGGCCCTGAGCGTACAACCTCATGTACTCTTGGATGTGAGTGACATCCGGCGATTCAATATTTTGGTCGACCAGCGGAGGAAACCCAACGGGGAAAAACATAACGGTCGGTCACCCGTGGTACTCATCTCCATGTCGCCTTGAGTCGTCGAACTTCCCGCATTGGTACGATCGGTCTGCAGAAGTGACTAACCCGCCACAATTTACCGCAAGCAATTTACAAACAATCGAATTTATCAATTTTGCTAGCATGCACCAGGTCTACAGCGGCTTGCCCTACTATGCTTTAAACAATTCGGGCAAACGGCACTTGGCTCGACTTTCGACAAGGAGCGCGGGAACACTTTATTTGGGGCTAACTTGGGAGGAACATCTCAACTTCTGTTATCCCCAACTAATGCTCAACCTATCAAATAAATGCTTGTCAAGGCAGGAATCGTGCTTAAAATAGTAAATTACAGAAACAAAAGTGCGGTAATATAAACTGTTGTTAGTATATGTTATAGAATTGAAATGCTGTAATGAAATAGGACCAGTATGAAACTGGAGTAACACTGAACTGAAAGTAAGTACTGAAAAGAACTTGACCAGTACGAGACTGGAATAGTACTTAAAGAACTGAAGTGAAAGTAAATAAATAGGATCCAGTACGAGACTGGAGTACTGGAAAGGAAATACTGAACTTAAATGAACTGGAGTAGTATGAGACTGGTATAAAATATAAAGAAAATAGTTAGTAGACCAATCACTTTATTCAGGAGGCTTCAGTTCCATCTCCGTTCTTAGGAGGTTTAGATTGCGTTTTACCCATTATTTAGGTCTGATAATAGTTCTGTTGCATCCTTTATTGTTGTGGATTGATCAGACCTGGAGGATTTAAGGGTTACACCTTTATTATTCGTCAAGCATGTTTGCTCGTATTTTCATTTTTCAAACTTGTCTGAGTTACTCGAGAACCTTATAACAGATAAAGACGAGGCGCTCAACAGTTCTACGAAATCTCGGAACACTCAGAGCTTGACACTTACCTCAATCACCCTCATTGGTAAAATAATTTGAACTTATTATTAGACTAAAAAGTTGGTCCCACTCTCCGATTTTATTTTGAGAAAATCATACGTTTTTGATTTCTGAGTGCGACCCTAGGTTCCATTAAATTGGAAAATTTTCAATATTTATCACAAGGTTTTCAAATTTTAATACAACCTTTATTGATGCCTAAAATGAGCATACAAATTTTTTCAAAAAGATTTGAGCAATATTGGTCCTCTAAATTGGCCAAATAAAATTTATTTGGACTTTTAAAATACCAAATCAATTCCAAAAATTCCCAAACTTTTGTGGAGAGAGCTCTTAATGAGGGGAACAACTTTTATGTTCAACACACTTTCCCTAGGAACCTATATGTTTTTATAAAAAAAATTTCAAGGTTCTGATTAAAAATTTGATCTGCATATAGCAGATCAAAGCATGATCCTGCGGCAGGATCATGCCAGATAGGAGAAACCGCCAGCGCTTCTCCACATCGGATCAGCCGCGGATTCGCTGTGGGGTGCAGAAGATGAGGCAGGGGAGGGAATTAGACTATCACAGTCATTCATCTCATTTAGTGAGATGAACGACGGTGATCTCTCCCGCCGGAGAAGAAGGCGGTGGCCCTCTTCCACCGCTGACTGGCCATTGTCGGATGTCGGCGGGGCCTCGATCGACTCGTCGGGGGTCGGCGAGTCTCTAGGTGGTGGTCCGGTGGCCTGCCGCCGCCGACCACCGCCTGAATTCAAGAACCCGAGAGCAGGGTGGTGGTGGCTCTGCTCCCAGCGGCACCGCGCCACCCTTCCTCTCTGGTGTTTAGCCCGACCACTAAACCACCCCCGGCCGGCGCGCCGGGGGTAGGGCTCCTCTCGAGGGTGGCCCGGAAACCTTCCTCTGTCGGCCGCCGCCGGAGTAAATATTCAGAGAAAGCTCTGCTTTAGGGTGCCTCCGGAACGACATTTTCCGGCGGCACCTCGGCCTCCCACCGCCAGAGAAAGGTATCCCCGGTGGATTAGCCCATCCCCAGTGCCTCCACCGACGATAGGAGAGGCTAGTCTCCTGCGGCCGCCACCCAACCTGGAGCTTTGCTCGGGTGGTGTCGGCGGCGCTCTAGCCGTCGGGGAACACATGCATGACATTGAAAGGTTTAGAAAAGGGGAGGGAGGAAGTTTCCACCTGTGGTTGGGGGATTTGGGACGGTCCTGGCGAGCTAGGGCTCCGGCCAGGTGGGGGAAGCATGTTTTGATCTAGTGAGGGGAGTAGCTGAGGGGTCATGGACTTATATAGGCAAGGGGGAGGAGTCATTTGGCATGGGGGAGGTGTGGGATTAATCCCACTTAAGGGAGAAGGGCTCTTCTCCCCACCAGCTGGCTGGAACACATGGCACCCATCCAAGTGCCATAGTACATGCCACATGGATCTATCCAAGGGAAGTGCTTGGTGGGTTGGGCCTTGGTGGGCTTTTGGGCTTAGGAAAGGGGGGAGGGGAAAGGTGGTGGGCTTGCCCTAGGCCTATTCACTAGGCCTTACTGGTTTGGGTGGCACAAAAAGTGAGGAGGGTAGGGCCCTAATTAAATATGGAGAGGATGTGGGCTCCTCCTCGAGGAAATAATTCCAAAAATGGACTTTTCGGGGGCGGGGGGTTGACCAAAGTCAACCCTAGGTGGGTCCCCCCTTCTGGTCAAAGTCAAAATATGTCCATGTCATCGGGAGTTGGGTCAAAGTTGGAGTGTCCTGTCATAATTTGTGTGTGCATGCTTTTCGGTGCACGATTATGCTTGATTTGACCACGGGTTGATTATTCATAATTGAAATTGGCCAGGACGGACTCGGTTGACTTCGAATTGACCATACGAGTCCAATGCCACTGACCGGGATCGAATCGGAGTTCGATTATCCAAAATTTGTGTGTCGCAGTGCGGTAAAAGAGTCAAATTGCTGATATTCGTCGTTAGACTTCAAATCGTGACGCAACGAGTTCTAGTGGGTTTGGATTGACTATACGAAGTCATAGGAACTGACAGAACTCAAATCAGAGTTCTCTAGGTCATTATCCAAAAATCTCGTTTTCGCGACGTTTTACGAGGAATAGCCCTACTTACTATATGACCTCGGAGTTCAACGGAACGAGTTCCAATGCACTTGTATGGGTTATACAAAGCTGTAGGAATTGACAGAACTTGAATCGAAGTTTCTTGGCTCTATATATCTTACTTAGGGTTACCTGTCACCCGAGTGCGGGCCATGGGTAGAGGTTCAGGCTACTTTTATTGGGTCTACTAGGGTTCTGGTGGCCCAATAAAAGTTGGGATATTACACTGTAGGTATCCCGTATCGCTTTCGCTAGACATTGATTTGCGCAACAGTGAGTGAGGAGTGCAACCGCATCGACCTCCCCTGTGAGCAGCGCCTCGATACCTAAAATGTAAAATTTGCAAAAGTACTCACAAAGTCAAAACACCAGAGGCACGATCATGCCATGCAGACAAACATGCAAACACAGGAGCACTCAACGCGCGCCTGAGTGCGCGAGCACACGGGCACCCCGAACGTGCTTAAGCATACGGGCACTGAGCCCGCACGAGTGTACCCAGTTCATGCATAAGCGCATGTGCACCCTGTGTGCACCCGAGCCCGCGAGCGCCCCACGTGTCTGAGCGAGCAGGCACCCCATGCACACCTTTCGCCCTCGCACCTCCTTCAGCGCCTCCTCTGTGCCATTCCTCTCCGACATGGTCATCATCCGCATCTTAGCCAAAAAGTACCTGGCCTCCTCTCACTCTGGCTTTGGACTCCGGGGGCTTAGGGGGCACTTGATGAGCTCCTCCGCCATTTATAGGAATTCCGGACTGCGAATAGCTGAACTTCCTACATCGTCCCCACTATGTTAGTTGGGGACATGGGGCTGCGAGAGACTCGGGAATGGCCTCGCAGCCAGCCTCCCCTGCGCCTCGTGGCTGCATGCATCCGGCCGCAAGAGGCCCATGACTGACCTCCTGATTGGCCGTCACCGTGCCTTGTGGTTGCACGCGGCCGAAGGGGTCGCGGCCTGCCTCTCGGGTGGCCGCCGCGGCCTCGTCCCCGGCCAGCCTCATCGACCGGCCCGCCCTTGTCGCTCGGGTGACCCCTCCTTCAGTGGCGAGCATTTGGCGTCCTGGCCAGCCTCCTACCACCAGTCGGGTCTCGCCGCCACCAGCCAGATCTCCTCCAATCAGACTGGTGACCTCCACTTAATCTCCATCGTCCGATGGTAGATGAACCAACTCGTAATCACACGTCATGGGAGTGTGCATAATCAAATTTAATATTCAGTGTACGCATAACGAGTCACCTAAAAATGTGCGTAATAAATTATAAGAAAGTGGTCCGTGAATAGCTCATAAACTGGTTATGATCTGCAGATAACCGTGTAACCACCATAACCACCCTCAAAAGCTATAAATATGACCTCAGGGTCTCCTTCATTTCCATCTTCTACTCCCACTTTGCCTCCTACGCATGTGAGAGCTCTTCAAGGAACCCCTTGAAAATCACCTTCCCCTCTGATGAATCCTTCGAAAACCTTTGAACACCTTTGAAGATCTTCGATCATCTTCGAGCGCCCATTGGAGATTCTGTCATGCACGCACTCCACCCTGCACGCACTCCACCTTGTGCACTCTCCGCCATGCGCACATTTCACTGTGCACACGCTTCCCTCCACACACACTTTACTACACGTACGTGCAACGCGCTCAACACCCAGACTTAGCAGCAAGCCTTCCGCTCCAGACTCCACGAGCAACATGAGGAAAGCCGCAGACTCCAAGTCGTTCAGAGTGCACAACCTCAACTTTCGAGCAGTAGCAAAAGTCTTCAAAGTAGTCAAAGTGCAGTGCTCCCTGCAACAGCCAAGAGGACACTTGGATCCTCAATCGGTGACCTGTCACCCTCGGAGCTCTTTCTCTCCCTCTTCAAATTATAACGAGAAGCGGTCTGTCACATTCTTATTAAAGTCTTGTACAACTCCAGAGAATAGTGGAAGTTTGGTCGACACAGCTCCAGATGCGTGGTTTTTTACCTCTTTACGAGATTTTCCACGTTAAAAAAATCGGCTTGTCAGTTGCCTCGTTCATCTCAACCTACATTGATTGTTTGTGCGCTCGACCTCTCCCAGACTAAGTCGGTGCAATTTAGACTAGTCTACATGAGCGCTAAGTTTGGCTGCAACACATATCGTAGAGCTATTCCTCCGAATGCAAGATAGGAAACACAACGAGCTACTTTTAAATCAAGAAAAAAAAATAAATTTCAGTTATTTTATACATATATACTTCATAAATACATGTTTGAGTCTAGTATAATTAGAATACACTTGTATTTTAATAAAATATAGTCGTTAGTTTTATTAATAATACAGTTGGACTTACAACACCAGAAGACTGTTGGAATACAGTTTCAAAATACAGTTATATTACAACTCACAAATACAATTATACAACAGTTCTAACATATAGTATCGTTACACTTCAAAAATACAATTTTAGAGTAAAACTAACGCTCTATTAATTAAGATCTAGTTCATACAGTCGTAACCGTTTGACTGGTGAAAATAAATCCCTTCAAATAAATCCTAAATCACAGGTCAAAAATAAAATTTTAGAGTACAACTAAATTACATTTCAACATAAAGTTATACTGCAAGTCAAAAATCAGTCTAATATCATTACAGTTCAAAAATACAATTTAAAAATACAACTAAATTACAGTTCAACGTACAATTATTCTGCAACTCGAAAATCCTCCTAATTTTTTCTAACTCTGGAATCTGTAGAGCCACATAAGACATGAGATCAGACTACGGATTTCTCACTGAAACCCGGTCAGGATTGCACAACATTCATTTTTCCACACAGAATCATGTTTTATCGACAATCTGACGGCGAGGCCGAGGACTAGCTCCAATGAGGTCCAGAGGCTCCAGCGAGGTCTATGGGCTCGCGAGAGGCCGGCATGTAAAAGGTATCGCGTGGGGGCGATGGGGGCGCATGAGATTGAGAAAAGGGGGTCTTCGAATATGAAAAGGTAGGGTTCTCTCGTTTTAATTTAAAAACTTAATTTATGGTGTGTGAATAATCAATTTAGGTGTGCTTATATCATTCAGGTTAAAATATCATATTCAATTTTTTCTGATAAAACATATATCTATACTATATACAAAGAAATACTTTGGGCAGACTATACTGTAATTGTGGAGGACTATCAAAGCAATTCTAACCGTCCAATCTCATTGAAATGAAATCTAGCCACATATTAATTTTATTAGAGCTCCTAAACCTATCATGATATGATGTCTTATGCCTATATTTTAAGGCAACTACCCAACATCATGAAATTATAATTTTGCCCTCTATTTATATTGAAAAATTAATAATTGAAAAATAACACTTTCCTCAGATCAAACTCACAACCAATCATATGTTACATAAACACAATACCACTCCAACAATTACCAAGTTATAACCAATATTTTTTTAAAAAATAAAAACTCAACCACATTCAACTATTAACAACTATAACTTTTAAAACAATTATAAATATAAGTTTATGTTATAACTTTTATAACTAATATACCTAAATATAAGAGAAATTGCATTATATTTTCTTTTATAACATTAAAAATACAACTAAGTAGTAAATACAATATTTATCTATTTTAATAAATAAAAAGTTATGATTTTGAATTCGGCCCAGAGCTCACAAGAGCATCGTCACAACCGAGCATTGTCATAACCAAAGTACTGCGGTGCGAAACATGAGGGGCCTCCGTGCACTCACTTGTACATTACAACAATAACACTCAAGCTTTAACAGAAATTTTTAGGTACACGTGGGTATATGGAGGATGGTGCCCGTGATGCATTGCGAGCCGTCCGATCAACAAAAACTTATGTCTATTTTTAAATATTTTTTGCTCCCTTTAATGCTGGCGGGCAGATCTCACATCCAAAGCCCAAAAATATATTACACATAGAGGTACGTGCAAGCGGGTTCCTAAAAACTGCTTCAAGCTTTAATCTCACTATAGTGGCCCTTTGCCGTCATTGTGCCCGCATTTTACGATAAAGTGCACGGGTGCACTATACTCCCCCAAATTCCTTGAACATAAATTATTTTATAAAAAAAAATTATTCTCTTTCTTTTGAGCATGCCACGTGAGCTTATCCACGTCCGCCACGTTACGGTTTTGCTTTTGGCATGGATCCCACCATCCACTGCTGTCGCTCCACTCCTCTTTTATATATACTCTTCCCCCCCTCTAATCGCTCGTCTTCCTCTCCTGAGTTCCATCTTTCCCTCGCTTTTACTTTCTCTCTCTTCTACATTCTCTCTCTATCTATCTCTCACTAAACGTTTTTGAAATGCCTCCCGGCGCCGGAGAAGAATATCTTACTCGCAGAACCGACACACTCTTTTGCGGACAACCCCTCTCCTCACCCTGCAATTCGTCGACATCACTTACCGCATAAAGAACCCAAACGGGATCAAGAGAGGTGGCTCAGGAGTCATAGCCAGCATGCATAATTCGCCGCCGCTGTGCTCCGGCGAGCGAACGATCCTTGAAGGAATAACAGGCACAGCTGCCGCGGGGGAGCTCCTGGCCGTCCTCGGTCCGTCCGGCAGCGGCAAGTCCACCCTCCTCACCATCCTCGCGGGCCGTCTGCCGCGCCCCCACGGCGGAGCCGTGCTAGCCAACGGCCGCCGCGCCACCCGCTCGGTCTTCCGACGCGTCGGCTACGTGCCGCAGGACGACGTGCTGTACCCGCACCTCACCGTGCGCGAAACGCTGACCTACTGCGCGATGCTGAAGCTGCCGCGCGAGCGGGTCCGGCCGGCGGTCGAGGCGGTGATGGAGGAGTTGGGGCTGAATGGGTGCGGGGGGACGGCGGTGGGGGGAGCGTTTGTGAGGGGGGTGTCGGGCGGGGAGAGGAAGCGGGTGGCGATCGGGCACGAGATGCTAGTGAATCCGAGTGCGGTGGTGGTGGACGAGCCGACGTCGGGGCTGGACGCGACGGCGGCGGGAAGAATGGTGGCGACGCTGGTGGGGATGGCGAGGAGAGGGAGGGCGGTGGTGGCGTCGGTGCATCAGCCGGCGAGCAGGGTGTACCGGATGTTTGACGCCGTAATGCTGATGGCGGAGGGGAGGTGCCTATATTACGGGAGGGGGAGGGATGCTGTCGACTACTTCGTGTCGGTCGGATTCTCGCCGGAGCCTTTCGTTAATCCGGCCGACTTCATGTTGGATCTCGCCAATGGTGAGTTCGAAGCTCTTTCGTGATATTGGTTTATTTTATCACAACTTATTTATTTCAATGAGTTTGATCAAAAACGCTACTATCATATGACTCGGTTTGGCTCGGGGGTGGCAGTCATGAACATGAGGGTTAAATTGTCATCCGATAACGCTCACTTAAGAAATTTCATTCATTTTTATGTTCAAACAAATGATCTAAGTGATAATTTGCGAATGACGGTTTAACCCATAATGTATATTTGATGTTATAATCACTGTTAAGAAAATAAATTAATTTTAAATATAAAATACATGAATTTTTTAAGTGAGATTGGAGGTTCAAAAACAAGGCCATTATCAAATTCTAAAGTTAGTTTTTCAAGAGAATTATTTCCAAGCATTTGACACATGTCATCATTGGATTGACTCATAAAACTAGCTTGCGTTTTTAGGTACATTATTGGATTTCCAAAAGAAGGTTGTGGGCCCGCATTTATAAATGCAGGAATATGGAATCATTTTAAACTTATATAAAATGGCAGCAACTATATGCCGTCTACACATCAGCTATGTGCACACCAAAATTTATATGGGTATACAGATTCCCATTATTTTTAGGTTTATTCTGCATTTATCTTTGGAATGTAAATAGTCAAAAATAACTTGCATATAACATCATCCTATAAAATAGTTTGTGACAGTTCAATAATCCCATTTTTTATTTTATCTTTAATAAGACAATTATTACCTTTAGATAAACTAAATTATGATCATGAAATGAACCTCTATTTAGGGTCTCAAATGAATATGTATTTGACATGAGTAGTTATGACTGTCAAATTTTGATGCAATTTCTTAGGTCAGATTGAGGTCCAAAATGATAGTTTGTGACCGCCGTATTCACAACCACTATTACTGTGTTCAAGGGACTCTGAATTGAATATGACTAACATTTGATGTATTTTATCTCTAACTTTAATTTCTTCCTAATAAACACTTCTAGAAATTAACCTTTTAAATAGATTATATCTAAATAATAATATAGATATGTGAAGGATCAAGCGCATAACCAACTGTTCCAAAAGTCCGGACTGTTGGAAAGGGTGCTACTTAATTTCTTAAATAAGTAGAAGAGCGTCACGGGTCAAGTGAAGGAATGCCGGACCCAACAATATGTTTGCTTTTAACTTTCCATGGAATAGAAGGTAGAGATCACTTAATTTTTAAAAAAAAACATATAATTAATACATGAAAGTAATTTCTAAAAATTAAGTTTGTTGTTTGATTTTTATATAAATTTATATTATATTATATATATATATATATATATATATATATATATATATATATATATATATATATATATATATATATATATATATATAGTGAAAAATAATTGTAATTTAATGTGTATAAAACATAGAATCTTTTTATTTTAATCTAACGATATTTGAGTGATTGTTTTGACTTCAAAACTATTTTTTAACCTATAGTGCTGCATAGAATGATTAGATTTTAGCTGAGTTAGATGATAAATATTGTAAATTTTCTTTCTAATTTATGAGCTACTATTAATATAGTTTGTTATGGAAACTTTAATGAAATGTAAATATTTACAAAAATGTAGAATAAATAATTCTAATAAATTGGCAATTTTAACTTTTAAATTTTTTTTTTGGTACAGGAATATTATATTAAAGGTTATGTTTCATTATATGTAATATGTATACACTTAATATACATTATACTTAAAATATTTATGTATTTTTTGCTTATTATAGATTTTCTTGCATTGTAAAAATAATAAATATATGTATTTTTTGCTAAAATAAGTGATTCGATTTTAAAAAATTTATAATTCAAAATTTGTGTTAAAATTCGCAATTACTTTCATTCTATAAGTTATAACAAATCTATACAAATATTAATCTATTTACAAAACTCATCTAATTTATTCTCGTTTTTCACAACTATGAAAAAAACATTTAGGTTTCGTTTGGGAGGACTTAATTTCACCGGTCAAGCGATTACGACAGCATGAACCGGACCATAATTTAAGGTCCGATTCATGCGGTCGTAACCGCTTGACCGGTGAAAATAACTTCCCCCAAACGGAACCTTAATCTCAAACAAAGTAAATAAATAAAAAAATCTTAACATGATTTTTATCATTTCTTTTAGAAATGAAGGAATGCTCATTTATCTATCTCATATATCCAAAATATATTTTATTAAATCATGCTCATTTGTCAAAGGTTAGGTCTTTCTCTTCTGAGAGAAGTCACTTTGTGCATAGTATCAAATGTTAGGTATGTTTCTAATCTTCCCTGCCCAAACCCTCAATAATTAGGGACTATATATATGGATTCTGTTGTTGTTATTGTTATTTGTGTAGTATTTATTTAAATAATTTTTTCAATTTATACCATGAATTTTAAACAAAGATTTTTATAATGTGTATTCCCATCAATTACTAAGGCTCCGTTTGGGGGGACTTCTTTTCACCGATCAAGCGGTTACGAACGCATGAACCAGACCTTAATTTAGGATTTATGCGGTCGTAACCGCTTGACCGGTGAAAATAAGTCCCCCGAAACAGAGCCTAAGTTACCTATTTCTAAAGAGTATGCAGGTTATTGACTATTGAAAAAGATATGGGTGTTATATACTTATTTTTAAAAATTAGGAGAGGTATTAACTATAATGAAAAAGATAAAAAGGGTTATCATCGTTTTTAAAAAGATTAGAGGCTATGATGAAAAAGATAAGAAAGTGTTTGAAAAATATCATATGAATTTTAAGTACTTTTGTTGACGTTGGGGAGAAAAGAGCCAATAACGAATGTGATTACCTTTGGATTACTTGATTGTTTGTGAGTGGTTTTATTATCATGAAATTTAGGAGCTTACTTTAATTTATGTTAATGGAATGTATAGTAAGAACCATGTAAGCCAACTAAATCATAATTTTAATTTACTTTATTGCATGCATATATCCCGCTAGTTTGAATACCTTATGTTTTGGACAAGCCTAAAGAGCACGGGAAACTCGGAGAGCACAATTTCAGTCGACCACATCAACATATTTACGCTTGGCATGGCAGCCGTGAGCGGGATGATTATGAATCATTGTTCGTGAGCGTCCGGCCTTACTTAAGTATCTTGTTTCATTTTTAAGTTAAACATGCATTTTATGACGGTAGTGTTTTTGCAAGACATTTTATGATTAGCTGAATGGATATAAAGATTTGTAACGATTGCAAAGTCATGCCTGGAGAAAATTTGACAACACAATATAGGTTAGTGATGTTTGGCGTACAAATTAAAAACAATAAATTTAAGACGGACAAAAATGTTGACAAAAATTTAGTAGTGCAACTTGAAGATAAAAAAAATACAAATTTCTTTCAAGATAGTAGATATGAACAACTAGTTGATGAATGTTGACTTTTTTATTAATACTAGTGTCTCATGAAAAGTTAGATTTTTCACATTTAAGAATAAGTGAAAAGAAGTACTTGAAAAATCAAAAGATCGTGCACCCTCAATAAATAATTTTAGTAATGGAAAGAGAAAGTACAAGATAAATTGAGGACAAAGAGAACTAGTTATAAATCACTCTAAGCTTGTAGAAATGATAAAACTTAGCAAGTTATAAAGTCGAAAAAAAATAAGCTAAACACGCAGTAAATAAAGTAAGAAGTCAAGCTTATGAAATTTTTTATAAATGACTAGATATCAAAGATGAAGAGCGTGACATATATAAAATTGCTCGAGCTACAGAAAGAAGGACAAAAAATTTAAGCAAAGTTAAATGCATAAAGGATGAAACAACTATAGTTGACGGATAATATGGACATTAAATAGTGATGAAAAAGATATTTTTATTAACTTTATATTGAAACAAAAGACAGTGAATTGAAACTTGTAAGAGTTCAGTAAATCAGGAGGGGTTTATCGAAAAATTTAAGTATCAGAGATAAATGGTGCTCTAAAAAAGGAAAATGAAAAAGCATTTGGGTCAGACAATATATCCATTTAAGTATGAAAATATCGAAAGATTGAAAAAATTTGTGTTTTACATGTTTTTTAAGAAGATACTGAAGTTAAAGAAAATGTCTGATAAATGAAGAGAGGGTATTTTGATACCTTTGTATACAAAGAAATGAGATATACAAAATTGTGTTAATTACAGAGAAATTAAATTAATGAGTCGTAACCATGAAACTATGAGAACGAGTAATATAAAAAAAGTAAGATGAGAGACTAGCATCTCGGAGATTCAATTTGGATTCATGTCAGGGCGGTCGACCATGAAAGCTATACATATCTTGAGGAAACTCATTGACAATTATCGAGAAAGAAAACAAGATTTGCATATCTGTTTATCGATCTTGAGAAGGCTTATGATAGTGTTCGAAGAGACATGTTATGGAGAGTCTTAGAAAAGAAAGTTGCAAATGTATCATACATTGACATAATCAAAAAAATATCAGTGACAACTGTGAGGACATCTGGAGGATTGACACGAGAATTCTCTATCAAGCTTCAACATTAAGCCCTTATCTCTGTACCCTTATCTTAGATGTGCGCACCAAATATATCGAACAAGCAATACTTTGGTGTTTATTGTTTGCATATGATATTATTTTGATCGATGAGACGCGCGAACGTGTAAACAAAAATTTAAATCTTGGAGAGACACTTTGAAAAGAAAGATTTTTGTTTGAGCATGGGCAAAGAACGAAGTATATGAAACTTAAATTTAGCAGTGCAAGAAGGACAAATGACTTCATTATTAAATTGGGTGATCCATATATTTCCCGCAGTGAGTGCTTTAAATATCTTGGATCGATAGTTCAAAAAGATGAATGCATTGATGAAGAGTGACACATAGAATCCAAGCATGTTGGTTGAAATGGAGAGGCGCGTCAGGGATCTTATGTTATCATAAAGTATCATTAAAACTTAAAAGCAAGTTTTACCATACTGCAATTAGACCGGCAATGTTTTATAGTTCTGAGTGTTGGGTAGTAAATTGTGTACATGAGCAAAAAATGGAAGTCGTGGAGATGAGAGTGCTTAGGTGGATGTGTGGATACACAAGACTAAATAAAATTAGGAATGAATGTATCAGGGATAAAACGAGAGTAGCACCAATTGCAGAGATGCGAGAAGCTCGACTAAGATGGTTTGGACACATACAAAGGAGACCATTAAAGACACCTGCTAGGCGTTGTGAGAGTCTAGCCACTAGGCATGATAAACGATGGAAGGATAGACTAATAAAGACTTGAAATGAAACTATAAGAAAAGACACGATGTACCTAGACATTAGTGAAATTATGACAAAAGATACGCACAATGGCAACAAAGGATCCATATAGTCAACCCCACTATAGTGAGATAAAGACTTGAATGTTGTGGTAGTGTTTTGTCCATTCTCACCAGTGTAAAAAACGCTACATCAAATAGAGCCTTAATCACAACATAATTTTTAACAAAACCCTTTTTCCTCACCAGTTTTTATATCTAATCTACATTACTTTAAAATATATATATATTTTTCTCATTTATCATTTTATTTTACTATTTATATAATAAACTTTAAAGATGATGCATTAAAAAAACAAAATTTATTCAGTCACTAACTGTATAGTGTCAGCTTCGCTGAATAATAACTAGCAGTCTCGCATAGATGAACCCCTGCGTGAACCCTCATCGGCGTTTATTTCCCCGTCTGCAGCATGCTATAACGATCGGTTCCCCAACCTCCCTTGCATCCTCACTCAGAAAGAACATGGACATGACACATATGTTGTATAACACGATCCATGTCTTTTTCAGAGCGAGAGGACGTTGAGCTGGGCTGAGGATTTGATCGTGACCGCACACCGCACACTGCAGACGGAAGAAGCCGAGTTGCAAATACTGTCACGTGAAGCACTAAGGTTCCACCTTGTGACACTGCTAATAGGGTCGCCAAGAAGAATGCAAATAATTATTGAGTATTTGGGCTAACAAAAGCCCATTTATGACTTAAATAAGACCATTCGGAAGGGCTATCATTAGTGGACATGTTCTGTAGATTGTGGTGATTTGGTCCCATAAAACGCCAAGCGCATCGAGGTCGTATTTTTAAAATTAAACAAAATAAAATAAATTTTCATATAATTTCATACGGGCCATCAGATTATTTCTCTTTTACTAAGGTACATATTCTGAATTTTATGATTATTTTGCATTCGAAAATCAATTTGATTGACTTATTTTCTGTAGAAGGCGCTCGAAACATCCGGAGGAAAGTCTAAGTGGAACTTACTCCCCGTTGTCCCCAGCTAGGTATAAATAGATAAAACCTAGGGTTAATACGCGCAAAGCCCCCGAGCCGTTATTCGTCCGAATATACACTTATTTTCCTGTTCGGATACAATAAACATTGTTCAGTTCAGTTTCGTCCGGGTTTAAGATTACTCTGGTGTTCCGGCGATCGCCGGAAAGAAAACTATGGATTTCTGATGAGAATTGATTCATGCGTGATGGATCTCAATGCACATTTATTAACCAATTGTACCTGATGATGCAGGAGTCACCCAAATAGACTGCGAGGCCGACGCGGCGGAGAAGGCTCGGATCAAGCTATCTCTCGTATCTTCCTACAACGCAGTGCTGGCTCCCACGGTGAAGGCATCCGTCAACGCCTCAATCGCAGCCTCAATCGCCGCCTCCGGTGAATCTGCCCGAACAGGTGAGAATCTTACAAGGGTTCCGATAAGAAATTAGTCCATATGACGATAGAAGCGTTTTACGCTAAAGAAAATCCGACTGTAAAATCGGCAATCAAACGGTTGAAAATTCAAACTGGAATTACAGCCGTATCTTCTGTAATTTTCAGTTTGAAGACACAAAATAATTGGCCAATGATGACGATAAAGCTTCAGCTGATCCAGATGCATAAATGTCAAAAACCAAGTGCAGGGATTGAGCGATCCGGCGAGGAGCCGAAGGACTTCACCAGAATCAGCTGGTTCGAAGAGGTCGCCGTGCTCCTCCGCCGGAGCATCAAGGAGAGGCGGCACGAGACATTCAACTCCATCCGCGTATTCCAAGTCGCCGCCGCCGCGTGCCTCGCCGGCTCCATGTGGTGGCACTCCAGCATCCACAATGCGCACGATCGGCTCGGACTCCTCTTCTTCGTCTCCATCTTCTGGGGCGTCTTCGCCTCCGTCAACGCCGTCTTCACCTTCCCTCAGGAGAGGGCGATCTTCGCCAAAGAGCGCGCATCAGGAATGTACTCTCTGTCATCCTATTTCGTGGCGCGGACGGCCGGCGATCTGCCGATGGAGCTCATCCTCCCGACCTTATTCGTTCTCGTCGTATACTGGATGGCGTCCCTGCGTCCTGAGATTGGAGCGTTCGCGTTAACCCTAGCCGTGATCCTGAGCTACGTGCTTGTGGCGCAGGGGATGGGGTTGTCCATCGGGGCGGCGATCATGGATGCGAAGCACGCATCGACGGTCGTCACGATCATAATGATGGCGTTCTTGTTGACCGGAGGATTCTATGTGCAGAAAGTTCCGATCGGAATGAGGTGGATGAAGTACGGATCGTTTACGTTCTACGGATACAGATTGCTGATTGCGGCGCAGTATCGAGGGACGGAGATGAATTCGTACATCGGAGGGGAGGCGGCGGCAGCGGAAGGACAGATCGGGGTAATAGAGAGTGTGGTGGCATTGATGATCATGTTTGTTGGGTATAGGATTCTGGCTTATGCAGCACTGAGGAGGATTAAAATTTGAGATTCAGGGGAGAAGACATAGTGCACAGAAGAGGCTACGAAGAAGAAGATGAAAGCACCAGCTATTAATACCACTCATAAATAAATGTGCATTTGAAGGTGTACAATATATATCATAACAGCGAGGCATTATGTATGCAGAGCTAATCTAAATGTTGGGGGATAAGGAAGGGGGCAAATTGATTCTATTATGGAATCATTTTATAGGAATATTTCAGTTTTCTGAAATCTGAAGCAAATTATTGACCAAGAAGTAAGGACATTTATTTCTATTATTATAATTGCCATGTAAGGATATTAATTTCTGGGAAATATTAGTAATTTGTTTGATGAAATAATTATACTCCATGTTTTTTTTGGCTAAATACTCATATGTTCTCAAATCCTTGGATTACATCAAATTACTATGAAGTACAATTTCTACGGGTCGCCCGGTTTTTCACCGGTCCGGAGAATCGGACCGCCTTAGCTCCGAGTCGGACCGGGCAGGCAAAAAGTCAAAACAGATCCAAATAGCAATACACGAAGGCGTTTTAACGTGGAAAACCCGACATTGGTGAAAAATCATGTGGTTGGATTGGTGTCGGGCCAAAATCCACTATATTCATTGAATTTACAAGTGTTTGAGTTCCCAGAAGGGTGACATGCCACCTAAGTATAGAAAAGTGGGGGAAGTGACTAGGTCCACTGTTGGAAAAGCCCACTTAAACTAGGCCCATTTGTATAGCATTTATTGTTTTTCTCTCCTCTCTTTAGTCCCACATTGTGTATAGGACTTTTCTCCCTCTTTCTCTCATCTATATATTTGTACTCATTCTTTGTATTTGTACCAAGTGGACATATATACAAGGTTGGCTTTCTCCATTTCTACATGGTATCAGAGCCAGGTTCCGGACTCCTGCGGACTCCCTCTTCTGTCCGCCCCGCGGCCTGCGATCTCTGCGCCCTGCGTGTGTGTGTCCGCACCTTCTAGTCGCTTCTCTCCTGCGGCCTCCCTTGTCCAGTCCGCTTCCTCTCCTCCCGTGGATCCACTTCTATTCCCTCCTCTTCCTTCCTCCTCAGGCCCCCTCTTTATAGCCATCCTGTGGGGTCCACTGCTTCCCCTTGTCCGCTGCGGCCTCTTTCTGTCCGGCGCGACCTCGGCGACCTCAATCCATCGGTCTTCTTCTGTCCGCTGCGAACTCAGTATTCGCCTCCTCTTCTTGGTCTCCTTCGTCCGTCGTAAGCGCAGCGTCCGCAGCTCGCCAGTCCGCCAGCTCGCCAATCCATTGGTCTTCTTCTGATCCAGCCCGCCAGCTCGCCAGTCCGCCGCGGTCTCCTCCAGCCCGCCGGCTCGCCGGTCAGCCCCGGCTTGTCCTCTCTTCTCAGCTCGCTCAAGTCAGCCGCGGTATGATCCAGCCCGCCGCGATCTGATCCAGCCCGCCAGCTCGCCAGTCAGCCGCTGTCTCCTCCAGCCCGCCAGCTCGCTAGTCCGCCGCGGTCTCCTCCAGCTCGCCGCGACCTCCTCCAGCTCGCCGCGACCTCATCCAGTCCGCAGTCTTCCGCGTCCTCTAGCTGCTACCTCCAGTCCGCCGCGGTCTCCTCCAGCTCGCCGCGGCCTCCTCCAGCTCGTCGCGACCTCATCCAGGTCGCCCCCATGTCTACGTCTGCAGACTCAGTCGGGACGGCTGTTCCTCCTCCTGAACGCCCGGCCTCTATCCAGGAAGTCCGCGACGAGCTTCGGATCACTACAATTTCGCTCACTGACAAGAAGAACTTTGTGGAATGGGCACACTCGGTTCGCCGTGTCCTTTAGTCAAAAGGATTTCTTCATCACCTGACTCAGACCGTTATTGGTGTCCCTACTGAGGAATGGTTACGCAATGATGGGCGTGTGCAGACTTGGCTTCTCAACTCTCTTGATGGCGAATCTTATCGCCTGTCCATGTATCATGAGACGGCCAAAGGCATGTGGGACGAGCTCCACACCCTCTACTCTGGCAAGGATAGTCTCCACCATCTATATGATATCATCACTGCTCTTCAAGCCCTTGATAGCAGTGGCGCAACCGACCTGACGTCCTTTGTTGCTCAGGCCCGGTCTCTGGTTGAGGCTTGGATCCACCATCAGCCTCCCACTTTAGATCTCGCTGCTCAACGTACCCAAAAGGAAGCTGTGGGTATCGCCATGATGATGGCTCGGGTACCTCCTCATCTTCACAGTGTCCGGGCTCACATCCTCTCCTCTACCGTTACACCATCTTTTTCCGATGTGTGCTCAATGCTTCTTAAAGTCTCCCCGCCTCCGGATGTTCCCGGTCTTCCTTCTCCGGCCCTTGTTCAACAGGCACCAGCTCCCTTATTGCCTCTTCCCCCTTCTGCCCGTGGTGGCCGCTCTGACTCTCGCGGTCGGGGTCGCGGTGGCCGGTCTAGGCTTAAATGCTCGTTCTGCGGTAAAGATGGCCATCTTGAGGCCACCTGCTATCGCAAACATGGCCGACCTCCTCGTCCACAGGCCTCTGCTGCTACTACCGACTCTGCCTCCTCTCGTACTGATCTCGACGAGGTTCGTCTTCAGCTCCAGCATCTTCATGGCTTGCTCAGCCGTCCGCCTGCCTCGGTTGCCTCTGCTGCCTCTATCTCCAATGAAGGTATCGCTTGTCTATCCTCTGGCACGCGCTGGATCCTTGATTCTGGTGTCACTTATCATATCACCTCTGTTAGGCCACCTCAGTACTTGTCTTCCCCTCACCCAAAGTACATTACTGTCGCTAATGGGGCATCGGTTCCAGTCTCTGGATGTGCTGATATTTCTCTCACCTCTTCTCTCCTCCTGCGCTCGGCTCTACATGTTCCGGGCTCTCCTTTCAATTTATTCTCTGTTGGTCGTCTTACTACTGATTCTAATTATTTCGTGACATTTACTTCTTCTTCTTTTCTCATACAGGATCAGCAGACGCGAACTATCATTGGTAGAGGACGGCTGCAGAATGGGCTCTATCTTCTTGACGACTCTCCCACTGTCCTCGCCTCTATCTCCTCTTCGGATTGGCATCGCCGTCTGGGACATGCTCCTCTTCCAGTCCTCCGGAAGGCTCTTCCTGATGTTACTCTCCCTGCTTTTCGCTGCGACACCTGTATTTTGGGCAAACAGCCCCGTTCATCATTTCCTCCTCATTGTACTCGGAGCTCCGCTCCTTTTATTTTAGTTCACTCCGATATATGTGGTCCATATAAATTTACTAGTATTTCTGGCTATCGGTATTTTGTTACTTTTATTGATGATTACTCTCGCATGACGTGGTTATATCTCCTTCGGGATCGCTCTGAACTTCCCCGCGTATTTCGGGCCTTCATACTTGAGACTCGCACTCAGTTCTCTGCGTCTATTCGCACTATTCGTACTGACAATGCGCGGGAGTACACCAGTCATACCTTTGCCACTCTCTGCTCTGAGTTCGGCATTCATCACCAAACCTCGTGTCCATACACTCCCCAACAGAATGGGGTCGCCAAGCGCAAGAATCGTCACCTTCTTGATGTCGCTCGCTCCCTTATGCTTCAAATGCAGGTTCTCAAACCATACTGGAACTACGCGCTCTCCACGGCTTGCTTCCTCATCAACCGTCTCCCGTCTTCCGTCCTCCAGTATGCTACTCCCTTCAGCCTCCTCTTTCCCACAACTCCACCTTTTCCCGTTCCTCCCCGGGTGTTTGGGTGTACCTGCTACGTTCACCACCTCGGTCCCTCCACAGACAAATTGGACCCTCGTGCCACCAAGCATATCTTTGTGGGGTACTCGCGCACTCAGAAGGGTTATGTCTGTTATTCGCCAGCTACCCGCAAGGTTACTGTCTCGGCTGACGTGACTTTTCGTGAAGATATTCCCTTCTTCCCTGCTCTCGATGACGCTCTGAGTCCAGCTCCCGTCGTTCGTCCTGTCATTCCTGCTCCTCACTCCTCATCCACTCTGCCTTCTCTACCTCCTGTCCGTCCACCACCCCCGGTTATCCGGGTCTACTCTCGTCGCTCTCCTCATCCCGTAGCCCCTTTGCAGTCGGCTTCGCCCTCTGGTGCTCTGCTCCCTGCTGCTCCGGCTCCCGTCTCTACCGCTCACCCAATGGCGAACTACGTCTCTCTCCATCGCCTCTCTCTCTCTCTTCTTCACTTTGCCACCTCATTATCCTCTGTTTCGGTCCCTAACTCTTTTCAGGAGGCGCTTCACCATCCTGGCTGGCGGGCTGCCATGGACGAAGAAATGACGGCCCTCTGAGCCAACCAGACCTGTGACTTGGTTCCCTTACCTCCCGGTCAGCACCCTGTTGGGTGTAAATGGGTGTTCGTCATCAAGCATGCTCCGGATGGCACTATTGCCCGACTGAAGGCCCGTCTTGTGGCCTGTGGCTTCACACAACAGGAGGGCCTCGATTATGAGGAAACCTTCTCTCCGGTGGCCAAGCTCAACACTGTCCGCGTTCTTCTCTCCGTCGCGGTGCACCGCCACTGGCCCCTTCATCAGCTCGACATCAAGAACGTCTTTTTAAATGGTGACCTTCAGGAAACCGTCTACATGCGCCAACCGCCCGGGTTTGAGACCACGGGGGAGTCTCGGGTATGTCTCCTCAGAAAGTCAATTTATGGTCTCAAACAGTCCCCTCGGGCGTGGTTTGACAAGTTTAGCAAGGTGGTTCGAGACATGGGATTCACTCGGAGTTCTGCAGATTTCTACCTTTTTACCCGACACCGGGCCACTGGCACCGTCCTTCTGTTGGTCTATGTTGATGACATCCTTCTCACTGGGGATGACTCAAAGGGGATTCAAGATGTCAAACAATATCTGAGCACTGTTTTTCAAACTAAAGACCTGGGGAAACTTCGCTACTTCCTGGGTCTCGAGATTGCCCGGCGGCCGGACGGGTTGGTGCTCTCCCAACGAAAATACTGTCTCGATCTTCTCAAAGATGCTGGTCAGTCTGGTTGCAAGCCAGCTTGTACCCCGATGGAGGCAAATCACAAACTATGCGCTCATGCTTCGGATGACGATTTGCTGCTTCCGAACCCGGAATACTATCGACGCCTTGTGGGAAAGTTGATCTATCTAACAGTCACGAGGCCGGATATATCATTTGCAGTTGGGGTTGTCAGTCGGTTCATGCATGCCCCCGGGCTTCTCATCTTCAAGCGGTTGAACGGATTCTTCGATACCTTAAGGGAGCTCCGGGTCAAGGGCTGGTTTACAAAACCTTTGACTCTGCTCCCGCATTGGTTGCCTATTCTGATGCCGACTATGCGGGTTCTCTGGACGATCGAAGGTCAACTAGTGGGTTCTGTACTTATTTTGGTAGTCATCTTATGACATGGAAGAGTAAGAAACAGGCTGTGGTAGCCCGTTCCTCTGCAGAAGCTGAATACCGATCGATGGCCTCGGTTGTCTCAGAACTCACATGGCTTGAAAGTCTCCTTACTGACCTGGGAGTAAAACTCCCCTCCTCTGCTGTTCTATTTTGTGATAGTCAAGCCGCCATACACATCGCAAAGAATCCGGTGTTTCATGAGCGCACAAAACATATCGAGGTTGACTGTCACTTTGTTCGTGAGAAGGTTCAATTGAAGAAACTTGAATTGAAGCATGTTCCAGGAACTGATCAAGTTGCTGACATCCTCACAAAGGCCTTATCTAGCACCCTGTTCTACCAGTGTTTGTCCAAGCTGGGTGCATATGACCTATACGCTCCAGCTTGCGGGGGAGTGTTGGAAAAGCCCACTTAAACTAGGCCCATTTGTATAACATTTATTGTTTTTCTCTTCTCTCTTTAGTCCCACATTGTGTATAGGACTTTTCTCCCTCTTTCTCTCATCTATATATTTGTACTCATTCTTTGTATTTGTACCAAGTGGACATATATACAAGGTTGGCTTTCTCCATTTCTACATCCACGAAGCCTTCAAGAGAGCGCCTGTAAAAGCTTTCACGAGTGTGTTCCTCTGAGTACTTTTTTTGTGTTTGTTGTTGTGCCCACAAAAGCGTTGAAAGGACTAGAGAGGGAGTAGAACGAATTCTGAGTGATGTAACGATCTAAGTTTCATGTTCTCGCCGAAAAAACTCATAGCTCTCTCTAGACTCTCAAACAGTTTGTTTTCAAATGAAGCTCTGAGAGCCTTTTCATAACTTTCTTCAAGGGACGCGTTGGTAATTGCGTCGGGCTGAATCTCGAGTTGGTGAATGACGTCACTCTGTTCCAGCCACCCGGATCACCAATTTTCCTGAAATGACGAACATGCCCCCGGGCGGTTCGGGTAGCCCCTGCGGTCCGGGAAAGTTCCCGGCGATGGCAAAGGTCGGAAGCGGCGGCGGAGGCCACTGGCACGCACGCGCAAGGGGTGCGCACGCCCGTGCGGGGCGCGAGCGCGCAGGGGGGCATGCGCGCCCATGTGGAGAGCACGCACTGGGGGCGTGCGCGCACGGGCGTGCACACCTATGTGTGCGCGTGCGTCTGTACTGCGTGCGCGTGCTGGTGCGGTGCGGGCGTGTGCAGCATGTGCGCAAGCGTGAGCGAGCTTGGTCCCTTTGGGGAGCATACTCGTGTTGTCCCACTCATCCCATTTGGGGCAGTTTTAGTCTCATTCAAGCTAGGTGGCTCGTGCACACGGCTCACTCGGTCGGGTTGGCTTCTTTGAGTGCTTTGGTCCGGTTTGACCCGAAAATCTTTAGGGGGAACTCAATCAAATGATTTTTGCGGTTATTTGCTCGCGTCTTGCTTTTGCTTGCCATGTGACCCTTGCGGCGCTTTCCAGTGCACACAATTTGCTTAAGACCTACTAAGATACAACTGCATTTGAATCAATCTACAGATAGCCTTAATGTTTGCATCGATGTATTTCAACGTGATACTTTATCAGTAATCATCATGGGAATGTTTAATTATTGAACATGCAAATCAAAATCAGCACCTTACCGAAGTTCCAACAGCAAATTGTGTTTATCAGTAATCGCCATGCAGATTTCTACCTTTTTACCCGACACCGGGCCACTGGCACCGTCCTTCTGTTGGTCTATGTTGATGACATCCTTCTCACTGGGGATGACTCAAAGGGGATTCAAGATGTCAAACAATATCTGAGCACTGTTTTTCAAACTAAAGACCTGGGAAAACTTCGCTACTTCCTGGGTCTCGAGATTGCCCGGCGGCCGGACGGGTTGGTGCTCTCCCAACGAAAATACTGTCTCGATCTTCTCAAAGATGCTGGTCAGTCTGGTTGCAAGCCAGCTTGTACCCGATGGAGGCAAATCACAAACTATGCGCTCATGCTTCGGATGACGATTTGCTGTTTCTGAACCCGGAATACTATCGACGCCTTGTGGGAAAGTTGATCTATCTAACAGTCACGAGGCCGGATATATCATTTGCAGTTGGGGTTGTCAGTCGGTTCATGCATGCCCCCGGGCTTCTCATCTTCAAGCGGTTGAACGAATTCTTCGATACCTTAAGGGAGCTCCGGTCAAGGGCTGGTTTACAAAACCTCTGACTCTGCTCCCGCATTGGTTGCCTATTCTGATGTCGACTATGCGGGTTCTCTGGACGATCGAAGGTCAACTAGTGGGTTCTGTACTTATTTTGGTAGTCATCTTATTACATGGAAGAGTAAGAAACAGGCTGTGGTAGCCCGTTCCTCTGCAGAAGCTGAATACCGATCGATGGCCTCGGTTGTCTCAGAACTCACATGGCTTGAAAGTCTCCTTACTGACCTGGGAGTAAAACTCCCCTCCTCTGCTGTTCTATTTTGTGATAGTCAAGCCGCCATACACATCGCAAAGAATCCGGTGTTTCATGAGCGCACAAAACATATCGAGGTTGACTGTCACTTTGTTCGTGAGAAGGTTCAATTGAAGAAACTTGAATTGAAGCATGTTCCAGGAACTGATCAAGTTGCTGACATCCTCACAAAGGCCTTATCTAGCACCCTGTTCTACCAGTGTTTGTCCAAGCTGGGTGCATATGACCTATACGCTCCAGCTTGCGGGGGAGTGTTGGAAAAGCCCACTTAAACTAGGCCCATTTGTATAGCATTTATTGTTTTTCTCTTCTCTCTTTAGTCCCACATTGTGTATAGGACTTTTCTCCCTCTTTCTCTCATCTATATATTTGTACTCATTCTTTGTATTTGTACCAAGTGGACATATATACAAGGTTGGCTTTCTCCATTTCTACATCCACGAAGCCTTCAAGAGAGCGCCTGTAAAAGCTTTCACGAGTGTGTTCCTCTGAGTACTTTTTTTGTGTTTGTTGTTGTGTCCACAAAAGCGTTGAAAGGACTAGAGAGGGAGTAGAACGAATTTTGAGTGATGTAACGATCTAAGTTTCATGTTCTCGCCGAAAAAACTCATAGCTCTCTCTAGACTCTCAAACAGTTTGTTTTCAAATGAAGCTCTGAGAGCCTTTTCATAACTTTCTTCAAGGGACGCGTTGGTAATTGCGTCGGGCTGAATCTCGAGTTGGTGAATGACGTCACTCTGTTCCAGCCACCCGGATCACCAATTTTCCTGAAATGACGAACATGCCCCCCGGGCGGTTCGGGTAGCCCCTGCGGTCCGGGAAAGTTCCCCGGCGATGGCAAAGGTCGGAAGCGGCGGCGGAGGCCACTGGCACGCACGCGCAAGGGGTGCGCACGCCCGTGCGGGGCGCGAGCGCGCAGGGGGGCATGCGCGCCCATGTGGAGAGCACGCACTGGGGGCGTGCGCGCACGGGCGTGCACACCTATGTGTGCGCGTGCGTCTGTACTGCGTGCGCGTGCTGGTGCGGTGCGGGCGTGTGCAGCATGTGCGCAAGCGTGAGCGAGCTTGGTCCCTTTGGGGAGCATACTCGTGTTGTCCCACTCATCCCATTTGGGGCAGTTTTAGTCTCATTCAAGCTAGGTGGCTCGTGCACACGGCTCACTCGGTCGGGTTGGCTTCTTTGAGTGCTTTCGTCCGGTTTGACCCGAAAATCTTTAGGGGGAACTCAATCAAATGCCCCCAAATTTTCGCAAATTGTAATCCGCAAAGTAACGAGCGCGAAAATTTTAGTTGTATTTGTGACTACTTTGAGTTGTAGACTTCGGGCATGATTACGGACGCGTGCTACGATTTATAATTTGATGGTGGTATGTTAGGCTTGAAGGTACTTGTTGATCGCCAGGCGCCACTTGGGGTCAGTCTTGCGTGCTGGAAATCTCACGGTGGGCACTAGACAACGATTTTTGCGGTTATTTGCTCGCGTCTTGCTTTTGCTTGCCATGTGACCCTTGCGGCGCTTTCCAGTGCACACAATTTGCTTAAGACCTACTAAGATACAACTGCATTTGAATCAATCTACAGATAGCCTTAATGTTTGCATCGATGTATTTCAACGTGATACTTTATCAGTAATCATCATGGGAATGTTTAATTATTGAACATGCAAATCAAAATCAGCACCTTACCGAAGTTCCAACAGCAAGCCCTATACATTTTCAGAATAGGAAACTCAAATTCCCGACAATCCCAAGAAAATATCATTTTTCATGCCACCACAATTTTTACATCAAAAACTGAAATTGTTTTTTTTCAAACTTCAAAATTCAAACTAGGTTACTCAATGATTGCATAGAGGAGAGGGGAAAGAGGAGAGCTTTACGATAGAGGATGTCCAAATCTTTCTTTAGTTGAAATATATGATTCCCAAAACCGGCCACCACCAAGACTGATATCAAGAGGGAGAGAGTCAATCCAGCCTTATTTTTGCCGAAGAGGATGCGAAATTGGTGGAGGAAGGAGGGAAAGAGGCGATCGGCATGAATCCTAGGCGAGAGCGGTAGTAGTTCACCGAGTGAGGGGGTGCGGGATTTTGGAAATCAGAGGGGCTTGAAATGTTTATCCCCGCTTGAACTGATCCAAGACTAACTGCCCAACATAAAACTAGCTTAATTAGTTCTTAAATGAATCCAATCTTTTTATTATTTCTTTAAATCTCCTAATGCATCCAGTTTTACTATTGACACACCAATTGCAGCTATTAACACACTAATGTGCATAAATTTTATTATTTACGCCTTAAATTAAATTGGTATACACAATAATTTCAATGAACCGAACTTTACTAAAATGCAATTTATGAATTAAAATTCGTTGTCGCGACATTTCGTCAATGTTTCTCTTTTATTTTTCTCGAAAAAAAATTTATTTTTAAAAAATTAATAGTTTTATGTAGTACGAAATTTAGGTGTTACAATTACAACTCCCTTTTTAAAAAAATTTGTCCTCAAAAATATAACACTTTTAAAATTTTGGGAATAAATCCCACTGTACATCTTCTCGTTACCAAGTGACTTACTTTTTGGGTGGCCCTTCCACTTGAACTTTATAAAATTGACATTTTTGTTTCGCAATCGCTTGGCCAGTTAGTCGAGGATTTTGTAAGGTTCTGTTGGACTTGATAGATTAGGTTCAATGGGCACGACGATTTTTTCTAGATCGGCAATGTATTTACGGAGTGACGAAATATGAAAAACGTCATGTAGATTTTGTAGTTCGCTCAACAGTGCCAATCTATATGCCATTTCCCCAACACATTCGGTGATAAAAAAAGGTCCTATATATTGCGGATTCAGTTTCCCAATCTTCTATAGTCGCGAGATGTCCTTGAATGATTTGATTTTTAAACATACTTGATCGCCAACATTAAACTGTACATGCAAGTGTCGTGCATTATAATACTTTTGTTGACAGTCTGCGCAATTTTCATTCCCATTTGTATAAAAAAGACTTTCTCTTGCAACTTGTCCAACTTTTCTTTCTTGTATAATTTTTGTTCTCTTCCTCCCAACGAAGATGAGCTCGACATTTTCTACCATATAGAACTTCAAAAGGGGTTCATCTAAATTGTCGATAGATAGTTGTTATTATAAACAAATTCAGCTAGTGATAAATATTTATCATGATTCTCTTAAGTCAAGAACAATCATTCTCAATAAATCTTCTAATAGTTGAATAGTACGTTCCGATTAATTGACCATTTGTTTGTGGTGAAAGGTTGTGTTATACAACAATTTTGTTCTCAATCCTTTATGCACAAGTTTCCGAGTATCGGAAGTGATTTGATCATCGTTGTCTAAGATAATTGTTCGAGGTATTCCATGAAATTTAACAATAACATCAATATATTCATCTATCAATCGTTCAGTTGGTCTGCCTTCTTTTGCAGCAAAGAAATGTGCACTTTTCGTCAATAAATCAAATCACCCAAACACCATCGTTTCCTTGTTTGCTTTAAGGTAAACTCCATACAAAGTCCATTGAAAAGTCGTTCCACTTCCATTTTGAAATACACAATAATTTTAAATAGCCTCCTGGTTTCATATGCTCTGCTTTCATTACCCGGCAGAAATGACATTTAGTGATGTAAGTAACTACATTACTCTTCATAAAATTTTGTTTTAAATCGTGATACATTTTTGTACGGCCAAGATGAATAGAATATGATGTGTTATGTGCTTTATACAAAATATCATTCTTCAAATTATACGAATTTGGAGTGCTAAGCCTATTATTCATGGATAAAAGTCCATCTTTCTCTGCAAAGTTATTTGATTATGTATTCCTTACTTTCTCTAACAAAGTCACAAAATAGATCCTGAAATATTGCCCTCAAAGTTCTCTTTGATCAAATATTGAATCTGCATCTGAAATAGTTGTGATTGTTTATCCTCTAATGCATTAGCTACAGTATTGTCCTTACCTGGGTGATATTGAATATCAATCTCGTAATCTTTAATGAATTCTAGTTTACGTTATTGACAAAAGTTTAGTTCTTTGCATATAAAGATATATTTTAAATTCTTATGATCAGTAAAAATCTCACTTCGGACTCCATACAAATAGTGACGCCATATATTCAATGTGAATAATACTGCTGACAATTTTAAATAATGAGTTGGATAGTTCTTCTCAACATCTTTCCACTATTTGGAGGCAAGTGATGACTTTCACGTGTTGCATTAATACACACCCGAGACCCTCATAAGAAGCATCACTGTATTTTTGTAATCCTTCTACTCTCCAAGGCATTACCAAAATAAGGGTGGTTGTTAACCTCTCTTTTAATTCTTCAAAAGCTAACGGGCATACCTCCAATTGGTATCTCTCTTTTGGGCAACAAGAAACAAGAAGAAGAATCACTCAATCTTTCTCTCTCTCTCTCCCTTCTACTCTCTCTCTCCCGCCTATGCAAAATCAGGTCGGATCTCCTCCTCACCGAACTCAACGGGATCCGAGAAGGGACGCCGCGATCCCTTCGGGATGTATCCCTCCATCGACCCATTACGCGCTCGCACTCACGGACACGTATCAACGTGGTATCATAGGCACCTCCTCCTTCCCCTGGCGTCAGACTTCTTCCTTGACCCGCGGCCATGGCCGACAACAGCCAACTATTACTCATCCTCCAACCCATCCTGGACGTGATTGCGCGCATGCAAACGTCTTTGGGCCTCCAAGGCGCCGAACCCGCCGGCCAAAGGGGGCACGTGCACGGAACCAGGCCCTTCGGGTCACAAATCCCATCTGACGAACCACATCCGCCGCCACTTCGTACTCCTACGAATCCACCTACGGATGGAAGTTCGACGAAAACGAGCTACCCAAAGATGGACTCTCCCATTTATGACGGCCATGATGATTCACTTCCATGGCTCACCCGGTGCGGGCTTTGCTTCTCCACCCAACGCACCACGTTGGAAGACCAACTCGGCCTCGCCTCATTTCACCTCATGGGCGCATCCCAAATGTGGTTCATGCAACTACGTCGTGAACGCCACGACCTACCCTTGGACGACTTCGCCACAGCGTGCACTCTCCGCTTCGGCCTCCACTACGGAGCAACTCTCTCGGGTACCTCATCGCCTTACGACAGACTGGCCCACTCGACGACTACCTTGAACTCTTCCAACTCTACTTGGCACGTGCGTCCACTGCCCGCCATGCCCAGTAGGTTCCTTTCTTTATGCCCGGCCTCCACGAGCGTCTTTGCTTTGACGTCGAATTTCAAACTCCACCAGACCTCACAACGGCGATGAATCTTGACCAGGCCTGTGAGTGTCGATTTCTTCTAGACCGCCCACTGCTGGTTCGTCGCGATTTCAGCAGTGCTGAACGGGGAAACATACCCATCATCCTTCCCTCCAAGGGCAGCGAGTTGAGCCCTCCACCCCATCCAAGACTTATGTAGCAAGCCGTCCATTGTATCGCCGCCGGCTCTCGGTGTTGGAAATGGCCAACCGCCGCGATAAGGTGTTGTGTTTTAATCGTGACAAACCCTTCGGTGTGGGCCATTGTTGCAAGCGCCTTTTTTGGGTCGAGGTGGACGATCCCTCTGAAACGATGAGGATAATGAGGACACGGAACCTCCCGAGATCTCGTTCCATGTTATCTCCGCCTCCCAGATACTCCAGGGTTATACCATGCAAATGCAAGTTTTTGAAGTGGACCACACCTTCCTTCATGGCTCTCATGGACTCTAGGAGCACGCACAACTTCATCAACCGTCTCACGACCGAGCAACTATATCTGCACATCACTCTGCGCTCCCACCTTCAAGTCGCGGTAGCAATTGGCCAAACCATGACATGCCCTGGCATATGTCACGGGGTGAACCTAACAGCGGCCTCCCATCAATTTCAATTTGATCTTTTGGTGATCGATCTTAAAGGTTTCGAACGTAGTATTGGGAGTGCGATGGCTCCGACCCTGGGGCCCCCATAACTTGGGATTTTGACGCTCTATTCATGTGTTGGCACCATGACAACAACTTGATCAAATGGTCTGGTCAACATCCGCAAACTCTCTGTTCGGCCTTCACCCTCCAAGGGCCCACTCTTCTGACGGACTTCTCTCACAGGCCCGACCTCGAGCTCCTCCTACACAAATTCCCGGATATCTTCACTATTTCGGACTCCCTACCGTCGGCACACCATCATGATCACCATATCTACCACCTCCTGGACACCCCTCCCCCCACCCCGGTCGTGGCTCTCCCTTACTGCTATCCCATCTTACAAAAAGACGAGATCATGAGTCAATGCTCCTCCATGCTACAACAAGGCCTTATTTAGTACATCTCATTCTCCTCCCCGGCTCTCTTCTTACACAAGAAAGATTGCTCGTTGTACTTTTGTGTCGACTACAGTGCCTTAAATCAACAGACCGTGAAGGACAAATTTCTCATTTCAGCTGTAGAAGAGCTACTCGATGAGCTGCATGGCGTCATGTACTTCTCCAAACTGGACCTTTATTCAGGTTATCATCAGATATGGATGCACCCCCAAGACGTGAAAAAATGGCTTTTCACACGCATCACGACCACTTCGAGTTTTCGGGCTACTATTCGGGCTCACCAACGTCCCCTCCACCTTCCAAGCTTTGACGAACAAAGTTTTCCAATGACGCGAGACGGGGCTATGTGAGAATGAAATGTGCCAACACGCTACTGCAAAGCTAAAAGTGAACGTGAAAAAACTATGTCGACACCTAATGCAACCCTAAGTGAGAATGCGAAATGAATGCGATCAAGCCGGACCTAAATGATGCATGCATATTTTTAATTTATCCGGAATTAAACAACAATTAAAATTATACAATTTGAGCGAGTCAACACAATGTGAAATAGAATCTTTGGTGCACAAGCCACGCACGTTTTTGCAAATGAGGTACTCAACTACAATGTCCACGAGTGAATTGATAGGATTACACGAAAATGAAACAAAGTTTCCAACAAATCAATACATCCCAAACAAATAAAAGATAATCATCCAACATTGAACAACAAGAAATTAAACACAAATACAATTATACTCACATAGCATTGGAGATCCGAAAGCAACAAATGGCGACGGATGTGATTCCACAAGATGAATGCAGTTGCTCTCAATTCAATTGATTAACCACTGGAATCGAAAATCAACAGCAAGAAATGTTGGAATAATAAGATGAACTCATTTACTGATTGGATGGCATTAACAGCTGTTGGATTGTTGACTGCTTCATGAAATGGAGGGAAATGGAGGTTGCAGCTCTGAGGATGGTTCCACGACATAAAGGGGGTGAGGAGAACTGAAGCTTGCGGATGGTGCGAACAGGAGAGGGTAGGTTGGACCGAAAGTGGGTGATCAGGCGCTGGAGAATGCAATGGAGAGGAAGCAGCGACATGGAAGGTTGATCGTGAGGGAAATGGCGTTCGGGAACTGTCGTGGCTTGCACGACCAGGAGGGGAGTAACCCCTGGCAAAGAAGTTGAACGGCGCAGGCAGCCCAGCTGCGATTATAGTCGGGGAAGGAAGGTCGCGGCTGAGGTCGTCGATCTTCCGTCTGGATCGAGATTCTGAGCAGAGGAGTAGGCGGGCGGGGAAGCTACAGGGAAAGGGGAATTCGGCTGGAGCCGTGCGGTTGGCGGTTTCGAGCATGGAAGACAATGAATAGAGGGGGAATCGTGCGCAGCGGACACTGGGAGATGATGAACAGTGCGGGGACGGGCGGTTTTCTGAAATCGTGGATGAGGGTATCGTGGCTAGGGGTCGGGAACAGTGAACACTGGCAGCCTTATCTATGGGTTCGCTCCTTTGTCATTCGGACAAATCATTTTAGCCTCAAATAATTGCTCGAGCAACGCGTCACTACCGTCCCTCAACAACGATGGGTCTCCAAGCTTCTCGGCTTCGACTTCTAGGTAGAACACAAGGCCGGCTCCCTGAATCGCGCGGGCAACGCCTTATCCCGCCGCCTTGCAACAGACAAACCCAAACAATCCAAGGAGTATCTCTTTGCCGTTTCTCGCCCGCACTCCTCCGTCCTCGATGATGTCCGCCGTGAAAACCAGCCCTCGACGAGCCTAGCGGAACTACTCCAACGCATCTTGAACGGGTTCTTGCCACCAGGTTGGTCCTCCTCCTCCGGTCTTATCCTCTACAAAGATCGCCTCAACCTCGATGCCATCTCCCAGTTGATCTTGTGGCTCTTGAAAGAAACTCATGGACGGTCTCACGAGAGCACCTAGAAAACCTTGCAATGACTCCGCCGTAAGTTCTTTTGGTGCGGTCTCTGACGCTTGGTCTACAAATTCGTCGCAGGCTGCACCATATGCCAGCAAGATAAGTCTAAACATCTCCTGCCGGGCTTGCTCCAACCATTATCGGCTCCCACTCAAATTTGAGTGGATGTTTTGATGGATTTCGTGGAGGTCTTCCCTACTTCCCATGGTAAATTCGTCCTAATGGTCGTGGCCGATCGCTTCTTCAAAGGAGTGCACTTTCTCGCCCTTAGCCGCGCCTTGGTCACCGAAGGCATTGCTCAGGCATTCTTTTCGAAGATTTTTCGCCTGCATAGCCTCCCAGAATCTATCGTCTCCGACCACGACAAATTGTACACAAGTCGCTTGTAGACAGAATTGTTCCGCCTATGAGGTACTAAATTGGTTTTTTCTTCGGCCTATCATCCCCAATCGGACGGGCAAACCGAGGTGGTCAACGGTCAACCGCACTGTCAAAATGTACATTTGTTGTCACGTTGTATATCACCCAAAGAGTTGGAATACATGCCTTCCATAGATCAAATATCGTTACAACACCTCGTATCATACGACACTACAAATGACCTCATTCTGTCTCATCAACGGTCGCGATCCCCCACACCTTCTCTCTTACGACCAAGGTTCAGCCTCCTTTTCCGCACTCGACCAAGAGCTCATTGACTGAGATCAACTCCTTGCTCTTGAGCGCACGCCTTCTTCGGGCCCAACATTGCAAGGAGACCCACTACAACTACGGCCACCGCGACATCACCTTCAACATCGGGGATTGGGTTTGCCTCAAAAACCATCCCTACCGCCAAGTCCCTATCCACCCCTCGGCACCCACTGCCAAATTGGGCCCCCGTTTTCACGTCCCCTTCCAGATTCTTCGACGTATCAGTGACGTCGCTTACCAACTCCAACTTTCGTTGGGTAGCTGCATCCACGACGTCTTTCATGTCTCGCGCTTAAAGCTCTTCATCGGCGAGCCACCAACCGGCCCTATCGTCAACCTCCGATCCCAGCTTGCGAACAAGCTGCCACTTGAAGGGGCAGATGATGTTACCAACTGCACCGCCATCGACATGCACTAGGGTGATACGTATCAGCGCCGCAACAACAACATGCACGAGGAACTCAACTATGATGGGGGTCACGGCGACATGATGGGGATCACGGCATCCAAGAAGTACTTTATGTTTTTTTCTATCTCATGTGTTTAAGCCCAAATGGGGGGCATATGTTAGCTTGCTTTAATGATGACACTAGCCTTTTACTTTTCCCACTTGTCTAAAGCCTAGGTGGGAGGCCTCTCTATTTAAGTACTTTAGAATCTCTCTTTTGGGTAACAAAAAGCAAGAAGAAGAATCTCTCAATCTTTCTCTCTCTCTCTCTCTCCCTTTACTATCTCTCTCTCCCGCCTATGCAAATGCCGGCCGGACCTCCTTACCGAACTCGATGGGATCCAAGAAGACACGATGCAATCCCTTCGGGGCGTAACCCTTAATCGACCTATTACGCGATCGCACTCACGGGCACATATCAAACTGGTGTATCCGTGAGACCTCTTATAGAATGACAAGTAGTTATCCGACAAATCAATGATAAGTTGGTGAGCCTATGCATCCCAAATCCGATGAGAGTTGTCAAACAAGTTTTGGACTGATGTTGGAGTAGTGAGATAGGGTCAATAAGCGGCTCTAACAAACTTCAAAGAAATAGTATTCAAAGGAATGAATTAAATCCACGTTGGGAAAGGATGAAAGATTATTGAGTTATATAAGTAAAAGCAAAGAACCAAATATGCGAGGTGTCCTTTGAGATAAATGAGTGAAATTGAATTAGTAGCTGCAATTAAATGTGTGATCAGGTGAAAGCACTTCCATAATAGGAAACCTCATGGAAAGTCCAATATAGATCAGTCAATGCTAAAGCTAACAATACCTCATATATTATAGCTTAGGCCTTTACATTTTGTAACTGTTATAACTGACTAACAGTTAAACTCAATTGTGATTAGATATATAATGGAAGTTACAATACAAATATAAAATAATAAATTGCACAATTGGTGTTCGCCTAATTAAAGTTTTTGGATAGAACAGAAATATGATGTTTCTACAGTGACCAAAGTTTGCTGTACAAGTTAAAGTAGAAAATTAAAAGTGGATAGAAACAGAGGTCTGAGAAATGGGACATTTCAATCAAATAAGCATTAATCAAAAGGGAAAAATAGGTATTCATTCATTCAACGCCCCACGGCCTACGTACAACCAAAAATAGATACAACTTCTCACATACGCACACATGTACAAAATGAGGCCAGAACAACATAAACCCGTTAACTCAATCTACGTGGATACTGAAGGGAATAATTTTTTTAGCAGGCAAATGTTTCCAGTGCTTAAGATGTTAATGACAAAAATATCATCACAAAGATGACTATTGTCTATGACTAGGGTTGATTTTGAGCCGTGTTCGAGTGATTCGGGCTTGGTTTGAAATCCAAATTAAGTTAGACTCGGCTCGAAATCGATTTTGGCTTGAATCAAAATGACTTGATTCCAAGCCAACTTGAAACTAAATTGAGCCGGCTCGAAATTGAGCAAATGAAGCCTTTACGGTTTTACTCTTTTAATTCATGTTTAGACTTTAGGTCAAAAAAAAAAACTAAATACTTTAATCAATTTGAGCTTGTTCAAATCATATTTTGAGTTGCTTTGAATCATATTTCGAGTGATTCACGACAGACACGAAATTGAATCAAAATGTGATTTGAGTCGACTTGACCGTAACCAGTTCAAAATCTGCTCAATATCCAAACGATTCTCGAGTTTCGAATAATATGCTCAGCTTTTATGACTACTCGTCCGTGAACACTTGTGTGGTAGGAATGTATTTTGGGGGAAGACCTTTAAGAGGAAGAAAAAATAGGTTAGAACCTCTGACCCTATCGAGAAGAGGCTGATAGATTTATCGGCCCCACATAAGGTGCCTCTATTTTCAGTTGTACAATTTATCTCAATTGAGAGCCTTATAAAGACCTATTGGGGCCCCTCATATGGGTGGTCATCATTTGATGATCCCTTCTCCGGCATCCATCTCATTCTACAAAGCACCCACTTTGAATTTCGACATGCCGCGGTAAGTCATGCTAATACCTCTTCACTAGATGGGTAATAATTATTTTCCCCATATTTAATCTTATCGCATTTTTTATATTTTGACATCCTTGCCTAAAACCCTAAATTGAATTTGTTGTGCTTGAATGTTAGTTTAGTGTAAGCTTATCATTGATTAATTAATAAGGCGGAATGTCGGATATCATTACTTGATGAGCCATCTAGTTGCGCCCCATTGGTGTTAGGCTTATTATTGTCTCATCAGCATTGATTGTGTGTCTGCTTGCATGCCCCATAAGTCTATAGTTAATTAGCTTTGCATCAACCCTATAGTCTTTGTTGGAGATTGACTTGGTTGACCGGATCAACAAGTCAAAGTCTTTATTAAGAGGTTATTTTAATGTTTTAATAAGTTTGTTTGGTATGCATTTAATAAGAGAGAGTGTGAGATGTATTTATTATGAGAGAGGTTTTCTAGTTTTGCTTTGCTTATATAAAGGCCCCCTTGTACTTATTTTAGTAGTAGAAAAAGTTGATAGAAGTTTCTTCCTCTTTCACATTTCCGGTTCAGAAAGAGAGAGAGAGGGGAACGCTGCAGCGCAGGTGTGTGTGTCCGGGCGGTTTGCCAACTTAGCCGAGCGGTCTGTGCACTCGCGTTTCGGGTGCTGATCTCGCGCGCGACAAGTTGATCTCGCGGGTGGTAGCTCAATTTGCAGTGGGGACATCTCGCCGGGCGGTCTCGGTGTGAGAGAGTGGAGTCAAACTCAATTGCTGGTGGCGGCCTAGCCAGGTCGCGTTCGCGAGTGCACGCTGGTGGAGGTTTGATCGCGAGTTAGGTGCGGTCTCGCCGGGTGCACTCGCCTAGCGTCTCGTCGGGTGCACTCGCCAAGCGGGTTCGCTCTCGCCGGGCGAGAGGAGGTGGCCGCGAAATTCAAACCGCGCGGGTAGGAGTCTTGTGCGGGCGGTCTCGCAGGATCGTATCTTGTGGTGTAGGGTGTTGAGTGGAACTGATTTTGTGAAGCTGAGATTGTGCAGGAACCCATTCACGTTTTCAACATTACACGTTTCCAACAAGTGTTATCAGAGGGAGGTTAGATCCCCTGGGAGTTGGTTCGGAAGGTTAAGTGACATGGAGAGATGGAGATGGGAAGTGGAATGTCGGGGCAAGTCCCCAAGTTGACCAAAACGAACTATGGAAATTGGAGTATACAAATGCGAGTGCTACTCGCCTCCAAAGAGTTATGGGAGATAGTTGAAAAGGGAGTTGAGGTGCTTACTGCTGAAGCGAAGGCAGCGTTGACTAACGCTCAGAAGACAACGTTGAGGGAAGCAAAGAAGCGAGATAAGAAGGCCCTATTCTTATTGTACCAAGGAGTTGATGAGGCGACGTTTGAGAAGATCTCTGATGCAGGGACATCGAGAGAAGCATGGGAGATACTGCAACGCTCCATGCAGGGAGTTGACAAAGCAAATAAATGAAGCTGCAATCTCTTCGAGCTCAATATGAGGTGTTGAAGATGCAGAGCTCGGAGAGAGTTGGTGACTATGTGACCCGTCTGCGGACGCTTACAAACGAGATGAAGAGGAATGGAGAGGTGACTGATGATGTCAGTTTCATGGAGAAGCTCCTGCGATCTATGTCCAAGAAGTTCAGGCACGTACTAGTAGCCATAGAGGAGTCGAAGGATCTCACCGTGATGGCAGTAGATGAGCTTGTTGGCTCGCTGCAAGCCCACGAGTACTGCATGCTACAAGATGACGAGGAGTCGAGTGGCTTGGGGAAAGCACTCCAGACTCAGCTTAACTTTGGAGAGAGCTCAGGACGAGGAGGCCAGCGCGGCCGAGGCTACCAAGGTAGAGGAAGAGGAAGGAGAGGAGGAAGAGACTTCGGAAGAAACCAGTACAACCAGAAGGAGGTAGAACAACCTTAGGGTTGGAGACACGACGCTGGAGAAAGAGGAAGAGTCCAAGGCAGAGGACAAGGAAGGAACCAGGGAAGAGGTCAAGGAAGAGGAAGAGGAGATATGTCTTATACTCAATGTTACAACTGTAACAAGTTCGGGCATATGAGCTACGATTGTTGGGCTCCAAGGAAGGGAGGAGAAGCCAACCACTATGCTGAGGCAAGTAACACGGTTGGCGACTCGATGATGTTCCTTACCATCCAAGGTGTTGCAGGAGGGAGGAACGGAGTGTGGTACTTGGACACTGGCGCAAGTAACCACATGTGTGGAGATAAGGAGCTGTTCACCAGCCTTGAGGCAAATGGTGGTGAAGTCAGCTTTGGCGACGCCTCGAAGATATTTGTGGAAGGAAGAGGAGTGATAGCGGTAACGATGAATGGGAAGGAGGTGCATATCAACGATGTCTTCTATATGCCGGGTTTGAGGAGTAACATCCTAAGTCTTGGGCAGCTAGTGGAGAAGGGCTATCGTGTCCTGTTGAGGGATAGTACCTTAGTTATGAAGGATAGTCAAGGAAGAGAGGTGGTGAGAGTGAAGATGGCGACGAATCGCCTCTTTCCTCTAAGTATGGATGCCAAGGAGACGACATGTCTTGCGAAGACAGGAGAAGAATAGGAAGCTTGGCTGTGGCACCACCGAATGGGTCATCTGGGGTTCACGGGCCTGAAGTTACTATCCCACTCCAAGATGGTAGAAGGGTTGCCTATGATCTCGCCTCCCAGAGGGTATGTGAGGCATGTACCAAAGGAAAGCAGAAGAGAGAAACGTTCGAGGGTGGGAAGTCCCGGAGGGCAACAAGGCAGCTGGAGCTAGTTCATTCGCACATAGCAGGTCTGTTTGAGACGACCTCAGTTGGAGGCAGCAGATACTACATTACTTTCACAGATGACTACAGTCGGAAGTGTTGGGTGTACTTTCTGAGAGAGAAGGCCGAGAAGCTTGACAAATTCAAGGAGTTCAAGGCAATGGCTGAGAAGGAGAGTGGGAAACCACTAAAGGTGCTCAGGACAGATAGAGGTGGGGAGTACACCTCGAGGCTGTTTGATGAGTTCTGCAAACAGTGGGGGATATCTCATCAGCTGACGGCGGCGTACTCACCTCAGCAGAACGGAGTGGCAGAGAGAAAGAACTTGACCATCATGAATATGGCAAGAAGTATGGTGAAAGGCAAGGAGTTGCCTAAGAAGTATTGGGCGGAGGCAGTACAGGTGGCAGTGTACTTACTGAACCGCTACCCAACGAAGACTGTAAAGTTCAAGACGCCGTTCGAAGCATGGTGTGGGTGGAAGCCAAGCGTGAAGCACCTAAGGGTCTTCGGGTGTGTGGCTTATGCCCATGTCCCGGACCAGAGGAGAAGGAAGTTGGATGACCGGAGCGAGAAGTGCATCTTCGTAGGCTACGCTCCTGCGAGCAAGGCGTACAAGTTGTACAACCCGGTGACAGAGAAGACCATCATCTCAAGGGATGTGGTGTTTGAGGAAGACAGCTGCTGGAGCTGGGATGAAGAGGTGAGAAACATCAAGGGGATGTTCTTCGATGATGATGAAGAAAAGGGTGGTCAGGGAGATGAAGCTGAGATGGGTGGAGTTGAGCCACCATCACCACCCAGCAGGGAGTCAGGGGGAGCTCTCACCCCTTACTCAAGTGGAGCAAGTACGAGCAGAGGAAGATCTGGTGGAGCAAGCACCAGCGGAACCAAGGATGATCGTCCTCATCCTCGGACAAGGAGGTTGGAGGAGATCTATGAAGAGACGGCTCGAACTCATAACAACTTTTCTTTATACTGTTTGTTTGCAGATGTTGAGCCTCACTCTTACGAAGAAGTCGCACAAGAAAAAATTTGGAGTAAGGTGTTGGATGCGGAGATAGCCTCCATCAAAAAGAGTGACACCTGGAAGCTGGTGGATCCACCTGCAGGCCACAAACCCCTCGGGGTGAAGTGGGTGTATAAGGTGAAGAAGAATAAGGATGAAGGCGTGGAGAAACACAAAGCAAGGCTTGTTGTGAAGGGCTACCGCCAAGTCCAGGGTGTGAACTATGATGAGGTCTTTACACCAGTGGCGCGGAAAGACACCATCAGGTTGATCATCGCGCTAGCAGCACATCATGGTGGAAGATAATGCAGATGGATGTGGTCTCTGCTTACTTGAATGGCTACCTGGAGGAGGATGTGTACATCGAGCAGCCTCCAGGGTATGCGGTGAAGGAGCAGGAGAGAAAAGTCTGCAAGCTGGACAAGGCTCTTTATGAGCTGAAGCAGGGAGCTAGAGCCTGCAATGGAAGGATAGATGATTACCTGCAGAAGCATGGCTATCAGAAGAGTCTGCATGAATATACACTCTACACGAAGGTGGATAAGAATGACGATATAATGATAGTATGTCTATACGTAGACGACATGATCTTCACAGGCAACAACACTGCGATGTACGAGGAGTTCATAGGAATGATGAAGGAGTTCGAGATGACGGACTTGGGATAGCTAAGCTACTTCTTGGGAGTATAGGTGAAGCAGAGTGAAGATGACATCTTATCTCTCAGAAGAAGTACTTTGAGGAGATACTGAAGAAGTTCGGGATGGAGAGTAGCAAGCCTATCTCCACTCCTGTTGATCCAGGGCTGAAGCTGAGTAAGGAATCAAAGGAAGGAACGGTGGACTCCACCTTGTTCAAGAGTTTGGTGGGTAGTCTACGCTACCTGACCTTCACCTAACCAGACATCATGTATGCGGTCGGGGTGGTGAGCAGACATATGTAAGAACCAAAGGAAGACCATTTCACTGCGGCGAATAGGATCCTAAGGTATATAAATGGGACAAGAGGTCATGGGCTGAAGTATTCAACTGGAGAGGAGCAGACGCTAGTAGGTTACTCGGATAGTGACTACGGCGGGGATGTGAATGACCGGAAGAGCACTTCCGGGTATGCCTTCAATATGGGAACGGGGGCGTTCTCATGGAGCTCGAAGAAACAAGTCACGATAGCGCTATCATCTTGCGAGGCTGAGTACATTGCGGAGGCGGCTTGTACCTGCCAAGCTATCTGGCTAAGGAATCTACTGCAGAGTCTACATCAAGGAGTGGATGGGCCAACGACCATGTTTGTGGATAACATGTCAGCCATCCAGGACGCAAAGAACCCTGTGCTACACGGGCGTAGCAAGCACATTGAAACAAGGTATCACTTCCTCCGCGAGCAGGTGGAGAAGAAGACGGTGGAAATTGTATATTGCCCAACCGGAGAGCAAGTTGCGGATATCTTCACTAAAGCGCTGAGGGTGGAGACGTTCCTACGGCTCAAAGGCAAACTTGGCATGTGCTGCCAAGTTTGAGGGGGAGTTTGTTGGAGATTGACTTGGTTGACCGGGTCAACAAGTCAAAGTCTTTATTAAGAGGTTATTTTAATATTTTAATAAGTTTGTTTGGTATGCATTTAATAAGAGAGAGTGTGAGATGTATTTATTATGAGAGAGGTTTTCTAGTTTTGCTTTGCCTATATAAAGGCCCCATTGTACTTATTTTAGTAGTAGAAAAAGTTGATAGAAGTTTCTTCCTCTTTCACATTTCCGGTTCAGAAAGAGAGAGAGAGGGGAGCGCTGCAGCGCAGGGGTGTGTGTCCGGGCGGTTTGCCAACTTAGCTGAGCGGTTTGTGCACTCGCGTTTCGGGTGCTGATCTCGCGCGCGACTAGTTGATCTCGCGGGTGGTCGCTCAACTCGCAGTGGGGACATCTCGTCGGGCGGTCTCGGCGTGAGAGAGTGAAGTCGAACTCAGTTGTTGGTGGCGGCCTAGCCAGGTCGCGTTCGCGCGTGCACGCTGGTGGAGGTTTGATCGCGAGTTAGGTGCGGTCTCGCCGGGTGCACTCGCCTAGCGTCTCGTCGGGTGCACTCGCCAAGCGGGTTCGCTCTCGCCGGGCTAGAGGAGGTTGCCGCGAAATTCAAACTGCGCGGGTAGGAGTCTTGTGCGGGCGGTCTCGCAGGATCGTATCTTCTGGTGTAGGGTGTTGAGTGGAACTGGTTTTGTGAAGCTGAGATTGTGCAGGAACCCATACACGTTTCCAACATTACACGTTTCCAACAGTCTCAACTTATGTCACTTCCTCAGCTATTGCTCTATTCTTGCATTTATCTCATCCTTGGATTCCAAATTTCGCTTTGAGGATTAAAGTGAATGATACGACGAAGAGATTTATGTATTAAGTAGAAAACGGTAATAAGGAATAAGTAGGCAAGGACCAAGCAGAACCTGTTGTGTCTAGGTAGGAATACAAGCTAGCCCTACATGGAAGTTCCAAGATGACCACTCCACTCAAAGGAAGAATCTAATTATAACAAGTTTCAAGTCCCGAAATTGCAACCGATTCTATCCGGTAGATCGAAGCCCAAAAAACTCAAGTAGTTTTCGATCAACACCTTTAATTTAGTAATCTACATGGTGATATTCTAGATCTCAATGTGTTTTCAAACATAACACCCAAGCTAACAAAACAAATTTTCCAAAATATAATCTTGCATGAAAACGGAAACTTGGAAGCAATCTACAGAGCATGCCTCAAGAGTAAATTGAGCTATAAAGAACATTATAAAACTTCATGGTATAGAAACCGTTCGAGGCATAATGATTTGAAAATCATACCTTTCCGATCATAAAATCTCGGGTAAAGAAAGCTCTTCTGAATATAAATGATCTCTTGAATCCATCAATCGTATAGCCCCATATGGTCTCCCTCACATCCTTTCTACAAAAGCGGCGGCAGAGTGGCGGTGGTTCTGAACACAATTATAACAACACGTGCGGTTTGATCAGATGAGTTCACTAATGCTATTTTACCACAATGCATTTTAGGCTAAAATGTTACCAAAGACATGTAGTCGTGTTGTCGTGGTCATTCAGACTCCAGAAAGAAGAATTTGAGCCAAAAAAACAGCCATGGATGTCCAAAACATAGATAAATTGCCACCAATATATTTGCTATCACAGTTTCATACCGTCATCGCTTAACTGTCATAGCTCTCCCAAATGAAGTCTTATTCTCCAGACACACATTTTTCATAGAACCAAAACTAAATCAACCCATTAATCCTCCAATGATGCCACTCTTAAGCACATAGCACAAAATAGCCTCCTCACATTCACAGTCTAAAATACTATCCATTCTTACATCGTCAAGAAACCCATCTCTCTTCATAGCCCTGAAAACCCTAATGGCATCACTCAAACAGCAATTCTTGCAGTATACACCAACAAGTATCCTATAGCAAGACCAATCTGGAAGAGCCCCCATCACCAGCATTCTCCCAAAGAGACAATTGCACCCTAAAACCCAGCCTTGCATCCCCACTCGACCCATCAACGTCGAGAAAGTAATCACATCCGGGGAAACGCCAATATCCTCCATTGCCAGATAAACCCTAAACCCTCTGTCTACGCTGCAATGGTCGCAGACGGAGGCTATCAAAGCGTTATAGGTATCGGCGTCTGCTGGGAGACCTTTGCGCCCCATCTGAACCACTAAATCCTCGGCTTCATTGACGTACCCCAGGCGACAGTATTCGCGGACGAGACCAGCAAAGTGGCGAATCTTGATTTGAAACCCTAGATCGTCGGGGACGGCGGTGATGATGAGAGAACGGGCGAGGGTTAGATGGCTGGAGCGGAGGAGAGCGCGGAGGAGGGAGGAGAAAGCGGAGGCCGAAGGGTGAGCGGAGAGGATGAGTCTGGCGGTTGAATCGCAGGGTATACCGGCGGTGAGGGCGGAGGAAGCGAGGGGAAGGAGCAGAGAGGGGCCGGGACGTTGGCCGGTGATGGGGAAACGGCGAAGAAGAAGCTCAGCGGCTCGAATTCGACGGTGGCGGAGAAGAAAGGGGAGGAGGGATGCGAAGGTGGAGAGATCGGGGCGGAAGCCGCGCTGCCGCGCGGCGGCGGTGAAGAGGGAAATGATTTGCTTGGGGTTGGCGTTTTGAATGGAAATGGCGCGAATAATTGAAGTATTGGAGATCTTTGGGTGACCATCTCCGCATTGTAGAATTTTCCGGCTAGTGGCAACTTGTATTTCCGGCGCCTGGAAGGAGGGGTGGAGCCATGGGAGTCCGGCGGGTTGGACGGGCATCCCTGGTTTGGATGGGCCTCTAGTGGCGAGCTTCGTGACTGTGGCCTGTGAGCTTCAACTAGGCGTTGGCCTGTGGGTAATTTTTTGGCAGGCAAACTTACCTATTTTCGTGGCTGTGGCCTGAGCTTCAACTAGGCGGTTGCCAGGTAATATTTACTCATGCACGGTGCCGATTGTATGCTAAAAAATTGGTGGATTAAATGTGGTCAAATTTCAAATTCAAATATTTGTAGATTCTACGTAAATTATGAATCTTATGGCAGAACTTAATCCTTATTGCCGGTCATACAGCTTTTTTTCCGGTCCGCAAAATCGAACCACATTAGCTCGGAGTTCAGTCGGGCATGCAATCAGTTGAAAAAAATCGCAGCAATGGACAAGAGACGTTTTTGACGTGGAAAATCCGGTGAAAAACCACTAGGTTGGAACTATGCTAGCCAAAAATTCACTAGCTTTTTGGAGTGTTACAAAGATTGACTTGATCTCGGAGGGTGACAGACCGCTACTGCGTTTCAAGTACGGTAAATGAAGAAAAACATCAAGTATTTGGAGCTTCGACAGAAGCGCTACGGCTTTGAGATGACATTAAGCTCACGGAACCTTGATGGGAGCGTTTCGGCTGTAAAATATTCTAAGTTCACGGAACTTCTGACCCTTGCGCTCTCGTTGACGTGGAGCCTAGATGGAAGCGCTCTCGTGTAGGTGGTGGACGTCACTTGAGGCGTGAGGGAACTGTAGCGCAAGGAGAAGAGCGGACGAGTTCCTAAAAGAAGGATCGGTCTAAGACCACGATTTCGCTGGAAAACCTCAGAGCTCTCTCTTCACTCAAGAGTTACTTGCCTTGAAATGAAGGTCTGGGGGCTTATTAATAGTTTTCTGGAGGCGCCCGTCAATAATTGTGTCAGGGAGTAATTTGTTGTGGTGATTGTCGTCGCTCCGTTTCGATCACACGGATCACCATTTTTGCCAAAATGATAAGAGCGCCCTCCTACCCCCCGGGCAGATTGGGCGGCCCGGAGGTAACAGTGAAGGTCGGAGGCGGACGGCGACGAAGGGAGCGGCGGGGCTCGTCGTCGTCGGTAATATTTACTTGGCTTGAAATGAAGGGTGTGGCGCCCACGCAGCACGCGGACTGGAAGTCGTGCTGGTGCGCGACCTGGAGGCCGCAAGGTTGGTCGCGCACGTAGGTCCCACACGTGCACCCCGTGTTCATGCCGCCTGCGTGGCGCGCCCTCCCCGCACGCTTAGGCACGGGCCGGCGCGCCTACCCAGTCTCCTCGGGTGCTTACGATTCTCGTCGTGCCATCGGTCCAGTCGGGCCCTTTTGCACTTAGAACATATCTTCTCGGAAATGTCATGGGGGACCCTATCAAATGCCCCCAATTTTTTTGCGTGTCATGATCCGTGAAGTGATGAGCGCAAAAATTTCTAGAATTCTCTAGGACGCTCAAGTAGCGTACAACCTCGTGTTCAACGTGTGGATCCCTCAGAAGTAAAACCAAGACAAAGAGAGCAGTTTTAGGTTGTGGCGAGTCAGACTTGCGAGTGGGGAACGAGGGTTAGACCATTAGTCGTAGGGGGTGAGTATAGGGCACAAGCCCACATTCGCCCCAGGGTTTAACCAAGGGAAGGGCGAGTGGGGGGTTTCCGGGCCAGCACTCACCCTCATCCCTGGGTAGTAGCGAGTGTCAGCCACATCAGACACTCGCCACCCTAGGCAAGTGGCTTCTGCATGAACCACTTGCCTAGCAGTGTTTTTACGAGAAGGTCCTTGTAGGCCTACTAATAGCCCTACCAAATAGCGGAGTTTCGCTATTGATAGACAAATTTATGCTGCATTTAGTAAACCAAAAGGCGTGATTGAGTTATTGACAGACCAGACTTAGAAAACTATAAATAGACTCATAAGGGCACCTTTGGAGGGGGATTAGTCTTTGGTTTTCTTCCTCTTCTAGTTTGCTTTGATTGGTTTCAAGAGCCCTTCAAGGTGTCTAGCTCAACTTTGGCTTGGGAAGGGAAGCTCTCCCAGATCGTCCGGTTGTGTGGCGGGACCTACTTGATGTATCTTAGGGTCTATTCCTAGTTCAAATTTCTCGGCCAGAAATTCAGTTCGGGATAATTAAGTGCAGACTACCCCCTTTGAGTCGGAACTGTCTCTGAGAACGAATAACGATTTAAACATCTTTAGTGCGGTGAGTGTGGAACGTAGTCTGTACAAGAAAATCTTGAGCTAAACTTCATGGCTGGAGATGATGGAGAAGAAGCCGGCTCGAGTAACCCGTCGACTCGGTCAAGTCGTGTCACAGTGAGAATGTTGGAAGGATTCAAGAGGGAGGTTCTGCAGACCATACGTGTAGCATTAGCCGCGAGAAGTTAGTGGCGGCGCCTTCGGTCTCGGTGGTCGCAGTCCAATCCTTAGGCGAGAACGCCCCGGGTCAGCGACTCGGGAAGGAAATGCTGGTAGAGAGCAACGAAAGGGAACTCGTCAGGCTAGAGTTGTTTCCCGGTCAGGCGAGTACCAACAGAATCAGTGGATCAGTGGTGCGAGATGGGTCGATTTGCCCGGTAGGGGGAGGGGTCCCTTTTAGCGAGTTGAGCGTATCAGCCCTAGTTCTAAAGGGGTTCAGGGAACTAGAGATATCTTACTACACAGGCAGGATTATCCGTGTAACATGTAAAGTGGTTTGAGGATGTCGTTTCAATCTGGCAGATGTCAGACGCTTTCAAGTGCCAACTTTTTGCCATCACACTGAAGGAGATGACAAGAGACTGGTTTTACCAGCTTCCTACAATCTCAATATATTGTTTTGTGGACCTATATAGTGGGTTCCTATTGAGGTTCTCAACATCGAAGAAGAGGATGAAGGGAGCAGAGTTCCTATTCGCGGTCAAGCAAGGTCCTGAGGAGACGTTGGGGAGTTCATTTATAAGTTTTAAGAGGAGATCATTTTGGTCCAAGAGGCTCCAGGGTACAACCTGATTCCCGCTTTTACGTTTGGTTTGTGGCAAGATTCTTTAATATGAGCTAAAAAGGGAGCCACCTCTATCCTTCGAAGAGCTGACAGAGTGGGCAGCAAAAGAAATATAGGGAGAGTCGACGAGCCTGGCGTTCACTAAGAAGCTGGCCAGTTGGCAGAGGATGAGATGAAGGAGCAGGGAGCAAGCAGGCAGCAAAAATCCAGAAGGAGGGAAGATCCCAGGGGTTAGGGGTTCCAGGAGTAGCAGCAGGGTTAGGGATATCATGAGCCAAATAACTGATTGGCCTGGAGCCCCCAAGCGGGACCTAATCAAGGGAAATAGCAAGGATTTCACGGTGAGGAGAATAACCACGGGGGCCAGGGGCGGTTAAACCCACCGGGGCGGAGACAGGGCCAGAGGCAGCCCCTCCCACTACAACAGCAAGCGATGACGATCGTCCGTGGAAGGTGAAGGAGAAGTGAGAAAGGAAGGGGAGGAAGAGAAGGAGGCGGGGTGGCGTTGCCATATTGTGACTTCCACCAGGAGGAAGGTCACACGACGACCACCTGCCCAAAGTTTCTGGAATTGAGAGGAGTGAGAGGTTAGGTGCAACAGCAACTGCTGTTGCGGGTCGAGGAAGTTATGCTAGCAGGAGAAAAGGAAGATAGGTGAGAGAATTGGATCGACATAGGCACCTGTGGGGGATCAAGGTAATCTATGGGTGGTCGGAATCGAAGCCACCAGCAAGGGAGCTTCCAGATAATGTTTAGTAGGGTGTCGCCTCGAGCTCCCAAACCCCACCCCAGAGGAGAAGATTAGCTTCTCATCAAAGGATATGCATGACTACGAGGACCCATTCTGAGACGCCGTGGTGATTTAGATGGCAATCGAGAACTTCACGATCTCCAGGATTCTGGTTGATAATGGGAGCTCTGTGAACGTGATCTTCAAGTAAGCCTTCGAAGCGATGAAGGTAAATGCAAGGAGGGTATGACTTCGGATGGACCATGGTTTGAATTTTTGGGAGAAAGGAAAGAATTCGAAGGTGGAGTTAGGCTCCACATAATGCTGGGAGGGGTGTCAAGGAACTGCCAGATCGTCATCATTGATGCTCCGAGCAACTACAACGCTATTTTTGGAAGCCCTCTGTAACACCCCAAGAATAGATTTGGCTTTCAGGTGGGGTGACACGGCCTAGGACACGTGCGTGTTCGAGGGCGTGTCCTGCGTTCGACGAGTGTTCGGGAGGAACAGTCGACGAGTGGTCGACAAACTTGGTCGACGATCGTCGAGTGCTTAGGACATGGCCTGTGACACAGGCATGTCACAGGGCGTGTCAGCACAGTCGACGAACTCAGCCCGACGAATTGGAGCTGGGGCGTGTCTAGTGCCGTGTCTGGACACACGGCCTGGAACACGGCGTGTCCCAGGGCCGTGTGAGTCTCAGGTGATTTTGAGGTTTTGCAGCCTGATGAACATGGGTGTCCAACACGGGCGTGTCAGGTATGACACGGGCATGTAAGGTGTGACACGGGCGTGTCACACGGCCATGTACTAGTTGGCTTTAAGTCGGTTGACTGCCGCTTAAGGGACACGACCTGTGACATGGGCTTGTCACAGGGCGTGTCAGGCCATGTTCATGGCTTTTCTGGACATTTCTGAGCCGTTTGATTCCCTATTCCTAGATCCAATGAATGAATGCTATGTATGAATGGTATGCTCATGAGTGAGCTAGCCATGGATATGATCTTGGATGCTTTGAGTAAGCTCCTTATGATGTGAGCGCTGCGTGTGCGCGTTTGCTCTGTGAGAGCGGAAAGCTGCGGCTACCCAGGAAGGGAAGGCCGACCCGCGTCACGGTGCGCCTAGTGATGATTTGAACACGGGCAAGGCTAACCTGTACCTGGGCATGTTGGAGAGATCGAATGGTGGCAGTGTTTCGGGAGCGTGCGATAGCCCGACTTGCTACACCGAAATAAAAGCGGGTCGATCTGATGGATTAATGCTCATGTTTGCCATGTGGTACCTACCTCTGCTTGGTTTGGGCGGAATGCAACCAGCATGTGTGTTGGGGTGACTAGGACCGGCCAGCCAACAAGTTTATTTACCGTTCGTTGGTGGTGTTACCACGGGTTTCCGGTACACCGTAAGGTGCCCTGAGTGCACGAAGCCGTCTGGCTGCGGTCGGCGTTTGTGATTTGATGTGTGCGATTGTGATTGTTAGCTATTATACTTGCAAATGCATACAGGGAAGGAACTGCTGCCCCGGGCATGGGGTAGGGTCGTTATAATTGGTCAGTGGTAGTTGACCGTTACTTTGTTTGCCGCTCTTTGGTGGATGTCTACTTGCAGTGCTGCGGCTTGAAATGAAATGAGCGAATTGGAAGCTTGCTGCTAAGGCCCTTGAAGGCCAAGTGAATCGTGTTGGATTTCATGTGTGGCCGGCCTGCGTGTCGATGTACGAACCTGTATATGTGTAAAAAAGAGAAACCTGTAAGGCCTTAAGGCCATGTGTGTGTGGGTTGTATACATTCCCTGGTTTTGATATATATAATGTGGAATTTATGTATTAGTGGACATTCCTGGAGTTGAGTTCATACAACTTAAAATGTTGCGCTAGAATGGATTGGTTTAAGGATACGAATAGAATTTGATCACCCCAAGTAATTTCACCACTTGTCTGTGACCTATGGCGTGGGCCCCAGCCAGACCCACCATTATATGTCATGTGACGAGTGGGGGCGTTACAACCCTCATCAGCGTTTTCGGCTGCGTCTCATTATCGTTTCATCATGCTTCAAGTTTAACAGCGAGAGGAGTTCAGGTCCGGGATAGTGAGATTCGAAGGTGGCGAGGCAGTGCTATGTGACGGTCTTTAATACCATTTCGTGGTTGCAGAAACCGAGGAGATGGGGAGAGAGATGGAAGTGCAAGTGAGGCTTGGAGGCGGTGCTGAAGTGCTTGAGGAGGAAATAACGAAGGAGTCTGCGACACGGGAAGAAGTGGTGGAGATGGCAGAGGAAGTAGGTGAGGGGGAGATCCGCGCCTAGGAGGAGAGGGCAAAGGGGTAGCTAGAGAATGAAAACAGGGTAATAGAAGCGAAAGAGGCGGAGAAGGATGAGGTACTTACACAGGGAATGACACCGGGAAGTGTGAGAGAGGAGCAGTCCAGGCTAGAATCAGCAAAGGAGGTGATAGACATGGAGGTTCTCACAGAGGCGGGGAAGACAGAGAAGGTGCGGGTCAGCGGTGGGTTGAGCCTGGTAGATCAAGAGAGGATACTGGATTGCATCCAGAGGGGCGTCGACATATTCACATGGAGCGCATCAGATATGCCAGACATCGACACAGATGTGGCGTGCCACCGCCTAAACCTCGACCCAAACACACGTCCCATCTATCAGAAGAGGAGTACCGTCACTGTCATACTGGAGGAGCCCATCCGGGAGGAGGTGGAGAAGCTTCTCAAGACAGGTTTTGTATCGGGGATCAAGTATCCATGTTGGGTCTCTAATGTAGTAATGGTCACAAAAGGTGGCGGGCGATGGAGGATGTGTGTCGACTTTTCTCTCTTGAATAAATCATGCCCTAAGGATTGTTATCCTATGCAACGAATAGACGCGCTGGTTGATTCAGCCGTCGATTTTTTTGATGAGATTTTAGATGCTTTTTTAGATTATCATCAAATTAGGATGCACCAACCCGATGTCAAGAGCAACATAGCAGCAGATGTTTGACCGGTTTTCAAGAGAGCAGAGGGGGATAAAACTGCAGGTGTATGTGGATGACCTCATGATAAAGAGCAAGGATGTGATCTCCCCATCTACAGGACTTGGAGGAAATGTTTGCTACCCTACGGAAGTTCAAGATGCGGTTGAACCCCGTAAAGTGTGTAGTCAGGGCGAGTAGAGGGAAGTTCCTGGGCCACATACTCACTCCAGTAAGGGTAGAGCCTAACCCTAACAAGGTGAAAGCTATAATGGAGCAGGAATCGCCGTAAAACACCAAGAAAGTTCAGCGCTTGATAGGAAAGCTCTCCAGGTCGAGTAGGTTTCTCTCCTAGACAGAGGAGAAGTGCTCACCCTTCTTCAAAGTACTGTGGGGGAATCAAAATTTTGAATGGTTGAAATAGTGTGTGGAGGCTTTCCAAGCCTTGAAGAGTCAGCTCTCATAGGCCCCACTCCTCCAATGACCTAAGGGAGGGGGAGGATCCGGCTTCGTATCTCAGAGTAGGAGCAAAGGCCGTAAGCTCCGTCCTAGTCCGAGAGGAGGGAAGAAACAACTATTATCTATTATGTCAGCAAGGTCCTAAAGAATTCAGAGTTCTGATGCTTGATCCTCGAAAAGTTGGCACCTGCCTTAGTTGTCTCAGCTAGGATGCTCAGGCCATAGTTTCAAGCACATTTGATCAAATTGATGACCAACCACCCTCTTCGCAGGATCTTTGAAGGGGTGGAGCACTCAGGAAGGTTGGTTAAGTGGTCCATAGAGCTAAGAGAGTTCGACATCTTTTTTGCACCCCGACTATCGATTAAGGCACATGTGGTAACTGATTTATTGACCGACTATGCTGTCCAAGTGGAAGGCGAAAGATCCTCGCAACATGTCGCCTGGAAGGTGCTGGTTGATAGAGCCTCTGGGAAATATTCTTTGGGAGGCGGGGTGGTATTGGTAAGCCATCAGGGGACTTTGATAGAGTAGGTCATGACCCTATATTTTCCTGTCACTAACAACCAAGTGGAGTTTGACGTCGTGGTAGCCAGGCTACATCTGGCCAAAGATCTGGGGATACATGATGTGGAGTGGAGGTGTTCACATACTAAATGGTGGTGGTTTCACAGGTCAAAGAAGAATTCAAGGCAAGGGAGTCCACTCTCATGAAGTACTTGATCAAGATAAAGAGGCTCATTAGAGGTTTCCGAATGTTTTCCATTCAACACATACTGCGGGAGGAACATTTTGCAACTAATCGATTGGCTAAGTTTGGACCCTAGTACAGCGGGACTCTAATGGAATTGTTTCGCCCGTCCATTGAGGAGGGTGAGTTGATGGAGGTAGACTAGCACCCCTCGTGGGTGGATCCCTTCGTAACTTTCTTGACCACGGGTGAACTTTCGGAGAATATCAAGGACTAAAAATACTTCAAGCATAATTCTACATACCATCTGATTCATGAAGTAGGATTGTACTAGAAGACCCTTTCGGGGATCCTGGCCCAGTCGGTGGTTGGGGGAGAAGTTCTGAAGATCTTGGAGTAAATTCATTTTGGTGAGTGCGACAGTCACTCGGGAAGCAGGACTTGGATTCGGGGGTGGTCCGACATGGGTATTTCTGGCCGACCCTAAGTAAAGACTGAAAGTATCTAGTTGTCTGCCTAAATCACCTAGAGGGGGTGAATAGGTGAGATCTGGTCTTTTGTGGAATAAAAATTTGATAGAGATTAACACAAAAAACAATCATGCACAAGACAGACGACATAAAGAATTATCGTGGTTCCCCAATCTTGGGTACGTCCACTTTCCACTCACCAATCTAGCACCACGGCTAGCCTTGGCTACTTCACTAAATCTCAGATTAAAACAATCGTACACCTCGGAGCAACACTCCTACAACTCCAAGTTAACACGAAAAACAATAGGTGAGATCTGCGTCTTTTGCACAAGCCAGATGACATAAAGAATTATAGTGGTTCCCCAATCTTGGGTACGTCCACTTTCCACCTCACCAATCTAGCACCACGGCTAGCCTTGGCTACTTCACTAAATCTCGGATTAAAACAATCCTACACCTCGGAGCAACGCTCCTACAAACTCCGAGTTAACACACCCCTACAAACTTGATCCCCAAAACGGGATCTACAATCGGAAGAATAATCTTCCTACAAACTCGGAGACAAGACTTCTACAAGAGTTGAAATAAATTTTACAACTACAATAAAAATTGTACTTCCAGATCTGAAATCTTCAAAGTTCTTCCCTCTTAAAACCTGAAATTCTTGAAAAAGATGTTGAGGAAGAAATCTTGAGAGAACACGATCTGAAACTCGTAGGATCCACCACAATCAAATGAATGATTGAGGAACTTGAATCTGTGATCAGTCGAATCTTTTCTTTTGTTGAAACGATGGATCAATGAAGAAGCAATAGAGAAGAATGACAATGACGGCATGCAGCTTTTCCCGATTTAGAACTTTCGGTGATTCTGATTTTTTGTAATTATTACTTGTACTGTTAGGGTTAGCGAATCCTTAAGAAGACTTTATATAGGATATTACTAACGGTCTGAAATCATTTAAAGAATGATGAAACCATATTAAACATAGATTAATATTTGAAATCTCGTCTGATTGTTTAAATGAAAATTAAGTTTTCTGCAGCTGCATTCTTCGAAAGATGTCATGATTTCTCAAAAAGAACTTGATCTTTCGAAAAATGACATACCCTTCTCGAGAAAATGTTTCACGCAGATTCTCTGACCTGTGAAATTGGTTTTTCGAAAAATGAATTTGACTTTTCGAAAATAACTTTCTTTCTCGAAAAATGAATCTGATTTTTCGAAAACAATACTTCTTTCTCGAAAAATGAATCTGATTTTTCGAAAACAATACTTCTTTTTCAAAAAACGGACTTAGCTTTTTCGTGAAGTCAACAGGGCATTTCTTGAAAAAGAGAACTTTGAAGATTTTGAGAGTTTTCCGAAAAGTCTTTATGTTTCTTGAGAACAGTTCTAATTTCTCAAAAAATTTAACTTAGACCTTTTGAAAACTTTCTTCTTTTCGAAAAATGGACTTAGAAAAAATTTCAGAAAACATTTCTTTTCATTTTTGTTTAAAGAACATCAACACTTCTTTTTTTCCATGCTTTACTACTTGAAAATAAAGTGCATCTCAAAAGAGAGGTTACACATGAGTCAACACCATGGATCACACAATGAGTGGATTACATTGTATAGTCATGTATTTAGTGACTCATTGTAAACTAGCATTGGTCTACACTTAGCAATGATGACCTGCAAGCACTCAACTAGAAAATAGCATCAAATACATACTTAATTCATCTTAGTTCAAGGGTGACTTCACACAAATATAGGTTATTGTGGATACAATACCTAACAATCTCTCTCTATTTGTAGAAGTCAGAACCCTCTACACTAAGGTGAATTATATCAAAATAATTAAAATAATCTACTAACAAACACAACAGTAGTTGCAATGATAAATGCGAAATATCAAAATTCAAAATATATATATATATATATATATAATGTGTATGTCCATAGAAGAGTCCAGATCCACAAGATTCTATACTATGGCTGAACTCCAATCATTTGAATTGCTGTTGTTGTCGTCTTTCTTTCTTCTCTTGCTGTCTCTTTTGATAGTTGTAAGGCTTAAGATAGTACTTTGAAGGTTTAGGAGGAGCTTTGGGATTGTTTCTGCTGCCAAATTCTATCATAGATCCTCCTCTTGGTCAAAAACTTTTCATACAGCTCCACTCTTGGGGTCTGTAATGATCATTTCTGTCTTCATTGTAATCTACAACCAACTTTAGAGTCTCAAGAATAAGTGACTTGGAGGTTGGGCTCCACACCTCAGCAAATTACTGTGATTTTCTTTTCTCAGCTTCTTGACTTGGAATGGATCGGCTGGCAGAGGCACCCTCACCATATTTCTTTTTTTGGCATTTGCACTTCAGGAGTAAGATCATGAGGATACTCCTGTTGATCAGAAGTCCAGACATGAGAGTAGTCTGCAGGATAAGCTTCATAAAGTTCTGGTCTAGGAGAGAATGTAGGGATGTAGATAGTTGGATTAAGTTGACGAGTTGAAGCCTCATTTGGATTGACTGGAAAGTCTAGAAGGATTTGATTATGCATCCATACAACAGTGTCAAAAGTATGAAACTTTACACCGTGAATCTGTTTTTGTACATCTGTACTTATCTCTTTCAGTTTAGCATCCCATAGTATCTTCATGTATTCACCAAATTTTGCTAGATATTCCTTTACTTTGTCCTCCCCCTTTCTGATTTCTATAGTAAGTCTTGTTATGGCATCTTATTTGAATTTCCCAACTTCCTCATATGTTTTGAAATTGTGTTCTTGAGTTTTTTTTCCAATAGGATCTGATTGTTTGCAAGAGTGACTGATTGTTCCATGACTTGACCAATACTAGCAATTGTGTGATCTATGGATTTTCCACCAATTTGTAACAGCCTTTTTAACTCGTCTGTATTATGTTGAATCTCAGCAAAGCATTTGCTCATCTCTTTCTCTAGAGCAGTGACTTTTTCAGTGACTTCTTTGAGAGACTTATCAAAGTACTCTCGTTGCTTTGTATGCATAAATTCAATTTTACCAAATAGGGTATCATGAGGAATAAGATCAGCTGGAGGAGGTGGAGGAGGAAGAGTTGGAGTTATCCAGATAGATATCTCTTCAATCATAACTGAACTCTTGCCTCTGTGGAAAGGTAGTATCTCATCCCCTTCCTTACCTAGGATAGTGGGGAGAGAGAAATCCAAACTCCTAATGGGAGGTTCTGTCGGTTCTGGGATAATCTCTTCTTCATCAGTTAATACAACTTCATTCTCCCCCTCAATATGTGCTTGGGGCTGAGAGTCTTCTGGTATCTCTTCTGGAGGATTTTATTCAGGGGTCTTTTCAGGGATAGCTTCAGGGGACTTTGTAGTAGTCTTCTCACGAGAGATGAATTGGGGATCATCTGAATTGAGTTCTTTTATCATTTTGGCATTGTCAAATTCAGTAGAGGAGACTCTGACTTGAGCATTTGTGAGATTTTCTTGATCAGAGGAGGAATGAATATTCATACCTGAGCCGTCATCATGTTTAGATGTGCTCTGCTCATCATCAGACTGAGCTTGACCTTCTTCTTCCACTACCACATCATCAACAGTAACTTTCTCAGGAATCTAAGGTGCAAGAACATCTGTTTGAATCTCTGTCACTGATATCTCAGGTTTTTGTACTTTTACAAGAACTGAAAGAGCAGGTTCCCCCTTAACAGCTACACCTTATGTGCCAGCTGTATCAGTGTGAGGAGGATATGGGATCCTGTCCTCATCATCAAAGATAATTCTTGAGACTGGTGGAGTTTGACATGACCTTTTAATTCTTATCTCCCATCTGTTTATGGAGGCGAGTGTGACTTTCTTTAGGTGATGAACATACATGTCAAAGATTTCTAGGTGGACTTGATTGAGATGCAAAGTGATGATCCTGACATAATTGGGTCTCTTTGTACTTTCCCTAATCTTGTCAAAGAGCATTTGTCCCCATTGGTATTTCTTGCGACAAATTACTGTTGGCATCATGTCGAAGAATTCTGTGGATATATATCCAATGGAGTGAGTTTTGCAGAGTAGGACTTTTCCTAAAATATCAGCCAAGAGCTTGCTTTCTGCATTCATATTCGGTCGTCGAATGGAAGTTGTGGATTCAGGGAGACCACAGAAGGACATAACACTATAGTAGTTGGGTTCTTCGAAGTAGTCTTCCTCGTTTATTGAGGGCAATTTCAGATACTTTGTTAAGGACGATGCCTTGATCTTCATATTCCTGACTGAGCTCTTCAATAACTTCCCACCTCTCTTAATCTTTTTATTTCTAAAGAACTCTTCGATATCTGGAATCAATACTTTGTAAGGTTGCACAAGAATGAAAGTGAGGCCGGCAGATTCAAGGAGCATAATAAGATTCCGGAAATCATCGAAAAGTTCGGCGATTCCGGTGCGAACGAACTCACTGCCGAACCCTATATTCGCATTAGGAGCCGTGGATTACAGAGAATGAGGGATTTCTGACCTATTGAAGAAGAACGATGGAGTTTTCGGGAAGAATGGCGGAACCAGAGGAATTGAATCGTCGTTCTTCGAAAAGCCCTTTTCTTGAAATTCTAGATTTTGGATATTTCTATGGACTACCCTATTTATATATACAATTAGAAATTTTGAAAGATAAGGGCAAGCGTACCTGGATGGCGGTTCAAATTCTTAGAAATTTCGGCAAATAGATTTGGGCGTTTTTCAGAAAACCAACACTATTTTTCGAAAGGTATGAAATTTTTCGAAAAGTATATAAAAGTTTTTCGAGAAGTCCCATAAATTTTCGAGAAATCTAAGTGTATTTTTCAAAGTCCAAGAATGTTATTCGAAAAGTCCAAGAATGTTTTTCGAAATTTCCAAGAAGTTTTTCGAGAAATCCATAAGTCTTTTTGAGAAATCCAAGTCTGAGCCTGAGTTTTTCTGAAAGTTTGCTGAGTAAAAGTTTCTTTGGCATTTTCTGAGGGGCTGATGTTGAATCCTTCCTTGACTTGAACTGTGAGCTTTCAGGACTCCATGTTGAGCATACCAAGTCTTGTCTTGAAGAGCGAGAAGTTGCTCTCGTACAGCGGCTTCGTGAAAATATCTGCAACTTATCTATCTGTGGGAACATACTAGATGTTGATGTCTCCATTCTCCACATGCTCTCAAATGAATAATATCTCAATTTTATATGCTTTGTCCGTCTGTGAGAAACTGGATTGTTAGTGATTGCTATAGCGCAGGAAGAGTCACAAAACATAGGAATGTCCCTTAACTTCAAGTTTTAGTCTTCAAATTGGTTCTTTATCCAGAGAAATTGTGCACAACAACTGCCTGCAAAAATATATTCTGACATGGTTGTTGACATTACAATGCAATTATATTTCTTACTGCTCCAAGATATGAGCCTTCTTCCAAGGAATTGGCAAGCCCCGTAAGTGCTCTTTCTGTCGTTTTTGTTACCTACAAAATCTGCATCTGAAAATCCAATTAGTTCTCTATCATTATTTCTTAGGTACCATAAGCCAAGATTAGGTGTTCCTTTAAGGTATCTCAAAATCCGCTTTGTAGCAGAGTAGTGAGATTCCTTAGAGTTCACCTAATATCTAGCACACACACATGTTGAAAACATTATGTCAGGCCTACTAACAGAAAGATATAGCAAAGATCCAATTATGCTTTTATACATGATTTCATCGAAGGGGTTCCCTTTCTCGTTCTTGTCTAGAGACGTAGCTGAACCCATTGAAGTCCTCATAGAGGTTGCATTCTCCATTCCAAATTTCTTAACTAACTCCTTAGTGAACTTCGTCTGAGAGATGAAAATTCTATCTTCTGATTGTTTCACCTGAAGTCCTAAGAAATATTTCAGCACACCCATACTGCTCATTTCAAACTTCCCTTGCATAACTTTAGAAAACTTCTTGCAAAGATTGTCGTCAGAAGAGCCGAAGATAATATCGTCGACATAGATTTGCACTAGCAAAATCTTGCCTTTTACTTCCCTAAAAAAATAATGTCTTGTCTATCAATCTGTTTGTGAACTTGTTCTCAAGAAGAAAGTTAGACAGAATTTCATACCAAGCTTGTGGAGCTTTTTTAAACCATATAAAGGTCTAAATAATAAATAAACGTAGTCTGGATGGTTAGGATCAACAAAACCTGGGCATTGTTCCACATATACTTCTTCCTTTATATTACCAATGAGGAAAGCAGACTTCACATCCACTTGATAGATAATGAAGCCCATAAGTACAACATATGCGAGGAACAACCTGATGGCTTCGAGTCTTGCCACTGAAGCATATGTCTGATTAAAGTTGATCTCTTCTTCCTATCTATATCCTTTAGCTACGAGTCTGTCTTTGTTTTTGATGATGGTTCCATCTTCATCCATCTTGTTCCTGTAGACACACTTTGTCCTAATTACATTCTTGTCTTTGGGTCTTGGTACAAGCTTCCAGACTTGGCAGTGTTTGAACTAATTGAGTTCTTCTTTCATTGCAACTATCCAAGATCTGTCTTGGTTTGCCTCTTCAAATTTCTTTGGTTCAACCTACGAGAGAAACTCAAATGCAAATTTTTATTAGTAGTACCTCTTTGAGTTCTTACACCAGCATGAGGATCTCCTATGATTTAATAAACTGGGTGATCTCTCAAGAGTCTGAGCTCTAGAGTCCTTGCATCAGGAGCTTCCACTGTTTCTGGAGTTACTTATTCCACTTGGATAACTTCTTCATCTTGGTGATCTTCTTCTCCAATTAAGGTTGGAGGAGTGATCTCGATGAACTTCTGAGCACTTTCTTTAACTGTCTCATCCAAGCTTAACTCTTTCAGCCTTGAACCTGCATCTTTAATAAAAACACTCGAAGAGCTACTATGTAGCAAGCTCGTCTCATCAAATACATTAATTGACTCTTTTACCACCAGAGTTTTTTTTATTAAAAATTATATAAACTATGACTATTGTAACCTACAAAAAATACATTCAAAGCATTTTTCTCCAAACTTTGTACGATGATATTTCCCATTATTAAGTACATAGCATTTGGAGCCAAAGATCCTGAAGTAGGACACAGTCGGTCTCCTACCTTTTAGTAGCTCATGGGGAGTATTACGATGATTCTTGTTGATCAACGCTCTGTTTTGCACATGATAAGCTGTATTGACGGCCTCAGCCCAGAAGTACTCTAGTAGAGAGTAGTCAGTCAACATTATAGTGCATGCTTCAATGAGTGTTCTATTCCTTCTCTCTGCAACTCCATTTTGTTGTGGAGTATGCGGGGAGGAAAACTCATGAAAGATATCCAGACTTCCACAAAATTCTGTCATGTCACCAAATTCGAATTCTATTCCACGGTCACTTCTGATTCTGACCACTGAGCCGTTTAATTCATTCTAGATTTGCTTGACAAAATTCGTGAACACAGTAAAGATATCTGACTTTCGCTTCAGAAAGATCACCCAAGTAAAACGTGAGTGATCATCAATAATTACCAGTGTATATGACTTGCCTCCTAAGCTACGAACTTGCATTGGACCGAATAAGTCCATGTGTAGTAAATACAAATACCTTGAGGAATCTTTATCAGTAATGCCCTTAAAGGTAGTCATTGTCTGCTTGCCCATTTGGCATACATGACATGAGCTCTCTTTAATGTACTTAATAGTCGGTATGTCACATACTAGGTCTTAAGAAAATAGCATATTGATTGTTTTTAAATTTATATGTGCAAGTCTCTTGTGCTATTGATCACAAAGAGATGCACTATTTTTTGCAACAAAACATACTGGGGTAGAAGTGTCTAAACATAGAAAATTAAAACAAAATATATTTCTACTCCTTGTGCCTATTAATATCGTCTCCATAGTAGAGGCCGACTTTATCAGGCACTGATCCTTAGAAAAGGTAACAATAAATCCTTTATCACATAATTGACTTATGCTGATTAGATTATTTTCTAATCCTTTCACATAAGCCACATCAGTGAATGAAATTATACCGTTAGAAATTTTACAGAAGCCTTTTGTAATTCCCCGATCAGAGCCACCAAAGATAACTTTGGACCGTCTTTGACTTGAGCATAATTTTGAAGTAGGCTTCTTGTCCCGGTCATATGCCGAGAGCATCCACTGTCCAAATACCAGATAGACATCTTGTTAGCCTTTGGACATACCTGCGATAGTAGATCATTTTACCTTAGGAACCTAATAAGATTTGGGTTCTAAGTTCCTTGTTAGTATACTCCCCCTTGGAGTGTTAACGCTACGAGTGGTCTGCCTTGTATGGTTAACTTGAGGAGGTTCAAAATTTCTTGGATTAAACCAGCAATCCACAACAAAGTGACCAACTTTGCCACAACACTAGTAGTCAAACCTGTACGTTGCATCTTTTCCAGGTCTCCTGCTTAATCTTTTGAACATGATATCTAGCAAGAGCAGCTGAATTAGAGGTAGAATCCTTATGATGATGGTGCTCACAAGGCTTATGCACCTCCTTTTCCTTATATACAATGAGCTTGTCCTTAGGTGTCTTCTTGTTGTTATGGCTATGAATATATGGACCATAACTTCTCATTTGAATTTCTTCGTAAGGTGCCTTAAATGCACTTTCACCATTATTCCGGGGACGGGTCCATCCTCGGTACCATGAATTAGGCTTTACATAAGTAGGCCTGGTAAAATTACCATAAGATAACTCAAAATCAAACTCATTCGTTGGGAAGATTACCTTCTTAAACGAAGTTTGATCTAGAGGGGCCTTACCCTTCTCTTTGGCTAAGGCTTTCTTAGCAGCCTTATTTTTTCTTTGAGCCTTGTTCCTCCTAGAGGATTTTCTAGGAGCAGCCTCATGACCTAAGGCAGCTCCTTTTGCCTGAGCAGAGAATTCAGCGATAAATGGAAAGACTGTCTTGGGCTTAGAGAAGCTTTCAACAAGTTTATTTTCATCGACAAGCTGTTCTTTTAGTTTGAGGTGCTCGAGTGCTTTGTTGTATTCTTCAACAGCGACATTGAATTCCTTTCTGAGTTAGTCCATTCTTGCAACTTCCTCCCTTAGAGTGATCTCCTCAGTCTTAAGGGATTCTCTATGAAATTGGAGGACAACTTCTTCATTAGAGTGAGCCATGAGCCTGAAGTAGGCTTCTTCATCCTCACTTGACTCAGATGAGTCAGTGTCACTGAAGGTCTTCTGCTTCTTTGCTATGAAGCTCTTCTCCTTCTTTTTGCTGTGGGAGGATTTGTGTTCTTCTTTTCTTCCACCCTCTTTTTCTTGTGAGGGCAGTTGGCGATCACATGACCAGGCTTATTACAACAGTACCACACAATGTCAGTGGAAAAATGTTTGTTCTGTTTAGATTTATACCTGTCATTTGTAAGACTTTTCTTTTGATGACCACCAGCGTGACGTAATATTCTGTAAGAGGAGTCATTGTCTCTCATCTGTTTCTTCTTATTTAGAAACTTCTTGAACTGCCTGGAGAGAAGAGAGAACTCTCCATCAGATAGTTCTGAGCCTGATGTGCTTGGCTCTGAGTCTTCTTCTTCACTTTCTTTGTGAGTGGGAGCAGCAGATGCTGCGTTGGCCTTCCTTGAGCTGTCTGCCTTCAGTACAACAGACTTCTCTTTTGATGAAGATATGTTGCCCTCTTCTTCAGCTTTTCTTGTGTTGATTTGAAGTTCATAGGACATTAGCTTTCCGAAGAGGTTCTGGGGGTTAGTTTTAGCTAGTCTCCCGAACTCCCTGATGACACAAATTTAATTGTCTCATTCCTTAGTTAAGGATCTTAGGAGCTTGTCGTTTAGTTCTCCATTTGTGAACATCCGGCCGTAGTTCTTTAGGCCGTTGACGATTTTGAAAAAGTTCTCAAATGTGTCAGCAATTGTCTCCTTGGGAACTTGCCTGAAGGCCTCATATTTTTAGTTCAGAATGGATCTTCTATCATCCATTACTTCTTCTTTCCCTTCAATCAAGATGATCAAAGACTGCCACATTTACTTGGCAGTTTGATAGTGAATAAGGTTCTGCAACATTGAGTCATCGACTACACTTGCGATGATATTTTTAGCTTTCTTGTCCAGAGAGACAAGGGAAATCTCATCTTTGTCAAGATCCATCTGTTTCTTTGGTACCTTTTTGGTTAGATCAATGGTGGATACTGTCATGGGAACATAGGGGTCTTCTTTCAATATCATGAAGATGCTTGGATCAACAACTTCCATGAAGAATTTTACTCTTTCTTTCCACATGGGAAAGTTAGCCTTTGTGCACACTGAAAGCTTTGTGGAGTCCTTGGATCTGTCCATGCTTGATTATCTCTACGACAACTAGAAGTAAATTTGTTCAAGGTGTGAACCTTTTTGAGAACAACCTCCCTCTGATACCAATTGAAAGTATCTAGTTGTTTACCTAAATCACCTAGAGGGGTGAATAGGTGAGATCTGCGTCTTTTGCTAATAAAAATTTGAGAGAGATTAATACAGAAAGCAATCAAGCACAAGCCAAACAACATAAGAAATTATAGTGGTTCCCCAATCTTGGGTACGCCCACTTTCTACCTCACCAATCTAGCACCATGGCTAGCCTTGGCTACTTCACTAAATCTCGGATTAAAACAATCCTACACCTCGGAACAACGCTCCTACAACTCGGAGTTAAAACACCCATACAAACTCGATCCCCTAAAACAGGATCTATACTTGGAAGAATAATCTTTCTACAAACTCGGAGACAAGGCTCCTACAAGAGTTGAAATAAATTTTACATCCAGATCTGAAATCTTCAAAGTTCTTCCCTCTTGAAATCTGAAATTCTTGAAGAAGATGTTGAGAAAGAAATCTTGAGAGAATACGATCTGAAACTCGTAGGATCCGACACGATCAAATGAATGATTGCGGAACTTGAATCTATGATCAGTCAAATCTTTTCTTCTGTTGAATCGTTGATCAAGAAAGAAGTGACAAAGAAGAACGACGATGACGACATGCGGCTTTTCCTGATCTTGAACTCTCAGCTATTCTGATTTTTTGTAATTATTACTTATACTGTTAGGGTTAGCGAATCCTTGAGAAGACTTTATAAAGGATATTCACTAACGGTCTGAAATCATTTAAGGAATGATGATCAATCATATTAAACACGGATTAATATTTGAAATCCCTTTTGATTGTTCAAAATGAAAATTAAGTTTTCTACAACTGCATTCTTCGAAAGATGTCATGATTTCTCTAAAAGAACTTGATCTTTCGAAAAATGGCATACCCTTCTCGAGAAAATGCTTCACGCAGAATTCTCTGAACTGTGAAGCTGATTTTTCGAAAATTGAATTTGACATTTCGAAAACAACTTTCTTTCTCGAAAAATGAATCTGATTTTTTCGAAAACAATACTTCTTTCTCGAAAAAACGAATCTGATTTTTCGAAAACAATACTTCTTTTTCAAAAAACGGACTTGACTTTTTCGCGAAATAAACAGGGCATGTCTCGAAAAAGAGAACTTAGAAATTTTTGAGAGTTTTTCAAAAAGTATTTATGTTTCTCGAGAACAGTTCTGCTTTCTCGAAAAATTTAACTCGAATCTTTCAAAAAACTTTCTTCTTTTCGAAAAATGGACTTACAAAAATTTCAAAAAACATTTCTTTTCTTCTTTGTTTAAAGACTAGCAACCCTTCCTTTCTTTCATGCTTTAGTACTTGAAAATGAAGTGCATCCCAATAGAGAGGTTACACATGTGTCAACACCATGGATCATACAATGAGGGATTACATTGCATGGTCTTGTGTTAAATGACTCATTGTAAACTGACATTGGTCTAAACTTAACAATGATGACCTACAAACACTCAACTAGAAAATAACATCAAATACATACTTAATTCATCTTAGTTTAAGGGTGACTTCACACAAATCTAGGTTATTGTGGATATAATACCCAACAAAGATGTGATAGAATTTACAAGGAAATGTCAAAACTACCAATTGTTTGCTCCACTCCAACTCTTACCGGCCTAGAGACTTAGGAGGATCACGGTGCCCCGACCCTTTGCTATTTTGGGGATGGACTTGGTTGGACCTTTCCCTGAGGCAAGTGGGCAAATGAGGTTCCGCCTAGTCATGAGCGATTACTTCAAAGTGATTGGAAGTCAACGCAATAGCCAAGGCGACCTCCCAAGTAATCTGTAACTTTATATGTGCGGAGATCATTTGTCGACATGGACTCCCTCAAGACATAGTCACTTATAATGAGGCACAAGTTGCTAGTGAAGAGTTTATCAGTTTCTACACCCGGTTGGGGATAACCCCGCATTTCTGTCCGTCCACCACCCTAGGAGCAACAGGCGGGTGGAGGCGGCAAACAAGATCATTGTGAACTTGCTAAAGAAGGTGGAGAACCTGAGGGGAAACTGGGTAGAATAGCTTCCCTCGGTCCTATGGGACCTAAGGACTACTCCCAACGCAGCCACAGGAAGACCCCTTTCAAACTTTCTCACGGCTGCGAGGCCATTCTACCGGTGGAATTTGAGGTCAGGTCCCACAAGTAATAGCTGCCAGGGAAGGAGGTGAGGAATGGAGAATAAAGAAGGAAGGGGAGCTATGACTCTCCCTGGACCTAGTATATGAACACCTCGACGTGGCCGCCGTCAGGAAAGAGGAGCTCAAGCAACAAATGGCCCGGTATTTTGACAAGCATGTCAGAGTCAGGCAGTTTGCAAAATAGGATCTAGTGTTAAAAAAGTAGATACAACAAGGAGATCGGTAGCTATGGGAAAGCTCAATATAAATTGGGAGGGCCCCGATATTGTTGAGAAAGCACTAAAGTCGGGAGGGTGCCTCCTCCAGAATTAAGTCACACCTGTAGTGTTGATGATTTGAAACGATTCTATATCCATAACTTTTTGTAAATAAAAGAGTATTTGCTTATTGACTATCTCTTTCTTAAAAGTGTCTTTTACTATTGAGCAAGGTGCGCGGCTTAGAAAAGTTTAGCCCGAGAAGATCCCGCTGACCAGGCTTCCACTGGTTGGTAGTGTCAGAAGTCACTTGGTGGTAGTTGGTTGAGGTTTGGCCCCGAGAAGATCCCACTGACCAGACTCCTACTAGCTATCAGGGCCGGAAGTCACTCGGTGGCAGTTGGTTGAAGTATGGCCCCAAAAGATCCCACTGACCAGCCTCCCACTAGCTGGCAGACCCGGAAGTTACTCGGTGGTAGTTGGTTGAAGTTTGGCCCTGAAAAGATCCCACTGACCATGCTCCCACTAGCTGGTAGGCCCGAAAGTCACTCGGTGACAGATGATTGAAGTTTAGCTCCATGAAGATCCTGATAACTAGACCCCACTAGCTGGCAGTGCCGGAAGTCACTCAGTGGCAGATGGTTGAAGTTTAGCCCCGGGAAGATCCCGTTGATCAGGCTCTCACTAGCTGGCAGAGCCGGAAGTCACTCGGTGGCAGGTGGTTGGAGTTTAACCCTGAAAAGTTCTCGCTGACCAGACTCACACTACCTGGTAGGGTCGGAAGTCACTCGATGGCAGTTGGTTGAGATTTCACCCCGAAAAGATCCCGCTAACCCGGCTCCCACTAGTTGGCAAGGCCGGAAGTCACTCGGTGGCAGTTGGTTTAAGTTTGGCCCCGAGAAGATTCCGCTGACTAGGATCTCACTAGCTGGCAAGGTCGAAAGTCACTTGGTGGCAGTTGGTTGAGGTTGGGCCACGAGAAGATCCTGTTGACCAGGCTCCCACTAGCTGCAGGGTCAGAAGTCACTCGGTGGCAATTGGTTGAGGTTTAGCTCTGAGAAGTTCCTGCTGACCAGACTCCCACTAGCTGACAGGGCCAGAAGTCACTCGGTGGCAGTTGGTTGAGGTTTAGCCCTAAGAAGATCCCGCTGACCAGGCTCCCACTAGTTGGCAAGGCCGGAAGTCAATCGGTGGCAGATGGTTGAAGTTTACTCCCGAGAAGATCCCGCTGACCAGACTCCTACTAAATGGCAGGGCCGAAGGTCACTCAGTGGCAGATGGTTGAATTTTGGCCCCAAGAAGATCCCACTGACCAGACTCTCACTAGCTGAAAGGATCAGAAGTCACTCAATGGAAGTTGGTTGAGGTTTGGCCCCGAGAAGATCACATTGACCGGGCTTCCACTAGCTGACAGGGCCAGAAGTTACTCGGTGGCAGTTGGTTGAGGTTTGGCCCCGAGAAGATCCCGTTGACCAGGCTCCCACGAGCTGGTCGAGACATCTTCTTAGGAAGGTGGCCTCAAATTCCTTGTGGAGGAAGAATTGACGGAGACTGACATCGTTACCCAATACTGCTGGCACTCGATAGGTCTCCTCGCTCCGCTGAATGGGCAAGTAGGGGATATTTTCGAGGTCCCCTTGTATGAAGACAAACTTCATAATCTAGTAGTGATTTTTGTTGGCGGTCTCATGCATCTTGAACTACGAGCCGGCGAAGAAGGATACACCATCATTGGTGTCCCGATAGATGAAGAGCTTCCGGAAGACACTGAGGTTGAACTCAATCCGCTCCTTATAGAGGAAGCTCGCGAAAGCCACCAACATGGCGATTGTGTTGGGATTGAGTTGCGCATGGATGACCTCGAAGTACTTCAGGACTTGGCAAACCTCTAGCCAGAGGGGAAGTCGCAGCCCCACCTCGAAGTGCGAGGTAGGGAAGGTGAGTAAAGTGATATAGAGGAAGAAAATAGCTTTCTCGGGAAAGAAGAAAATAACTCGAGAAAAATTGTCTTTAGTTCTCGAGAAAAAACATTTTGTACTCGAGAACAACAAGGCTGTCTCGAGAAAAATACTTAGAAAAATATGTGGAGGTGGAAATCTGTAGTTTTTAGAATAACAAGAAGTACTTGAGAACAATGATGTTTTGTTCTCGAGAAAAAAAATATTCTGGTACTCGAGAACAATTATTCATCTCGAGAACAAAAGTCTATCTCTCCAGAAAAGTACTCTGCTTCTCGACAAATGCATTTTGCATCTCGAGAACAAACAATAATCTTCTCGAGAATAACTTCATTCTTTTCGAGAAAAAGACTTAGAAAAAATTTTTATCTGGAAAACAAATATCCCGAGAAGAAATGTCATATATTACTCGAGAACAAATCTCTTCTCGAGAACAGCAAGAAACTTTCTCGAGAACAACTTCTGTTACGCGACATGAAGGCAAGTCTTACTTGAGAATTTTCATAAGTCTTTCTCGAGTGCAACTTGTAGTACTCGAGAAAAAGACTTAACACTTTTTTCTGAAAAACTTAAAATCTTGATTCTTTATAAAATTCAGCATCCAACTTTTCTCTTGCCCTTAGTACTTGAAAATGAAGTGTGTCCCAATAGAGAGGTTACACATGAGTCAACATAATGGATCACACAATGAGGGATTACATTGTATGGTCCTGTGTTTGGTGACTCATTGTAGACTGACATTGGTCTACACTTAGCAATTAAGTCCTGTAAACACTTATCATAAATAAAATCAATACAAACTTAATTCATCTTAGTTTGAGGTGACTTCATACAAATCTGGGCTATTGTGGATGCAATACCCAACAATCTCCCTCTATTTGTAGAAGTCAGAATCCTCTACACTAAGGTGAATTACATTAAGAGAAAACACATAAATATACTAATAACATGATAATTTAGAGAAAAGCAGTAATATTTAAAAATCAGATTAGAATTAAAAGTTCATATAAGTAGAAAATTGTCCAAGAGAATTAAATTCTACAATTTCAAAAAATGAACTTCTATCATCTTCAGGTTACTGATCCTGTGAAGGTTGCTTTCCTTATCTTTCAAGTTTCTCTTGTTGTCTCTTCTTATAACTATATGTCTTGGTAAAGTACCTTGGTGGTCTAGGTGGAGCCTTGGGGTTGCTTCTGCCATGTTCCCTGTCATAGATTCTTCTCTTGGTAAGGGACTTCTCATACAACTCTCATTCCCGAGGGCTATAGTGAAGATTCTTGTCTTCATTAAAATCAATCACTAACTTCAGAGTTTCCAAAATAAGGGACTTGAAGGTAGGGCTCCAGACTTCAGTATATTCTTGAGTTCTCTTCCCTTGGGCTTCTAGATGTGGAGTAGATCTGCTTGCAGAAGCTCCATCACCATACTTTCTTCTCTTAGCGTTTTGAACTTCTGGAGGATGAGGAGGCAGTCCTATTTACTCAGATTCCCATACTTGTTCATAGACATTAGGAGGAGGTCCTTCATAGTAATCTGGAGGAGGTCCTTCATAGTGTGCTGGAGGAGGTCCTTCAAATTACTCTAGAGGAGGAGAGAAAGTAGGTATGTACATCTAGGTTTGCAGGTGGAGGGGTATTTGGATCCATAGTAAATTCAGGAAACAGCTGATTGTGCATCCAAATAGACGTATTATAAGTGTATAACTTGGTACTCTTGATTTCCTTTAGAATAGATGTCTGAATTTCTTTTAATTGATCTTCCCATTGAGTTTTCATATAAGCAGCTTGTTTTTCTAGAAGTTCCTTCACTTTGTCCTCCCCCTTTCTAACTTAAACAGAGAGGGTGTTGATGACATCTTTGAACTTACCCACTTCTTTACAAGTTTTGAAATTTCTTCATCACCTCTTTTGTCCAGTAGAATTTGATTATTGGCAAGAGTAACAGATTGCTCCATGACTGTGCCAATGCTAGTGATAGTGTGGTCAATGGATTTGCCACCAATTTACAGAAGCTTTTTAAACCCATCCATATTGTCTTGGATTTCAGCAAATCCTCCACTCATTTCTTTTTCCAAAGTACTTACTTTATCAGTGACCACTTTCAGAGAATCATCAAAATATTTTCTCTGTTCAGCAAACATTGCTTCAATTTTATGAAGAATTGAACCTTCAGGGAAGACTACTTTTGGAGGAGATGGAGGTGGCTGAACAGGAACAGTCCATGGAAGGATTTCTTCAATCACAACAGTAAAGGTAGAGACTTTTCTTCTCTTTATTGTGCTGAGTTCATCTTTATTGATAGTTGGCAGCAAGGTAGGAATCTGAAAGTGAAGACTGGGTAGTCTTTTTTCAGCATCTTCAACTGGAATTTCTTCATCTAAGTCATGGATTAAGACAAGATCATCAGCATGCATATCTTCAGCAGGTGACTTATCATCTTCATGTACTGGAGATTGATCAGCTTCATGTTCTGGAGACTGTGCTGGAGACTTGGGAGAATGTGCTGTAGAAGGAGGATGATCTTTAGGGATATGAAAAGGAGCTTCTTGGGAAGTAAGTTCCTCAATCATCCTATTGATATCTTCTTCAGTAGATAGAATCTCAGCTTGATTCTGGGCATCTGTCAGATTGTCAGTATTTTGAATTTATTCAGCAGCAGGTCCTGAGTCTGTATGCAGCAAAGTGGAAGAAACAGCAGCAGCAGTAGGAGTGTATGTAGCAGGAATCACTTCTGAAGCTAAGTTAGCAGCAGCAGGAACTGAGACTAGAGGTATGGCTGAAACAACAAGAGCTGGAGGAACTGAGGAAGATGGTGTAGGCTCCCCCTCAATAACTGAATCAGTTATTTGATGTGAAGGAGGAGATGGGGTCCTGTCCACATCTTATATATCCATTGGAGCTATGTCAGTCTTCTTTAACTTGACTTCCCATCTCTGGATGGAGTGTATAGACACCTTATTCATGTGATGGAGGGTTGTACCCTTTTTCATTGGAAAAATAGTTGGATTCATCTGATTTAGATACAGAGAAATAATCCTTCCATAATTTGGCTCTTAAGGCATCCCTTAATCTTTTCAAACAGCATCATTCCCAATTGGAATTTATTTCTACATATAACTGCAGTCATGAGATCAAAGAATTCTGGAGTGATATAATTGATTGAACTTATCTTACACAAAAACACTTTGCCTAGAATATCAGCTAGTAACTTGCTTTCTGCATTCAAATACTGTCTTCTGATGGTGTTAGAAGACTGAGGAATTCCATAGAAACTCTAGGCTCTCTCATAATCACTGCCTATTATATCATCTTCTGTATCTATAACTGGAAGTTTTAGAAGTTGAGAAATAGACAGAGCAGACACTTTTACCTTGAGATTTTGAACCTGGGACTTGATTAATTTGCCATTTCTCTTAACATTGGCATTTTGGAAGAATTCCTCAACTTCAGAAGTGAAAATTCTGCAAGGGTGTTCAAGAACAAATGACTTACCGGCTGTGTCGAGTAGAAGAAGAACATTTCTGAAATCGTCGGAAATTTCTGCAATCCCGTAAGAATAAAGTTCACTCCCAATCCCTAGCTTGGAGGACGACGCCATTGATGTAGAGAAATCGATGTTTTGTCTGGCGAAAGGTAGAAATGGGCTTGCGGCGGACGACGACGACAGGGAAGACGAAACTGCTCTTCTTGAGAAGGGTTTTGAAATCGAGACTAAAAATTCTCTTGGATTTATTTCTATTTATATTTACCTCTAATTATGATGATTAAGTACATAAATAATCATTAAAAATACCTGGAAGAGGCGGTTAAGTGACTGGGTGCCGATATGAAAACTTGACCTTGAAGAGGAAAAAGACACCACATTTCTCGAGAGGAATGGTTTTTCTCGAGATGAGATCCAGTAGCACTCGAGTATAAAGAGTTGTTGTCTCGAGTAGTAGTAAGTCTTGTTCTTGAGAAGAGATGTCCTGTTCGCGAGTAGAATACTTCTTATCGAGAAATAGTTTCTCTGTACTCGAGAAGTCTTTTAGCAGTTCTCGAGAGGAAGTTGTTGTTCTCAAGTAAAATACTTATACTCAAGAAATGAAGTCCAGAATCTGAATTTTTCTGATTTTTGAAGTAAAACCAGATCTTGACCTTGCATGTTGCATTTGTCTTCATCCTCATTCATCCTTGTTGAGCATACCAAGTTCTGTTTTGAAAACGAGAACTTATCCTCGTCTAGCAGCTTCGTGAAGATATCTGCAATTTGCCTATCTGTTGGGACATATTGTAGATCTATGTCCACATGCTCCCAGATGAAATGATATTGAAGCTCTATGTGCTTTGTCCGGCTGTGAGACACTGGATTGTTGTCTATTGCGTCATACTGGAGGAGTCGCAAAACAAAGGGATGTCTTGGACTTTGAGATTGTAATCTTCCAGCCGATTCTTTATCCAAAACAATTATGCACAACAACTACCAGCAGAAATGCATTCTGACTCAGTCGTTGAAATTGCGACACAATTCTGCTTTTTGCTGCTCCAAGAAATGAGCCTCCTTCAAAGAAATTGGCAAGTCCCGGAAGTGCTCTTTCCATCATCTTTACTACCTGCAAAGTCTGCATCAGAAAAATCAATTAGTTCGCAGTCATTACTTCTTGGGTACCATAAGCCAAGATTTGGTGTACCTTTAAGGTATCTCAAAATCCTCTTTGCAGCAGCGTAGTGAGATTTCTTAGAGTTCTCTTGAAATCTAGCACACACACATATTGAAAACATTATGTCCGGTCTACTAGCAGTAAGGTAAAACAATGATCCAATTATGCTTCTATACTTGGTTTCATTGAAAGATTTCCCAATCTCATCCTTGTCCAGAAACATAGTTGAACCCATTGGAGTCCTCATAGAGGTTGCGTTCTCCATTCCGAATTTCTTAATCAACTCCTTGGTGAATTTTGTCTGAGAGATGAAAATTCCATCTTCAGATTATTTCACCTGAAGTCTTAAGAAATACTTCAGCTCTCCCATGTTGCTCATTTCGAACTTCCCTTGCATAAGTTTGGAAAACGTTTTGCAGAGGTTGTCGTCAGTAGAGCCAAATATAATATCATCGACATAGATCTGCACTAGCAAAATCTTGCCTTTTATTTCCCTAAGAAATATTGTCTTATCTATCTTTCCTCTTATGAACTTGTTCTCAAGAAGAAAGTTAGATAGCGTCTCATACAAAGCTCAAGGATCTTATTTCAGACCATATAATGCTTTAAATAAAAGGTAGACATGATTAGGAAAGTTATAATCAACGAAACATGGAGGTTGTTCCACATACACTTCTTCTTTTATGTCACCATTAAGGAAAGTGGACTTCACGTCCATCTGATAGACGGTGAAACCCTTAAGTGCAACATATGCTAGGAACAACCTAATTGCCTCCAACCTTGCCACTAGAGCATATGTCTGGTCGAAGTCGATTCCTTCTTCTTGCTGGTATCCTTTGGCGATGAGTCTGGACTTGTTCTTTATGATAGTTCCATCCTCTTCCATCTTGTTCCTGTAGACCAACTTTGTCCCGATGACGTTCTAACCTTTGGGTCTTGGAACAAGCTTCCAGACATGGCAACGCTTGAACTAATTCAATTCCTCTTCCATTGCAATTATCAATGACGCGTGTAAGACCCCCTTGTTTTTTTTAACACCGGGGTATTAGGCCCAGAACCGCCGCTTTGCGATGACACCTTCACGCCCTGAAGGGTCATCACCGCGAAATGCCGATTCTGCCGGCCGATTCGATCACAGAAAAGCAACAAAAGTAGAGTAAACACAGGTGAGGTAAAAATTCTAACCAAATATCCACTATAAAATCACATCAGAGTAATAATATCTCCACGAATGGAGAGTCCACAAAATATATAAATGTACTGAAAATAAGGGCTTAAGCCCGATACACCAAATCCTCATTACATAGTCACTCAAGTGGAAGCAAAATAAAACACTACTAAGGTCAGGGGCTCACAGTCCCCGCCGTCTGAACTCCGGTGCTAGACTGCCCCATCTCCAAGCGTGCCGACCTGCGGGGCTGCTCCTCCATACTGGGCTCCACAATCCCCTAAAAGATGTGGTTCGAAAACCGTTAGTCTATAAGACTAAGTCCTATCATCACCCACCCCCTTCCCCCATGTCCTCTAGGCACCGAGCGGAGAGGAAGAAAGGGGAGGACTTGAAGGTGGAGAGTAATCAAGAAACAGATGGCAGCGGACCTATACTAGCAATTTTACAATACATGTGGCAGTAGAGTAAAGTATGAAAAGTAACCTTAACTTATACAGAAACATATAAGCAAGAGATCTTCTATAGGGCTCCCATTGTACAAAGTGTCACATACCAATTTATACGTTGGAGTATCGGTTATTAACAACAATATATATAAAGAATTTAACCTTAATTTATAAACTTGCCCACACAAGCTTATAGACCAAGGGGTCGTTTTGTAGGGCCTATTGTATAAGCATCCCATACCACTTATACAATAGGTGACATGAGTTTTATGCTATGATTATGTTATGACATGCAAGTGGGTTATGATGCGATCATGCAAGTGCAACTCACCCACCCGACTCTGTGCACACAGACCTTTAGTTCCCCCTTTTTGGAGCCAAACCTCCCAGGATACCTCCGTAGTGGCAGACGGAAGTGGTGGGTTGGGCCTCGCCCACCTCTATACCAGTAAAACACTACCGGTCAGACCTATCGTACGACTCAACGCTGGTGCACTAAGTGGACTCCTGCATACTCTAGCCGGCTGGCGCACTGGACTTCTGTTGGCGAAGTGCTAGCCACACTTGCCGAGTCAACGTATTGGGGTCAGTGCATCGACACTCCAATACCGAAGACCCACCGCCTTTACTTTATGCACATGCAACCTTATGTATCAACACCGAGCCAAAGCTCCCCGGTCCGTCACGTCCGTCACAAACATCAACCGATCCAAAGCTCGTCAGGCCATCCTCCCCCCCACAAATATCAACCGAGCCAAAGCTTGTCGGGCCATCCTGCCCCTTTACACAACCACCGAGCCTACTGCTTGGACATCCTAGTCAAACTAACTTCCCGTGAAACCGAGGTGTGTGAAGGTGAACCCCTAATTACTCTAGTTGCTCTTAAGACTTATCACACCTACAGTTTACATTAGCCCAGGACTGCCCAAGGTATATCCCGTGAAGGGCTCTCGAAGGCACTAGGAACTACGATGGGATTACGTCCAAAGCTCCCTTTCGCAATGCACTTACTATTATTGGTTGCTACCCGATTTCCCAACCCTTAATTAATTTTACTGAATCTAGCCTTAGTGCATTTAACACTTCCTCCCTACGGGAAGGACGATCTTTCGCTGATCCCGAGCACCACCTAACACTAGTCAACCTCACACTCTACTAATCCTGTCTCCCAATGATGAACTCCATTATTTACCCAAACCAGCAACCTACTGATGATTCAACTCTTCAAAATTCATTACTCACTTTAGTTCGTTTTCTGTAGTTACTATATGCACACCACCCTATACTATATGAGATGTATAAAGGAGGTACTCTGGATTGTCTTTCAAATCTCCTATAAAATTTACCAGAGGTCTATCATAACAAATTTAGTCTAAAATCAGAGATTCATAATTTTTCTAATTAATTTGATATTTATTGAATTTTCCCAAATGTTTGGCCATGGGCAATTTGAACATGAACTATATGATTTACTCAAGTAATGGCCACCCAAAAATTTTGATCACTAAATAACAGAGATATATTACTAGATACTAATATTCACAATTTTTAAGAAAAATTTGACCTCTAATTAATTTATCCAAACTAATTCCCTTAATCATATGTAAAGAAGGAAGTACCAAAATTATTCATCAGAAAATTATATAAAAATTACAGAATCTTAATATGGTACAGAGGAGGTCATTGTGAGAAAACATAATTTTTCAGGCTTGCTAGACTCCAAAAGAAAGTTAATTAAGTTTTCATGGGAAACAATACTTGATGAAGCAACCCTTGAATTAATCTTCTAAAAATTCCATAAACATTCACAGAGCTTTTAACACATAATAAAAAGTCCTCTGACTAAAATTCATCGATTTCCAGCAAGTAGATACTTCATAATAAATTTCTAAGTAAATAATACAAATTACCAAATTGTTAATGAAGTATCCAAAATATTAATCCTAAATTCATAATAAAATCTCCAGAGCTTGTACTAACTTTAAAAACTACTTAACCCAAATCTCATCACTTTTTAATGAGGTTTAGTGATATTTTCCTTCACCACAAGGTTTGTGACCTATGCTATGGTTAGAGTTTTGAGGGGGTTTAAGGCTTCCAAATTCCCTACAATTTTAACCAGAGGACCATACTAACCCTATGGTCCTCTCCATAAATTTTCAAGTCATTCCAAGGTCATTTGACCTCATGACCTTCAAACCCTAAAAATCACCATTAAGGGACCTACCCTAGGGCTCTAGGGCTACCCTACTCTTAACCACCCCAAATTCCATTGAAGCGTGAGTCATACTATAGAGAGTCAGTGGTCAAAATATCAGCCTTTGTTGAGGTGATTTGACCACTCAAAACCCAAAGGGGGTCCTAGACCTAGTTAACCCTAAAAGGGGTCAACCTAGGGTTGGATCAATACCTAACCAAAACATCTCCAAATGAGATGAAACTTTTACCAGAACCCTAACATGCCCTCTAAGACTGCCCACCCAAATTTGGGGGACTTTTGAGATGTTTAGGATACCTAATTAATCTATTCATGGTTTATTAAATGTTTCTAAAAATTATAGAAAAATATTATCCAAAATTCCCATTTTTGGACAGACCCTTTGTATAGCTAGGGTAGACTCCCTGCCCAAATCGCAGATCATTTGGACAAGGGATGGAGGGTGGGCATCCATTTGAATCTCAGGATAGCCCTAGGTATAAGTCCCACCAAAATGAGTGCTGTGGTCTAACCAGGACTCCAAATGGCATGAAATCAATTTTAAATTATACTAGACATCAAGGGCTACATTTCCTATGGTTACCACTTTTTCTGATCTAGCATCTCAGTATTTGTAAAAATTAAAACCATTAAATACCAAAATGTGTGACATAATTTAATATTAAGAAATTTATATCCTATAGTTTGATATCATTCACAGCACGAATCTTGGAGCACAGTGGATGGCATCCCGTCATCGTCTAGCTCCAGCAGATGGCCTGGATTCATCCCGCCTGGAGCTCTTTCCAAGCACTGCCGTCGGCGATCCAGCCCCTGCCCCGGCCAGCCACCGCTACCATCACCTCTATTGAGGTGGTGGCTGTCACCAGGCAGCGGCACAGCCGCCGGAGAGGCATATTATGGCGGTTCTACCAAGTTCAATCTCGGATCGAAACCATGGAAAAACGAAATTGGTTCGGGCTCAATTGAGCCCGAACCTTGAACCTAGATGTTGCTACGATCTAACCATGAGATAATGGGAGGAGGAGGACCTTACCAACGGCCTGAAGTAGAGAAGATCGTCGGGAAACCATCATTGAAGGCGGTGCCGCTCGGTTTCGGCAACTGCACTGTGGGGAGGCTCGGTTTCTTCAGGTAAGGATTGGGAAATCCTCCTCTCGGCCCACTGAAGGTGTTTAAAGACTCAGATGGGGAGAGGAGAGGATGGATCATCAATGGCCATTAATGGCCTTGAAAGCCACCTCTCGGCCTTGGTGGTTCAGTGCATCCAGCCAGTGGAAGAGCCTGGAAAGCCTCCTGATCTTCTCAGGGCTGTTAGGGGAGATGAACCAAGCAAATAAGAATGACCCTTGGCTTCCCCATGGCATGAATGACCTTTACTCCATTTTCTCTCTCCTCCATTAAAGGGGAATTGGAGTTTTCTCTCTCGTGCCCTCATGGCCAAATTTGTTCATCACTCTATCCTATTTGCAGCCCACTCATTCATCATTTCCATGATATCAAGGCTAGCCCAAATGGGGGGAAATGGGCTTGAGCTTGGGTTAGCCTATTTGGGCTAATTTGACTTAACCTTAAGGTATAGTTGACCTTGGTCAACATGACCACTTGGGTTGACTCCAATGGGTCCTTGGTGACTCATTGGCCTCCCCTAAGGTTTATGTAGGGTTGTGTAGGGTTGACTTGGCACCTTGGAGGTCACTTGACCCTTAGTAAGGGCACTTTGACCACTTTGGGGCTAGAGTTGACTTGGGTCAACTTGGTCTCTAGGACTGCACCCAATGTGTCCTTAGTGACCCATTGACCTCACTTTAGGTCAAGGAAGAGCTGGGAAAGGTTGGTTGGGCACATTAGAGGCCAACTCCCCTTTGTTAGGGCACCTTGCCCAATTTAGGCCTATGGTGGTCCTAGGTCAAATTGGCCACTTTGGGTTGACTCCAATGGACCCTTAAGTCTCTAGTGGACCCTCTAATGGGTTAGTGATGTTGTGGTGGGGTCATGGAGTCATGGTGAAGCCCTAAGGCCAAACCCTAGGTTTGGTGATGAGGTTGTGTCATAGGCAGACCAAGGTGATTCTCACCTTGGCCTTCTATCACTTGGCCCTTTTTAGCTTCCTAGGGTTTTGTCATGACCTAGTCATGGACAAAACAACTCTTATGGGTCTAGTTGGAAATAGGATGTTACAAATCCCAATAAACAAAACAAAGATTTCATCCCAGAAATCAAGGTTAAGCCTATGGGAATTTCTATCAAAAAAAGGAAACTTTTAACATCCCATAAGAAGTGAAAGATTACATCTCGACGCCATGTTTGCTAAGTGGGGTTTAAAGGGAAACCTAAATCTATGACCAATTCGCCCAATTGGCAAAGCCAAGATCCCAGTAAATAAAAGATTAGCCTCTACTCTTCCTAGAGCAGCCCTACTGGTTTAAAACAGGAAAGTAAATTGGACATCTTGAGAGGTTGTGAGGTATACTTGACTGAACAGCTCTAGATACTTTTGTCGCATCAGGTCCTGCGGTTCCCAAGTATGCTCCTCCTGGCCGTGATTTCTCCATAGAACTTTGACTAACGGAACCTTCTTGCGACGCAAGATCTGTACTCCTTTGTCATTGATCCAAACCGGCTCCAAGTGAACTGACCGGTCTGAATCTACCAGTCCATCTGTGGTCGAAATTTACTGCTCTGGGCATAGTAGAGCCCTCCTAAGCGAAGATATATGGAACACGTCGTGTAAACCTGTCAGTTCCGGTGGCAACTCCAGCCTATAAGCTAGGGGCCCGATCCGCTCTAGGATCCTGTAAGGGCCCATATACCTAGGGCTAAGCTTCTTCTTTCTACCACGCACTCGTGAAACTCTGCACATGGGCTGGATCTTCTAGAAAACCCAGTCTCCCACCTGAAACTCTACCTGACAGTGTCGGGCGTCGTAATACTTAGCCTGTCGGCTCTGCGCTTCCAGCATTCTGTCTTGTATCAGTCTCACCTGAGCTTCGGTTTCTTCGACAAAATCTGATCCCAACACCTTCGGATCCTCGTCCTGAATCCAAGAAAGTGGAGTCCTACATCTCCTTCCGTACAAGGCTTCATAAGGAGCCATCCCTATGCTGGACTGGTAGCTGTTGTTATAGGAGAACTCGACCAGTGGTAAAAGCTTCTCCCAAGGTTCGTTTCGATCCAGAATGCATAGCCTTAGGAGGTCCTCCAATGTCCGGTTTGTGCGTTCTATCTGCCCATCCGTCTGGGGATGAAATGTTGTGCTGAAGGTCAGTCATTTGACTAAGTAAGTTTGCACGGATCTCCACTCCCTGGATGTGAACCGACCGTCCCGATCTGACATGATCATCTTGAGCACACCATGATAACAGACAACTACTCACAAATTTCATGAAACACCTACGAGAGTTTTCTTTCGGGTCGGGGTAACCCCAACTATCTCGGCCATTCTATCATTGATGTTCTAATTATAATTATGCCCGGAGTGTGGATGAGGAATCTTGTGTATAAAAATCCCTAATTATATCCTTGAACTTCCACTCTAACTCGGGCATCGACTGTAATAGTTCCTCCAAAAATTCTTGCACTTAACCTTCATCGAGCAATATACCTCACCGTGCGTCACAAAATCCATGACGCCCTTCTTCACTCTAGGGAGATACACGTTCCGAGATACACCAAACTTCCGGTGATTAAATTTCTCATTTGTATGGGTAGCCAATGACTCTATAAAATCTCCACTTCACAATCAGATTCTTATCCCTACGAATACGCCCGAGTAGCATCGAATACGGTTTACGTCCATTTCACTATATTCACGACACAAAGTTTTCTAGATGAGGTCTAAGGGAAACTCAAGTCAATAACTAATTTTCCCAATAAATAAAAGATAAGCCCCCAATAAACAAAAGATAAGCCCCTACCTACCTTGGGCTAAGTATCTTTGATATTACCATGATATATCTGTCCTAGCTGGGTGCACAATCCCTAGGGCATCAATCTTCGACTTGGGGTTCCAATCTGAAACCTGTTGATATACTCCATACTTTAAACCCTCCGAGTCACATTTACGACAACCTCATCTGGGTTAAAAAGTTCCAAATCCCAACCGAGTCTCTTCCGAACTTGAATTCCTATCCGACCCTCGGTGCTTGTCATGGTGGTTGTCTCCAGGTAATCTTGTTACTGGTACGAGGGTTGAGACTATGTGTCTTCTAACATTCTGCTAATGGATTTTTGGTCTCAATTCTCCTTAAAGTAGTCCTTCCGGTTTGAGTAATCCTTGATAGGGACCGTAGGGACACCTGAGTTTATGGCTTGGGTAGTCATTCTCGTGTTATACTCCTCCTTTATTATCTTTAGGTATCTCCTTATCTTAACCAAGTTCATACCCGAGGTGTATTTCAGACTAGGGCATACTATATATTATCGTGATTAGTCATGTCTCTTAGTGGGTTGAGTCTAACTCTTTGACTAGAGAATTATAAGATGGGATATTCATAGCCGTAGGTGCTCCCTGCTGGGGGCAGGGTTTGTCGCAAGCTACAAAGAAGAATTCCAATTATTAGCTAGCGTACAAATGGGATGAAATGAAGGAGAAAAATGGACTTCTACATGTGATTTCCCTTATGGGCACACCACTACTTCCGCTGCTAGTTTGTTCGCAAACTAAGATCGTGTGGCGGTGGCCTAAGGTTTTTTGTGGACTACTTCTCTTTTGATCGAGGTTTGCTTTGATACCACTTGTAAGACCCCCCCTTTTTTTCTTTTTAACACCGGGGTCTTAGGCCCAGAACCGCCGCTTTGCGGTGACACCTTCACGCCCTGAAGGGTCATCACCGCAAAACGCCAATTCTGCCGGCCGATTCGATCACATAAAATCAATAAAAGTAGAGTAAACACAAGTGAGGTAAAAACTCTAACCAAATGTCCACTATAAAATCACATCAGAGTAATAATATCTCCACAAAATATATAAATGTACTGAAAATAAGGACTTAAGCCCGATACACAAAATCCTCACTACATAGTCACTCATGCGGAAGCAAAATAAAACACTACTAAGGTCAGGGGCTCACAGTCCCCGCCGTCTGAACTCCGGTGCTAGACTGCCCCATCTCCAAGTGTGCCGACCTGCAGGGCTGCTCCTCCATGCTGGGCTCCACGATCCCCTAAATGATGTAGTTTGAAAACTGTTAGTCTATAAGACTAAGTCCTATCATCCCCCACCCCTTCCCCCATGGCCCCTAGGCATCGAGCGGAGAGGAAGAAAGGAGAGGACTTGAAGGTGGAGAGTAATCAAGAAACAGATGACAGCGAACCTATACTAGCAATTTTATAGTACATGTGACAGTAGAGTAAAGTATGAAAAGTAACCTTAACTTATACGGAAACATATAAGCAAGGGATCTTCTATAGGGCTCCCATCGTATAAAGAGTCTCATACCAATTTATACGTTGGGGTGTCGGTTATTAACAACAATATATATATATATATATAAAGAATTTAACCTTAATTTATAAACTTGTCCACACAAGCTTATAGACCTCGGGGTCGTTTTGCAGGGCCTATTGTATAAGCGTCACATACTACTTATACAATAGGTGACAGAGGTTTTATGTTATGATTATGCTATGACATGCAAGTGGATTATGATGCGATCATGCAAGTGTAACTCACCCACCCGACTCTGTGCACACAGACCTTTAGTTCCACCTTTCTGGAGCCAAACCTCCCAGGATACCTCCGTAGTGGCAGACGGAAGCAGTGGGTTGGGCCTCGCCCACTCTAAACTAGTAAAGCACTACCGGTCAGACCTATCGTACGCCTCAACGCTGGTGCACTAAGCGGATTCCTGCGTACTCTTGCCGACTAGCGCACCGAACTTCTGTTGGCGAAGTGCTAGCCACACTTGCCGAGTCAACGTATTGGCGTCGGTGCATCGACACTCCAATACAGAAGACCCACCACCTTTACTTTATGCACATGCAACCTTATGTATCAACATCGAGCCAAAGCTCCCCGGACCGTGCCGTCCTTCACAAACATCAACCAAGCCAAAGCTCGCCGGGCCATCCTGCCCCTCACAAATATCAACCGAGCCAAAGCTCGTCAGGCCATCCTGCCCCTTTCCACAACCACCGATCCTACCGCTCGGACATCCTAGTCAAACTAACTTCCCGTGACGCCGGGGTGTGTGAAGGTGAACCCCTAATTACTCTAGTTGCTCTTAAGATTTATCACACCTATAGTTTACGTTAGCCCAGGACTGCCCATGGTATACCCCGTGAAGGGCTCTTGAAGTTACTAGGAACTACGATGGGATTACGCCCAAAGCTCCCTTTCGCAAGGCACTTACTATTATTGGTTGCTACCCGATTTTCCAACCCTTAATTAATTTTACTGAATCTAGCCCTAGTGCATTAAACACTTCCTCCCTACGGGAAGAACGATCTTTCGCCGATCCCGAGCACCACCTAACACTAGTCAACCTCACACTCTACTAATCCCGTCTCCCAATGATGAACTCCTTTATTTACCCAAACCAGCAACCTACTGAGGATTCAACTCTTCAAAATTCATTACCCACTCTAGTTCGTTTTCCGCAGTTACTATATGCAGACCAGCATATATTATATGAGATGTATAAAGGAGGTACTCCAAATTATCTTCCAAATCTCCTATAAAATCTACTAGAGATCTATCATAACAAATTTAGTCTAAAATCAGAGATTCATAATTTTTCTAATTAATTTGATATTTATTGAAGTTTCCCAAATGTTTGGCCATGGGCAATTTGAACATGAACTATATGATCTACTCAAGTAATGGCCACCCAAAAATTTTTATCACTAAATAAAAGAGATATATTACTAGATACTAATTTCCACAATTTTTCAGAGAATATTTGACCTCTAATTAATTTATTCAAAATAATTCCCTGAATCATATGTAAAGAAGGAAGTACCAAAATTATTCATCCAAAAATTATATAAAAATTACAGAATCATAATATGGTATAGAGGAGGTCATTGTGAAAAAATTATAATTTTTCAGGCTCGCTAGACTCCAAAAGAAATTTAATTATGTTTTGATGGGAAAAAAATACTTGATGAAGCAACCCTTAAAAGTTTCTTCCAAAAATTTCATAAAAATTCATAGAACTTTAAAACATAACAAAAAGTCCTCTGACTAAAATTCATCAATTTCCAGCAAGTAGTTATTTCATAATAAATTTTTAAGTAAATAATACAAATTACCAAATTGTTAATGAAGTATCCAAAATATTAATCCAAAATTCATAATAAAATCTCCAGAACTTGTACTAACTTTAAAAACTACTGAACCCAAATCTCATCACTTTTCAATGAGGTTTAGTAACATTTTCCTTCACCACAAGGTTTGTGCCTTAAGCTAAGGTTAGGGTTTTGAGGGGTTTAATGCTTCCAAATTCTCTAAAATTTTAACCAGAGGACCATACTAACCCTATGGTCCTCTCCACAAATTTTCAAGTCATTCCAAGGTAATTTGACCCCATGACCTTCAAACCTTAAAAATCCCCATTAAGGGACCTACCCTAGGGCTAACCTACTCTTAACCACCCCAAATTCCATTGGAGCGTGAGTCATACTATAGAGAGTCAGTGGCCAAAATATCAGCCTTTGTTGAGGTGATTTGACCACTCAAAACCCAAAGGGGGTCCTTGACCTAGTTAACCCTAAAAGGGGTCAACCTAGGGTTGGATCAATACCTAACCAAAACATCTCCAAATGAGATGAAACTTTTACCAGAACCCTAACATGCCCTCTAAGACCACCCACCCAAATTTGGCGGAGTTTTGAGATGTTTAGGACACCTAATTAATTTATTCATGGTTTATTAAATTTTTCTAAAAACTATAGAAAAATCTTCTCCAAAAATTCCCATTTTGGACAGGCCCTTGGTATAGCTAGGGTAGACTCCCTGTACAAATTTTAGATCATTTGGACAAGGGATGAAGGGTGGGCATCCATTTCAATCTCAGGAAAGCCCTAGGTATAGGTCCCACCAAAATTTGTGTTGTGGTTTAACCAGGACTCCAAATTGAGTGAAATCAATTTTAAATTACACTAGACATCAAGGGCTACATTTCCTATGTTGACCACTTGTTCTGATCTAGCATCTCAGTATTTTTAAAAATTAAAACATTAAATACCAAAATGTGTGACATAATTTAATATTAAGAAATTTATATCCTATAGTTTGATATCATTCACATCACGAATCTTGGCGCACAGTGGATGGCATCCCGTCATCATCTAGCTCCAGCCAACGGCCTGGATTCATCCCGCCTGAAGCTCTTTCCAAGCGCTGCCGCCGGCGATCCAGCCCCTGCCCCGGCCAGCCACCGCCACCATCACCTCCGTTGAGGTGGTGGCTGTCGCCAGGCGGCGGCACAGCCGCCAGAGAGGCATATTCCGGCGGTTCTACCAAGTTCAATCTCGGATCGAAACCATGGAAAAACGAAATTGGTTCGGGCTCAATTGAGCCCGAACCTTGAACCTAGATGTTGCTACGATCTAACCATGAGATAATGGGAGGAGGAGGACCTTACCAACGGCCTGAAGTCGAGAAGATCGTCGGGAAACCATCATTGAAGGCAGTGCCGCTCGGTTTCGGCAACTGCACTGTGGGGAGGCTCGGTTTCTTCAGGTAAGGATTGGGAAATCCTCCTCTCGGCCCACTGGAGGTGTTTAAAGACTCAGATGGGGAGAGGAGAGGATGGATCATCAATGGCCATTAATGGCCTTGAAAGCCACCTCTCGGCCTTGGTGGTTTAGTGCATACAACTAGTGGAAGAGCCTGTAAAGCCTCCTGATCTTCTCAGGGCTGTTAGGAGAGATGAACCAAGCAAAGAAGAATGGCCCTTGGCTTCCCCATGGCATGAATGACCTTTACTCCATTTTCTCTCTCCTCCATTAAAGGGGAATTGGAGTTTTCTCTCTCCTGCCTCCTCATGGCCGAATTTGTTCATCATTCTAGCCTATTTACAACCCACTCATTCATCATTTCCATGATATCAAGGCTAGCCCAAATGGGGGGAAATGGGCTTGAGCTTGGGGTAATCTATTTGGGCTAATTTGACTTAACCTTAAGGTAGAGTTGACCTTGGTCAACATGACCATTTGGGTTGACCCCAATGGGTCCTTGGTGACTCATTGGCCTCCCCTAAGTTCTATGTAGGGTTGTGTAGGGTTGACTTGGCACCTTGGAGGTCACTTGACCCTTAGTAAGGGCACTTTGACCACTTTGGGGCTAGAGTTGACTCTGGTCAACTTGGTTTCTAAGACTGCACCCAATGTGTTCTTAGTGACCCATTGACCTCACTTTAGGTCTAGGAAGACCCGGGCAAGGTCGGTTGGGCATATTAGAGGCCAACTCCCCTTTATTAGGGCACCTTGCCCAATTTAGGCCTATGGTGGTCCTATGTCAAATTGGCCACTTTGGGTTGACTCCAATGGACCCTTAAGGCTCTAGTGGACCCTCTAATGGGTTATTGATGTTGTGGTGGGGTCATGGAGTCATGGTGAAGCCCTAAGGCCAAACCCTAGGTTTGGTGATGAGGTTGTGTCATAGGCAAACCAAGGTGATTCTCACCTTGGCCTTCTATCACTTGGCCCTTTTTAGCTTCCTAGGATTTTGTCATGACCTAGTCATGGCCAAAACCACTCTTAGGGGTCTAGTTGGAAATGATATGTTACAATGCGTCTGAGTTTGCTTCCTAAAACTTCTTCGGTTCAACCTGTGATAGAAAACTCAAAAAATAAATTCTCATTAGTTGTACCTATACGAGTTCTGATACCATCCCGGGGATCTCCTATGATTTGGTCCATTGGGTGATCTTTCAATTATCTGAGCTCTAAGTTCCTTGCATTTGTAGCTTCTTCAACCATAGGAGTGACTTCATCAACTTGAATGGTCTCTTCATCTTGATCATCAACCTCTCCAGTTGGAGTTGGAGTGGTGATCTTGATGAACTTTTCTCCTTTTTCTTCAATTGTCTCATCCAAGTTTAGTTCTTTCAGCCTTGAACCTGTATATTCAATGAACACACTAGAAGAGTTGCATTGCAGCAAACTCATCTCATCAAATACAACATGAATAGATTATTCTACAACCAGAGTTTTTCAATTAAATATTCTATGTCTTACTATGCCAACTATACCCTACAAAAATACCTTCAAAACTAATTCCACTAAATTTGGTAGTGTGATACTTGTCATTGTTAAAGATGAAGCACTTACAGCCGAAGATTCTAAAATATGAAACGATCAGTTTACAGCCCTTTAGAAGTTCGTAAGGTGTCTTATTGTGGTTCTTGTTTACTAAGTTCTCGATTTTGCACTTGGCATGCAGTGTTGACGGCTTCAGCCCAAGAGTACTCTAGTAGTGAGGCATCACTCAACATCATCCTGCAGGACTCTATGAGTGTTCTATTTCTTCTCTCAGCTACTCCATTCTGTTGAGGAGTATGAGGAGAGGAAAACTCATGAAAGATACCTAAGCTTTCACAAAATTCTGTCATGGCCCCAGACTTGAACTCTATTCCATTATCACTTCTGATTTTTACTACAGAATAGTTGTATTCATTCTGAACTTGCCTGACAAAATTAGTAAGGATATCAAAGGTATCTGGCTTGTGTTTTATAAAGAACACCCATGCAAAGCGCAAGTAATTATCAACAATAACTAATGTATAATCCTTACCTACCAAACTTCTAACTTGTAGTGGACCGAACAAGTCCATATAAAGTAGATGTAGACATCTATTAGAATCTTTGCCAATAACGCTTTTAAAGGTAGCCCTTGTTTGCTTGCCTTTTACACATACGTGACAAGGTCTATCTTTAGCGTACTTGACATTTGGGGCATCACGTACTAAATTAAGTGAAAATAATTTATTAATAAGTTTGAAATTAATATGTGTTAGTCTCTTGTGTCATTGGTCAGCAAGAGACGCACTATCTTTAGCCAAAAAGCATACTGGTGTAGAAGAGTCTATGCAACTGAAATTCAAACAAAATATATTTCTGCTTTGAGTGTCTGATAGAATCGTACGTTTTCATATTGTCAACCGATTTTATCAAGCACTTATTAGCATGAAATTCAACAACATATCCTTTATCGTAGAGCTGACTTATGCTTATGAGATTATGTTTCAATCCTTCAACATAAGCCACATCTGAGAAGGATACACTACCGTTAGTGATCATACCATAACCTTTCGTAATTTCTCGGTCTGAACCTCCAAAGATGACCTTTGGCCCATTCATGACTGGATAATAGTTCTGAAGAAGGCTTCTTGTCCTGGTCATATGCCGAGAACATCCACAGTCCAAGTACCAGATAAGAGTTTTGGTGGCCTTTGGACAAACCTGCAATTACAAATCAATTTGCCTTATAAACCCAAACATGTTGGGGTCCTTGGTCTCTAGTTAGAACACTCCCCTTATGAGTATTAGCATTATGAATGGTCTTTCACATATTGCAAACTTGAGGAGTTACAAAATTTCTGGAATTAAATCAGCAGTCAATGACAAAGTGACCAATTTTGCCACAACACCAACAGTCAAACCTGTTGTATCTTTGCCTCAAATTCTCCTGCTTGACCTTTTAAGATTGTGGTCTACCAGGGGCAACAATCTTGGAGGAAGAAGGTTCATGGTGATGGCAATCACATGTCTTCTTCTCCTTGAGAGGCTTTTCTACAATAGGCTTTACCTTTGGTGCCTTCTTGATGTTATGACCATGATTATAAGGGCCATAACTCTGAAGAGTAATTTCTTCATAAGGTGCCTTAAAAACACTCTCACTAAAGTTCCGAGGATGATTCCATCCTTAGTAATGGGACTTGGGCTCTACATAAGTTGGCATAGCAAAGTGACCGTAGGACGAGTCAAGATCAAACTCGTTCGTTGGAAATATGACCTTCTTAAAAGAAGTCTGATCTTGAGGAGCTTTTCCCTTTTATTTGTCCAAAGCCTTCTTATCCGCCTTATTCTTTCTCCGAGTCTTATTACTCCTAAAAGATTTACTAGGAGCTTCAACATGGCCTAGCCCAACACCTTTGGCCTAAGCTGAGAATTCAGTAACGAAAGGAAGGACAGTCTTTGGCTTTGAGAAACTTTTGACAAGTTTCTTTTCGGCAACATGTTGTTCTTCCAACTCTTTGATGATCTTCTCTTTCATATCAAGGTGCTCGAGATCCTTATTGTATTCTTCAATGGCAGCATTGAAGTTCTCTCTGAGTGAGTCCGTCTGGGAGACTTCCTCTCTCAAAGTGCTCTCTCCAGCCTTAAGAGACTTTATCTCTTTGGCTTGAGTTTTCATGACTCTATGACATGTATCGTAAGCCTTGATCAGCTTCTTATACTGGGCCATAAGTTCAGACTCATCGTCAGAAGAGGTGTCCTCATGATCATGATCAGAAACATCAGATTCAGAAAGAGGAGTATGAGCATTTACTTTCCTAGTGAACTGGGGTTCTTGTTCATCATCAGTTTGAGCAATTAGCCGAAGTAGGCTTCCTCTTCTTCACTTGACTCAGATGAGTCAGAGTCGTTAAGAGTTTTGCCCTTCTTGGCTACTAGGCTTCTTTCTGTCCTCTTCTTATTATATGAGGATTTCTTTTCCTCTCTCTTTCCACCCTCCTTCTTCTTATGAGGGAAATCAACGATGACATGACCTGGCTTATTGCAACATTAGCAAACAATGTCAGTAGAAATATGTTTATTCTGTTTAGTGTTATACCTGTCATTGCTGTTTGAGCCTTTTCTATGTCGATCACCATCATGTTGTGATCTTCTGTGTGAGGCATCCTTGCCTCTCCATTACTTCTTTTTTGTTCAAGAATTTCTTGAACTGCCTTGAGAGTAGAGAAAACTCTCCTTCAGATAGTTCTGAGCCTGAAGTGCTTGGCTCTGAGGTTTCTTCTTCTCTGCCTTCTTGTGCAGGAGCAGGTGAAGCAGATTTAACCTTACTTGAACTTTCTGCCTTCAATGCGACAGACTTCTCCTTAGAAAATGACCGGCTCTTCTCTTCTTCAGCTTTTTCTAGAATTTATCTGCAGCTCATATGACAACAGCTTTCCGAAGTGGTTCTGAGGGTCAGTCTCAACCAACTTCTCAAACTCCCTGATAACACAGACTTTATTGTCCCACTCCTTAGTTAGGGACCTTAGAAACTTATCATTCAGCTCATCATTTGTGAAGTCCCGGCCATATACTCTTAGGTCATTCACAATCTTGAAGAAATTTTCAAATGTATCTGCAATTGAGTCATTTGATCCTTGTCGGAAGGCTTCATACTTTTGGTTCAATAGGGATATTCTGTCATCCCTAACTTCTTCAGTGCTTTCCATCAAGGTGATAAGAGACTGCCACATCTCTATAACAAATTGGCAGTGAACTAGATTCTACAGCATAGAGTCATCGACTGTACTTGCTATAATATTTTTTGCTTTCTTGTCCAACGAGACAAGTGCAATCTCATCTTTATCTAGATCCATCAATTTCTTAGGAACCTTTTTAGTTGGATCTATAGTGGATATGGTCATTGGAACATAAGGAGCTTTTTCAACAATCATGAAGATCCTTGGATCCATAGCTTCCATGAAGAACTTTATACTTTCTTTCCACATGGGAAAGTTAGTCTTTGTGCATAGAGGAAACTTGGCAAAATCCTTTGTCTTGTCCATACTTGGATAACTCTAAAGACAACTTAGGGGCAGATCTGTTCAAGGTGTTAACCTTTTTGTGAACAACCTGACTCTGATACTAATTGAAAATGTTATAAGTTGTCTTACCTAAATCACCTAGAGGGGGGTGAATAGGTGAGTTGTGAGTCTTTTGTAGAACAAAATATTTAGCGAGCTATGCACAGATAATCTGTAACACCCCAAATCTAACTTTGGGTTTCAGGTTAGGTGACACGGCCTGGGACACGGGCGTGTCCCAGGGCATATCATGCTCGGGTGGAGTGTGTGGTCGACGACATTCGATCGACAAAGTTTGGAGGGAACACGCCGTGCCACACAGGCGTATACCGTATGACACGGGCATGTCAGAGGGCGTGTCCCCCTCTGGTCGACAAATTGCACTCGACGATCGTCGAGTGGCAAGAAAAGGGAGTACACAGCCTGTGACACGGGCGTGTCATAGGGCGTGTCCTTTGCGGGTTTCACCCAGGGATGTGTGTGCTTGAGGACACGGGTGTGTCCTGGGGTACACGGCTTAGGACACGAGCGTGTCCCATGGCCGTGTCCCGCTTGGGTGAGGTGATGTTATGCTGTGTGAAGTACACGACTATTGGACACGGGCGTGTCGGGCATGACACGGGCGTGTAGGGTATGACACGGGCATGTCACACGGCCGTGTACTGGTTGGATTTGAGTCGGTTGCCTACAGCTTAAGTGACACGGCCTGTGACACGGGCGTGTCACAGGGCGTGTCAGGTCGTGTTCAGCCTATTTTTGGGTAAATCAGAGCCATTCATTTCCCCTATCCTGAATCCAAGGGCCCAGGCTCTTCCCTGTGGATATAAGGCCGAGCAATGAGGGATAAATTCCTTCATTTCACTTCTTATTCTTCTCATTCTCAAAGAGACAGGGAGAAAGAGGTCAAGGGAAGGAAAGGAGGAAGGAGAGAGCCAGCTGCTGGAGGAGCTGCAGAGGGTGGAGCTAAGATTCGAGATTGGATTCATGAAGGCAAAGCCGAGGCGGTGATTTCCATCCGGTGAATTCCTGGCTCCGAAGCAATCTTCAAGGGTAACGATCTTCTTCTTGGACATCGAAGTCCTTTCTTTATGCATATGCATGGAATCCTCCACCAAGAGGTGGATATCGTAAGTGATTCCTTGGTTGAGTCTGCATCTAGAGCCGAAAGTATGAAGTACGGCATAGGCATGCTGTGTGAAGCCCATCTGGATGGGTAGTCTGGATTGGTGATGATTATGGGTAAACCAGATAAGACTCCGTAGATTTGATGATACGTAAGATTTATACGTTGTTGTATGGATGGGCGTATCACATGGCGTGTCAGACCGTGTTCAGCCTATTTTTGTTTATATTAGAGCCATTCGTTTCCCTTATCCTGGATCCAAGGGACCAGGCTCTTCCCTGTGGATATAAGGCAGAGCAATGAGTGATAAATCCCTTCATTTCACTTCTTCTTCTTCTCATTCTCAAAGAGAGAGAGAGAGAGAGAGAGAGAGAGAAAGAGGACAAGGGAAGGAAAGGAGGAAAGAGAGAGCCAGCTGCTGGAGGAGCTGCGGGGGCTGAGCTAAGATCTGAGATCGGATTCGTGAAGGCAAGCCGAGGCGGTGATTTCCATCCGGTGAATTCATGGCTCCGAAGCGATCCTCAAGGGTAACGATCTTCTTCTTGGACATCGAAGTCCTTTCTTTATGCATATGCATGGAATCCTCCACCAAGAAGTGGATATTGTAAGTGATTCCTTGGTTGAGTCTGCATCTAGACCTGGAAGTGTGGAGTACGACATAGGCATGCTGTGTGAAGCCCATCTGGATGGGTAGTCTGGATTAGTGATGATTATGGGTAAACCGGAGAAGTCTCTGTGGATTTGATGACACGTAAGATTTATGCACTATTGTATGGATGATGTATCAATGGATGATGTTGATTATGGATGTTTGGATGCTTTGAGTAAGCTCCTGGTTGTGATGAGAGGTCAATTGGTAGCACATCTGTGGAGTGCGGTATAAACCCGGCTTGCTACACCACTAGGGTGGGTTGATCTGGATAGATGAGGGGTCGATTGGCGGCAATGCCTGGGGAGCCGAGTTAAACCCGCCTTGCTATACCACAAGGGTGGGCCAATTGGGGAATAGATGAGGGGTCAATTAGTGGTAATGCCTTGGTAGCATCGATAAACCCAGATTGTTACACCACTAGGGTGGGTCAATCTGCTCTGGTTATGTTTGTGGATGCTATGAGGTTGGTACCTCTGAGTGGTATGGACGGAATGTCGCTAGCCCGCGGGATTGGTGGACTAGGATTGAACCGGCCAACCAACAAGTTAAAAACCTCTGATTGGCGGTGGATGACTGGAATATCTGGTACACCAATAAGGTGCCCTGAGTGCACGGAGCATCGGGTGGAGACCCGCATTTGTGACATGGTTGTGTTTGGTAGCTTTCTAGAGTGATAAATATTATGGTGGCAATGCATACAGGGAAGGAACCACTGCCCTGGGTAAGGGGTAGGGTCGTTATAAGTGGTCAGCTAATGCTGACCGTTGCTTTGTTTACCGCTCTTGGGGTGGATGATTGTTTGCAGGTGCTGGTGGATTAATTGAATTGCATTGAGCGGAATAAAGGCTTGCTGCGAAGGCCCTTGAAGGTCGTGCGAAGCGTGTTTAGATTTCATATGTGGCCGGCCTGCGTGCCGATGTATGATACTATACATTTGTAAAGAGGAACTTGTAAGGCCATAATGCCATGGGTGTGTGTGTTGTATACATTCCTGATTTGATATATAAATGTGGAGTTTGTGTATTAATGGACATTCATTGTGTTGAGTTCATACAACATAAAATGGTGCGCTAGAATGTTTTGATTTAAGATACAGATAGATTTTGATTTCCACACGTAATTCTGCCGCTTGTCTATGAAATATGGCGTGGGGCCCCGACCGGACCCACCGTGATATTCCATGTGACGAGTGGGGGCGTTACATAATCAACCAAGCAATCACAGAGGACACAAATATTTATAGTGGTTCCCCAACCTTGGGTACATCCACTTTCAACTCACCGATCTAGCAAAGCATTAGACTCGGCTACTCCACTAATCTCATATTGAAACCAATCCTACACCTCGGAACAACGTTCCTACAACTCGATCCCAACTCTGGATCTACACTAGGAAGATAGAACTTCCTACAAAAACTCGAAGAAAAGAACTCCTACAACTCGGCGAAATATATCCTACAAGAATAAAATGAAGAGAAAATACAAACAGTGATTTTTCTCAGATCTGAAATGAATCTGCCTGTTCTTCTTCCTTGGAACTTTTCGGCTTTATCAGAATATGTTGAAGAAGAATCAGCAATTTCTGGATCTGAAAACTTCTAGACACACACGATCAAGTAGAGGATTTGTTGTTGACAGTAATCTCGATCTGTGAATCAATCTTCTCTGAATCTTCTGAATCAAAAGCCCTTGTCGACGAAGAAGAAGATCTGCGGCTCTCGAATTAGAAATAAAAATTTGATTCAGGAAACTTGGAATTTTCTTCAAGCGGCGGTTGAAAAATTCTTCTTGAAAACTTCTTAGGGTTAGTCGAAAATGGCAAGACCTTTTATAGGATTACCCTAACAGTCATAATCATCATTAATGACATCCACATGGACCAATCACGCGTTAATCATGTTTGAAATAATCGTCTGTCTGGACTTAGCAAATTTCAGAAAAATGGACCAGGGTGTTCTCGAGAACAATAAGGTAGTTCTCGAGAAGAAGACTTAGAGTAAAGTGATATAGAGGAAGAAAACAACCTTCTCGGGAAAGACGAAAATTACTCGAGAAAATTTATCTTTAGTTCTCGAGAAAAAATATTTTGTACTCGAGAACAACAAGGCTGTCTCGAGAAAAATACTTAGAAAAATATGTTGAGGTGGAAATCTGCAGTTTCGAGAATGACAAGAAGTACTCCAGAATAATAATGTTTTGTTCTCGAGAAAAAAAATATTCTGGTACTCGAGAACAATTATTCATCTCGAGAACAAAAGTCTAGCTCTCGATAAAAGTACTATGCTTCTCGACAAATGCATTCTGCATCTCGAGAACAAACTATAATCTTCTCGAGAATAACTACATTCTTTTCGAGAAAAAGGCTTAGAAAAATTTTTATCTGGAAAACAAATATCCCGAGAAGAAATGTCATATATTACTCGAGAACAAAAACTCTTCTCGAGAACAGCAAGAAGCTTTCTCGAGAACAACTTCTGTTACTCGACATGAAGGCAAGTCTCACTCGAGAATTTTCATAAGTCCTTCTCGAGTACAACTTGTAGTACTCGAGAAAAAGACTCAACATTTTTTTCGGAAAAACTTAAAATCTTGATTCTTCATAAAATTCAGCATCCAACTTTTTTCTTGCCCTTAGTGCTTGAAAATGAAATGTGTCCCAATAGAGAGGCTACACATGAGTCAACACCATGGATCACACAATGAAAGATTACATTGTATGATCCTATGTTTGGTGACTCATTGTAGACTAACATTGATCTACACTTAGTAATTAAGTCATGTAAACACATAATAAAAAGTGCATCAAATACAAACTTAATTCATCTTAGTTTGAGGGTGACTTCATACAAATTTGGGCTATTGTGCATGCAATGCCCAACAATGACAAAACACCAACTAAAGAAATTATTTGATATGGTTGCAGGAAATCAGGACATATTCTTCCAAAATGTCCTGAAAAAAAAGGCTAAGAAGATGGAGAAAGACTCCAAGAAGCATTCAAGCAAACCCTCTAAACACAAACAAAAGGGGAAAGGCTTTGTTGTTGAAATTTGGAGTGATACAAAAACCGAATCTTCATCCAGTTCAAGTGAAGATGAAGAAGAAGCAAAGGCTAAAGAAGTATGTTTGATAACAATCAATGCATCAAACAACAATTATGACTCTGAATCTGAATCAGAAGAGGACCATGTAATCTCAACCTTTGACTTTATATCAAATCTGTTTAAAATAGATTTTAAATTACTATGTAATGATTTGATAAAGTCTGAGAAGAAAATAAAACTTCTCAGAGATAAATTAACAGAAATGAACAACTTATCTTCTGAAAACTCTAAACTTAAAGAAGATTTGAAAATTACTAATGAACAAATGGTTTCACTAGAGAACAAATTATATGAGTTTAAGATGTTTGAAGAATCTCTTAATGAGAGAAGTATCAAACTGATGGATATCACAAGCACAGTCAATGCCAGATTAAATGACAAACTTGGCATGGGAGCTTCATCCAGTCAACCTCACCTTCTTTTGAAAGAATATTTTAACTACACCAGTAAAATTTATTTTTGCTAAAGGAAAAGAAAAATTAGAAGTATAGATAAAGTTACTGAAGTTTTACAACAGAATAAATCAAAATAAAATAAAAAATTCCAGAAAAATTATGTTCAACAAAATTCGTCGAACCGAGATCGACAAAATAAATATAATTCGTCGAACAGAGATCGACGAACTATGAACATGAAAAATGAAAATTATTATTTTGTGAATAGAGCTCGATGAACTCACTATAATTCGTTGAATGAAGCTCGAAGAAATCAATAAAATTTGTCGAACTCAAAATTTTCAAATAGAAATTTTAATTCCTTTCAAAAGAATAATCAGACACAGATTGAAAAATCCTTTTACTCAGTGAATCATTCTTCCTAAGAGATATCATCTACTTGGTTATAAGGATCAACCTGTATGTTCTTATATTTCTACTGATTATGTCAGAAAAATAGGACCCAAGGTAATTTGGGTCAAGAACACCAAACTTATTTTTAAATGCAGGAAAAGAACTATCCTACCACAGAGGAACAGTGGTACTTGGATAGTGGATGCTCAAAACATATGACAGGTAGGAAAGCTAACTTGAGTAACTTCAAAGCAAAGCTTGGACCAAAAGTCATTTTTTAAGACTCCAACTGTGGCCAGACAGAGGGCTATGACAAAGTCAAAGTTGGAGTAGTTACCTTCAGAAAGGTAGCTTATGTGAAAGGTCATAAGCATAGCCTTATCTTCATCAGTTAACTATGTGATGAAGGTTATCAAGTATCTTTTAACAAATCGTTATATTCTATTATATCCAAAACTAACAAAATTGTTTTAACTGGAATTAGATAAGGTAATATTCATTTAGTCAACTTTAACTGTGCTAAATTAGAAATATGTTTATTTAATCATATAAGTAAATCTTATGAACTTTGGCATAAAAGATTAGGACATATAAACTTTAGAACTATTGCTAAACTATCTAATGGTAACCATGTCAGAGGACTACCTTCTAGATCTTACAAGAAGGAAGGACTTTGTAGGGCGTGTCAGTTATGTAAGCAAACCAAAAATAGTTTTAAATACATTTTTAAAAGTGATTCATCCAGAATTTTATATTTACTATATATAGAACTTTTTGGACCTATTGCAATACAAAGTTTGGGAGGAAATTCATATACCTTAGTTATTGTTGATGATTGTAAGATATGGTACCTAAACACCTAGAGGGGGGGGGGGGTGAATAGGTGACCTAATCCTTTTTCTAACTTTGTTGGCAGTCAAACAGTTATATCACAGATTTCTAACAAGTCAATTTCAGCAATCAACAATAATCAAACAAACACAGATCATCCACAGCACAAACACAGCACAGCACACAGTGATTTATAGTGGTTCCCCAAGATCTGGGTACATCCATTTTCCCCCTTCGCCTATCTAGCAGTGTACTAGATTCAGCCTAACTTCTCCACTGTCTCAGAACCCAAATTGGTTCCTACCTCAGGCCCAAAGCCTTACACTCAGCTTTATCCCAAAGCCTACACTCAGCCAATCAAGGCCTACACTCAGAGATCTATATCTCCTACACTCAGGCTAACATGCCCTACCCTCAGCCTTTATAAATATAGGCTTACAATCACTCAGATCCAATGGATCTTACAAGTTACAAATGTAATACAGATAATGACTCTACAACTCAGAATTACAGGAGGGGAGTTGAGAGATTCTTGATGAGTTCTTGGAAGAACTCAGCTGGATTCACCCTGACTTAGCTTTCTTCAAAGCTTCTTGAGTAGAACTGAATAATGCTGAATCGTCTGCAGTTGTTCCTTGACCTCTGCCACTTAAGACCCAGAACTGAATCTGAATCCTTCTTCTCAGCCTAGTTCCTGAGGCTGATTACTTGGAAGGAGCCCTCTCTCTCCAACTTCTTAGATCTGCAAGATCTTCTTGTGTTTATTCTCTGTGTACCACTTTACAGATTACTTGAATAATCTGAACAATTACTTTGATTATTCTCACTTCTACTACAACAACAGTTTCTGTAAACTGTGGGTGCCTATTTATAGGCTTTCTTCATAGTAACCGGCTGGTCCGGTTCATAACTGACTTCTGACATCTCTGACAGTTGCTGTAGACCGGCTGGATCGGCAGCTATCATGTCAACCAGTCACTTCTTGAAAATCTCTATCTGTCTGATAGTGTCGAGACTTTCTGTCTCTAAGTGTCGACACTTATAGTCCAAGTATCGACACATGAATTGTAAGTGTCGACACAAGTCTACAAGGTGTCGACACAACTCTTTGTATGTCCCGACACAGATTCTTCTGCATGTGTCGACACTGAAGTTGAGTGTCGACACAAGTACTTGTTCTTCTATCTTTTGCTGAATTCTTCTATGTGTCGACACATCTCCTTTGTGTCGACACAACTTCTTGTGTTGAATCTGTCAAGTGTCGACACTGCTTCTTGGTGTCGACACATAGTCTTTTATGTTGATTCTTGCTGAGTGTCGACACAGCTCCTTGTGTCGACACATCTTCTTGTGTTGAGACTTTAGCTGAGTGTCGACACATTCCTTTAGTGTCGACACTTGTACTTAGAATAATCTGCTGTTCTTTCTGTTCTTTGCTAAGTGTCGACACAGCTCCTTGTGTCGACACTTTCTTCAAGTGTTGAGTCTTTAGCTGAGTGTCGACACATTGTGCTGGGTGTCGACACTTACTTCAAATGTTGACTCTTTAGCTAAGTGTCGACACATTGTGCTGAGTGTCGACACTTACTTCAAGTGTTGATTCTTCTGGTAGTGTGTCGACACTTGTGCTGAGTGTCGACACATTCTTCAAATGCTGACTCTTCTGCATAGTGTTGACACATTGTGTTGAGTGTCGACACTTGTACTTAGACTCTGTAGACTTTTGCTGAGTGTCGACACAGCTCCTTGTGTCGACACTTTCTGGTGTAGACACAGCTTCACTGGGTGTCGACACAGCTCCTTGTGTCGACACTTTCTGTCTGTACTTTTCTTTACTGAGTGTCGACACAGTTCCAAGTGTCGACACTTTCTGACTGGTGTCGACTCTGCATCCCAGGTGTCGACACAATGACTCCAAGTGTCGACACTGCTTGTCTGGGTGTCGACACAAGCTTTCTCAAGTGTCAACACTTTCCCTCTGGGTGTCGACACATGGACTTAGAAACTTTTTGCTTCAGTCCAGTGATTTCTTAACCTGCACAAATAACTCAAACATAAATCAAATACATTATGATGTATATCATTGAGTTGGGTGAGGCTTCTTCAAATCAGGTACATTTGACCAATGTACCCAACAATCTCCCCCTATTTGGAGAATTCATAACCCTTAGTCAATGATATACACCATTCATAATTTAAAAATTACAAAATGATATAAAGCAGATTATAATCAGCAGGGTTAACATGAATATGTAAAACTTCACACATATACACATTTGCAGAACAAATAAGAAACAGATACATTTCAGAACAATCATACTATATTTATCATATATTGTTCCAATATTGTTCCTTATACATTTTCAATGGTGTACAACAATGTTTTTCACTTAAAAGATTACAATAAGCATCAAGTTTAATTCCTAATCTATTTCTGATCAGGTTCTTTAATAACAATTCCTTTGCCAGATTTGACTTTAGCCTTGACAGCAGCAGCAGTAGGCTCAGCATCAGCAGGCTTCTTGCCTTTTGAGTCCTTCTTCTTTTGTTCTTCAGCCTTGATTTTCTGCCTCTCAAAATAATGATAGGGCTTAGGAAAGTACTTGCTGGGCTCCACAGCTGTAGGAAGTAGCTTTCCCATCTTAGCCTTCCTTCTGTGCTGAACAATGGCTTCTTACCTGATTTCATGCTTTCTCCATTCTGCTTCAGAGAACCACTTGTTTCTATCAGTAGTGTTGTCTTTAGCAGCTTTCCAGGCAGTTAGAATGATATTTCTAGAGGTAGGGCTCCATTGTTCAAAATCTGGCTTTAGTTCAGCTTGTTCCCTAAACCTCTTCTTTGACAACCTTGCCTCTTCTTCTTTGTCCAAAGCCTCTTGCATAGCTGCAGTAATAGGTTGAACAACCTTTTCCAGAACAACATTAGACTTGCCCTCAGTTGGGCTGTACATTGTCTGCACTTCTGCATGAATCATTTCAAAATCTGGAGGTGGATAAATGACTTGAGCTACTTCTTGTGGCTCACCTCCAAAATATGCAGGGTTCAGTCCAGATTCAGCAACTTCATTGTCATCACACAGGGGAGGATATCCAAGTGTAGCCCTGATTGAATTTGATATCCATTTTGCATGCTCAGAACTTGCCTTGACTAACACTCTCTCCCCCTTTATGACTTCTTGAGCAACATGATCTCTTACATCATCCTTCTGGAATCGGATTTGACCATCCAAGTACCTGATTCCATCTTTAAAGTAAGGTCTAAGCTTTGTAAGTTGTTCAGAGATTGCTTTCTGGGAATCTTGTATAGCAGTTTTGACAACAGTAATCTCAGCTTGAAAGATTTTATCAAAATCAGCCTTTGCAGCATCAGCAGATGTAGATGGTTCAGCAGACTTATTCTTTAATTCAGTGACTATAGCATTGTGGGAGGCAGTTAAATTATCATTCATTCTTAACTGATTTTCCAGCACATACCCTTGCTTTAATGCTATATCATCTACTTGAGTCTTGATCTTCTCCTGGTGAGTTGCCAAATACACCACAGCATTTCCACCCTTGTGGAAGCATTCAGTCATTTCCTTCTTGTTCAGGTTCATCTCAAACCTTATTGATTTTATATCTTGAGCTAAATCAAATTGTAAAGACTTTTGGCCTTCATCAATATACTTCTCTATGGCTCTCCTGTGCTCATCCAGCTTGATTTGCATGGCTACCATTAAGGCACTGTAATCAGTTGATGGAGCTTGTGTGATTAAGGATTGTTGAGCAACAATTTGTAGAGCCTTCTTGTAGCTTTGACTTCTTCTTTTGAATACAAACAATTTCTTTTTCTTGGCCCTAGCACTTTCCTCATCCTCAAAGGCAGAGGTGCTGGCAATATCAACTCTATTCTTAGGGCTCTCAGGCCTTTCAGTTTGCACAGCAGGTGCTTGCTCAGTTTCCAGCCTAATAGGCTCTTCTAGAATTTCCATGTGCTCCCCCTCAGCAGCAGCAGTCTTATCTTCAGCAGCAGCAACCTTGTCCATATCAAAGTCCTCTTGATCTAGATTTAAGAATAAATCCTCCATTGTATATTCAGGTTGAGATGGAGCTGGAGACAGTCGTTGCTCTTCAATCACTGATTCAGGTACCACTCCTTGTTCAGCAGATTTGTCTTCTAAAACAACATCTGGAACTTGACTGTCTAGCTGAGTTTGTTGATGGACATCAGACAAATTAGCATCTTCTATAATATAGTCTAAAGTTTTTAAGTCAGTGAGTACCTCTTGGATAATGATGGTGGCCTGCTCACTGTCCAGAGTAGATGGTTCTTCTACTGCTGGAAGCTCCCCCTGGCTGTGATCCCTATGGATGGGGCTAGCTTGAGGCAGCTCCCCTGGATCTCAGCTACATCTTGAGCAGCAGGGGTCTTGACTACTGTCTCCTCTTCTTGCTCATCAGGTGTGAACACCACCTGTTCTTCACTTTCAGAACTGCTTGAGGACTCTTGTGCCACAACAGCAGTTTTTCTCTTCTTCCTAGGAGGTGTGATTTTCTCAGTAACTTGCTTCTCAGGGGTATGCATATCCTTTGACAGCACCCTTTCCCACCTAGACAAGATCCTCATATCCATTTTTCTCATATGATTGATCTTGCTACCTGCAGCATTGCTCATTACCTCTGGTATTGTACCAGCCAGGTAGAGACTTATAATTCTGCCCAGATTGGGCTTCTTCAGACTTTCCTTGATCTTTTCATAGATGACCATTGACCAATCTGTTTTTAGGGTGAAGATGATTCTTGTCATGATATTGAACATTGAGGCTGACACCCTGTCATGCCCTCCAGGTTTACTGAGAATGACCTTTCCCACAATTTCAGACAGAAATTTTCCTTGACTGTTCATGCCTTTCCTGTTAAAGACAGAACCTATCTTCAGCTTTGGATCAAGTCCACACCAGGTAAGAGCTTCCCTGGTCTTGGATGTAGAAACTTCTTCATCTTGAGTCTTAGGTAGCTGGAGTACCTTCCTCAGACTTTTTGGTGAGACCTTGACTTTGGATCCATGCACTCTGGATTTGATTCTATATCCAGAGTCATCAACTGTAGCTCCAGTAAGGAATTCAAGAACTTACTTCTTCCAGATCTTGGTTGGTTCTGAAACCAAATATTCTAGTCCAGAATCGCTGACTAGGGTTACCACCGATTGAATGTCTTGATCTCCATCTTCGAATGCGCCGCGCACAAGTTCATAGCCTTCGTTAACGTTCTCCTCGAGCTTGGGAGCCATTAGGGTATGGAGAATTAGGCTTGAGAAAAAAGAAATGTCGACACAAGAGTTTTGGACTCGAAACTTTGAAAGCGTGTCAACAATCAAAGACAGAACCCTATTTATACCTGTCTAATTTTGAAGATGAACAGGCGGGACAGCTAGCTAAACATGTGTCGACACTGGCACTAAGTGTCGACACAGACTTATAATGTCTCGACACATACGTGTCGACACAAGTTAAGTCAACAGATTTTATGTGTCGACACATGGTTATGTGTCGACACAACATAACTCGACACATGGTCGAGACTTTACTTAGAAAAATTCTGAGTAAAACATAAGTGTCGACACCATATTGGATGTGTCGACACCTACTTGACATGTGTCGACACCTACTTGACATGTGTCGACACCTACTTGACATGTGTCGACACTATCATTCTGAAGTGTCGACACCAACATCCTAGATGTGTCGACACCTTTTTCCTGAAGTGTCGACACTACTATTCTGTGTCGGCATAGACTTGTCTATGTGTCGACACCTTCTTGCTTAGTCAATTTTCTTGTTCTGTAAACTTAGTCTAAGTTTATCATTCCTAGTTCAATTTTGAATTTATTGAACTTAGCTTCTTCTAGTGGTTTAGTATACATATCAGCTATTTGTTCATCTGTTTTAACATATTCAAGTACAATATCATTTCTTTCTACATGCTCTCTAAGAAAGTGATATTTAATTTCAATATGTTTTGTCCTACTATGAGATACATGGTTATTAGCTATTGAAATAGCACTAGTAGAATCACAGAAAAGTGGAGTTCTACTTACCTGAAATCCATAGTCCTCTAGCTGATGTTGAATCCACAGAAGTTGAGCACAGCAACTTCCTGCAGCCACATACTCTGACTCAGCTGTGGAGATAGCCACACTGGTTTGCTTCTTGCTGCTCCATGAAATTAGTCTTCCTCCTAGGAATTGACAAGTTCCAGTAGTACTTTTTCTATCCTCTTTGCATCCTGCAAAGTCTGCATCTGAATAACCTGTTAGATCAAAATCTCCATTCCTAGGGTACCAGAGGCCTAGATAGGGAGTTCCCTTTAGATATCTCAAAATTCTCTTGACTGCAGTCAAGTGAGACTCTTTAGGGCAGGCTTGATACCTGGAACAAACACATGTAGCATACATAATGTCAGGCCTACTTGCAGTCAAGTATAGTAAGGAGCCAACTATCCCTCTATACAAGGTTTCATCTACAGGTTTCCCTACATCATCCTTGCTAAGAGACATACTTGACCCCATAGGAGTCTTCATGGTACTGGATGAATCCATACCATATTTCCTTATGAGTTCTAGGGTGAACTTGGACTGACATATGGACAAGCCACTTTCAGTCTGTTTAACTTGGAGACCCAAGAAAAACTTTAGCTCTCCCATACTACTCATCTCAAATTGACTTTGCATAAGCTTTGCAAACTTTTTGCAAAGGCTACTTTCAGTAGACCCAAATATAATGTCATATACATATATTTGGACAAGTATGACTTTGCCTCTAGATTCCCTAAGGAATAGAGTCTTATCTATTTTCCCCCTTGTGAACTTGTTCTCAATGAGGAAACTAGATAGGGTTTCATACCAAGCTCTAGGAGCTTGTTTTAACCCATACAAAGCTTTCCTAAGTCTATAGACATAATGAGGTTGAGTTGGATCAACAAAACCTGAAGGCTGCTCCACATAGACTTCTTCCTTAAGATTACCATTTAAGAATGCTGACTTGACATCCATCTGGTAAACCTTGAATCCTTGATAGGTTGCATAGGCCAAGAACATCCTTATGGCCTCCAGTCTGGCTACTGGGGCAAAGGTTTGATCAAAATCAATACCTTCTTCTTGCCTATATCCTTTTGCAACCAGTCTTGCTTTATTCTTTATGATGACCCCTTGTTCATCCATCTTATTTCTGTAGATCCACTTAGTTCCTATTACATTGTGGTCTTTAGGCTTTGGAACCAGCTCCCAAACCTTGCACCTTTTGAACTGATTAAGCTCTTCTTGCATAGCTTCAGTCCATTGTGGATCTTGTATAGCTTCTTCAAATTTCTTAGGTTCAACTTGAGGCAAAAAGCTGGAGTAGATTGCTGCATTCATGTATCTGCTCCTGGTTTGAACTCTCTGTCTTGGATCTCCAATAATCAGCTCTACTGGATGATCTCTAAGATGCCTGTGGGCTGGAGGCATCCTAGCTTCAGGTTGAACCTCTTCAGCATCTGCATCATGCTGTATACCTTGGATTTCTTCAGCTATTGGCACATGTAGTTCTTCCCCTGGACAACAGCTACTCTCCTCAACTTGCTGTCTTGCAGCTGGTACTTCTTCTATAGTAAGCTTGTCCAATTTCTTTGTCAAACCTGTGGGGCTGCATACATTGCTAAACAACTCATTGTTAATTAGTTTTGTCTCATCAAAAACTACATGCACTGATTCCTCAACAACTTATGTAGTCAAGTTGTATACTCTATAAGCCTTACTATTATTGCTGTACCCAACAAAAATTCCCTCTTGGGACTTGGCAGCAAACTTAGTTATGTAAGACTTTCCATTGTTAAGTATGAAGCATTTACAACCAAAGATCCTAAAATAGGATAGGTTTGGTTTCCTGCCTTTCACTACTTCATAGGGGGTCTTGTTTAGTCTTTTAGTGATGGTAGCCCTATTTATCACATGGCATGCAGTGTTAACTGCTTCAGCCCAGAAATACTCAGGCTGTGATGTATCACTAAGTAGGGTTCTACCAGCCTCTATCAAGGTTCTATTCTTCCTCTCAGCAATGCCATTTTGCTGAGGTGTTCTAGGTGAAGAGAATTCTTGAAATATCCCAAAGTCTTCACATAGTTTTGTCATGCTTTCAGATTGAAACTCAGTACCATGGTCACTTCTAATTTTGACCACAGTACTATTTAGTTCATTCTGAATTTGCTTGACAAAGCTGTAGAAGACACTAGGTGTTTCAGATTTCTGCCTTAAGAAGAACACCCAGGAAAACCTTGAGTAGTCATCAACAACTACAAAGGTATAGACCTTCCTACCTAAGCTGTGAACTGGCATTGGACCAAAGAGATCCATATGCAAGAGGTATAAACATCTCACAGCATCTTTGTTATCTATGCTTCTAAAGGTGGATTTAGTCTGCTTGCCCTTTTGACAAGCTGAGTAAATGCCATCTTTGACACACTTAACTTGAGGACCATTCCTCACTAACTCTTTGCTAAAGAGTTTGCTAATAGTCTTGTAGTTAAGATGAGCTAGCCTCTTGTGCCACTTGACACAATGAGAGACTGTCTCATCAGCTACAAGACAAACAGGAGAACCATTGTTCTCAATCATAATGTCTAGACAATAGACATTCCTCTTTCTATATCCTGTCAAAATGATCTCTTGATCACTTGACCTCTTGATATGACAACCATTTTTAACAAATGAGATGTCATACCCTACATTACTTAACTGACTTATACTTATAAGATTGTGTTTCAACCCTTTAACATAAGCCACTTGAGTAATGGTAACAAGGTTTGAAGAAATGTTACCAAACCCTTTGATGATTCCTTTTTCAGAACCACCAAATGTTACTTTAGGACCATTTTTGATTGGAATATAGTCCTTCAGTAGTCCCCTTATTCCAGTCATATGTCTGGAACATCCACTATCCAAGTACCATGTTGGGGTATGGCCACTTGGATTCACCTGCAAAACAAATTAATGAACCTTAGAACCCAAAGTAAACTTGGGTCCTTGGTGATTGTTAGTTTGCAACATGACACAGCTACCTACTGGCTTTCCACCAGGTAACTTGCTACTCAACTTGGCACTGGCATTGTGCCAACAATCCATTGCAAAATGGCCAATCTTGCCACAGCACCAGCATTCAAACTTGTTGTACCTTTGCTTAGGTACAACCTTTGCAGTCTTGACTACAACAGGCTTGTTGAATGTTGGGGCTTTGCCCTTGGACTTAAACTTTGACTGCTCAGTCCCTGCAAGTCTAACAAAACCCAGTCCAGCCTTGCCTTTTTGATGAACAAATTCATCAATCAAAGGTAGCACTGATTTAGGTTTTGAAAACCTAGCAACTAGCTCTCTCTCTTTCTGAAGATTGATCTCCAGTTTCTTAATTTGATCATTCTTATAGGTGATAGTACCCATCTAAATCACTGTAATGTGTTTCAGCCTGGCTACCTCATTCAGTTTTTGATCAATTTGCTTCTCAAAATCTGTTGCAACAGCCTTAAGATCATCAATCTCCTTTGCCTGATTTTTGGCTAGGGTCTTGCTTTTCTTGTAGGCTTGCAACAGCACCTTATATTCATCTATAAGCTGATGAATATCTTCCTCAGACTCAGATATATTCTCATCACTTGATGAAGAAGAATCTGAATCTGAACTAGAACAAGAAACTGAACCTGAACTTGAACCTTATACCTGACTGGGTCCTGGCTGCTCCAGGATCTTGGCACTCTCTGTCAAAGCCATTAGTCCTTGGCAATGACTGTCTTCTTGTTCATAAATTGACTCCAAGATCTGTATGAAGTCTTCCTCTTCTTCTTCTGCAAATAGTCCTATGTAGGCTTCAGCCTCAGACTCAGTTTCTGAAGAAGAGATGTCTGATAAAGTCTTCTCCTTCTTAGCCACAAAAGACTTTTCTTTCTTCCCTTTGAAGTGAGTCTTTTTCTTTTCACCTGATTCCTTTCTCTTCTCAGGACAATCTGCAATAACATGTCCCTGTCTATTGCAGCAATAGCAAACAATCTTTGAACTAGTTGCCCTGCTTGATTTTGTCCTTTTCTTGTCATACTTTGAAGACCTCTTTTTCTGATAAGAGTCTTCCTTTCCTTGAGATGTAGAAGGCCTTGACCTCCACTGTTTCTTTTTCAAAAACTTCTGAAAGTGCCTGGTGAAAGCAGCAAAGTCTTCATCACTTTCACTGCTCTTAGACTTTGTGCTTATAGACTCATCGACTCTGATTCAACTACTTCTGGAGGTGGAGTTGAAGACTTATTCCTGCTCTTTCTGGGAACTTCTGTCTTGAAAGCAACAGTCCTTTCTTTGTGCTCAGTCCTTGTTGACTTCTCCTCCTCTTTTCTTACTGTTAACTGCATTTCATAAGATAATAGCTTTCCAAACAGTGTGGGAGGAGGAATTTCCCCTAACTTGGCCATTTCTCTTATGCCACAGATCTTGGTGTCCCAATCTTTGGTTAGGGACCTTAAGAACTTGTCATTTAGTTCATAGTTAGTGAACTCTCTTCCATAAGACATCAGTTCATTAACTATTCTGTAAAATTTCTTATAGCACTCAGTGATGCTATCACCTTTTCCTTGCCTAAAGCTTTCATACTCCTGATTAAGCAAGGACTTCCTATCTTGCCTAACTTCTTCAGAACCTTCCATATAGACAATGAGAGTATCCCACATCTCTTTTGCTGTTTTACAGTGAATTAAGTTCTGAAAGGTGGCATCATCAATGGCACTAACTATTATGTTCTGTGCCCTCTTGTCCATGGTTGCTAGGACAATCTCATCCTTGGTCATCTTAGAGAAATCCTTTGGAGTCCTCTGATTTGCATCCAATACTGAAATCTTCATTAGCACATAAGGCCCTTCCTTAACTGTAATGTAGATTCTAGGGTCAGAGGCTTCCATAAATAGCCTTACCCTCTCTTTCCAGATCCCAAAGATCTCCTTCCTACATATGGGTAATTTCATGGAACCCAACTTCTTGTGATTCTCATAAGAACCCATGTTTCTTGATGTTCTTGAAGTTCTTGAATCTGTGAATTGCCTAACACTGAATCTGCCAGACAGGATCTCTTCAGACTGTTAGTCCTTGTTTTGAGGAACCTGGCTCTGATACCACTTGTAAGATATGGTACCTAAACACCTAGAGGGGGGGGGTGAATAGGTGACCTAATCCTTTTTCTAACTTTGTTGGCAGTCAAACAGTTATATCACAGATTTTTAACAAGTCAATTTCAGCAATCAACAATAATCAAACAAACACAGATCATCCACAGCACAAACACAGCACAGCACACAGTGATTTATAGTGGTTCCCCAAGATCTGGGTACATCCACTTTCCCCCTTCGCCTATCTAGCAGTGTACTAGATTCAGCATAACTTCTCCACTGTCTCAGAACCCAAATTGGTTCCTACCTCAGGCCCAAAGCCTTACACTCAGCTTTATCACAAAGCCTACACTCAGCCAATCAAGGCCTACACTCAGAGATCTATATCTCCTACACTCAGGCTAACATGACCCTACCCTCAGCCTTTATAAATATAGGCTTACAATCACTCAGATCCAATGGATCTTACAAGTTACAAATGTAATACAGATAATGACTCTACAACTCAGAATTACAGGAGGGGAGTTGAGAGATTCTTGATGAGTTCTTGGAAGAACTCAGCTGGATTCACCCTGACTTAGCTTTCTTCAAAGCTTCTTGAGTAGAACTGAATAAGGCTGAATCCTCTGCAGTTGTTCCTTGACCTCTGCCACTTAAGACCCAGAACTGAATCTGAATCCTTCTTCTCAGCCTAGTTCCTAAGGCTGATTACTTGGAAGGAGCCCTCTCTCTCCAACTTCTTAGATCTGCAAGATCTTCTTGTGTTTATTCTCTGTGTACCACTTTACAGATTACTTGAATAATCTGAACAATTACTTTGATTATTCTCACTTCTACTACAACAATAGTTTCTGTAAACTGTGGGTGCATATTTATAGGCTTTCTTCATAGTAACCGGCTGGTCCGGTTCATAACTGACTTCTGACATCTCTGACAGTTGCTGTAGACCGGCTGGATCGGCAGCTGTCATGTCAACCAGTCACTTCTTGAAAATCTCTATCTGTCTGATAGTGTCGAGACTTTCTGTCTCTAAGTGTCGACACTTATAGTCCAAGTGTCGACACATGAATTGTAAGTGTCGACACAAGTCTACAAGGTGTCGACACAACTCTTTGTATGTCCCGACACAGATTCTTCTGCATGTGTCGACACTGAAGTTGAGTGTCGACACCAGTACTTGTTCTTCTATCTTTTGCTGAATTCTTCTATGTGTCGACACATCTCCTTTGTGTCGACACAACTTCTTGTGTTGAATCTGTCAAGTGTCGACACTGCTTCTTGGTGTCGACACATAGTCTTTTATGTTGATTCTTGCTGAGTGTCGACACAGCTTCTTGTGTCGACACATCTTCTTGTGTTGAGACTTCAGCTGAGTGTCGACACATTCCTTTAGTGTCGACACTTGTACTTAGAATAATCTGCTGTTCTTTCTGTTCTTTGCTAAGTGTCGACACAGCTCCTTGTGTCGACACTTTCTTCAAGTGTTGAGTCTTTAGCTGAGTGTCGACACATTGTGCTGGGTGTCGACACTTACTTCAAATGTTGACTCTTTAGCTAAGTGTCGACACATTGTGCTGAGTGTCGACACTTACTTCAAGTGTTGATTCTTCTGGTAGTGTGTCGACACTTGTGTTGAGTGTCGACACATTCTTCAAATGCTGACTCTTCTGCATAGTGTCGACACATTGTGTGAGTGTCGACACTTGTACTTAGACTCTGTAGACTTTTGCTGAGTGTCGACACAGCTCCTTGTGTCGACACTTTCTGGTGTAGACACAGCTTCACTGGGTGTCGACACAGCTCCTTGTGTCGACACTTTCTGTCTGCACTTTTCTTTACTGAGTGTCGACACAGTTCCAAGTGTCGACACTTTCTGACTGGTGTCGACTCTGCATCCCAGGTGTCGACACAATGACTCCAAGTGTCGACACTGCTTGTCTGGGTGTCGACACAAGCTTTCTCAAGTGTCGACACTTTCCTCTGGGTGTCGACACATGGACTTAGAAACTTTTTGCTTCAGTCCAGTGATTTCTTAACCTGCACAAATAACTCAAACATACATCAAATACATTATGATGTATATCATTGAGTTGGGTGAGGCTTCTTCAAATCAGGTACATTTGACCAATGTACCCAACAATGATTTCTCAAGATTCATTTGAGTGTTCTTTCTTAGAAATAAGTCGGATAACTTCAAATCTCTTGCAGACTTTCTTAGGAACTTCAAGATTGAGTACTTTACTCAGATTGCATTAATTATAAGTGATCATGGCACTGAGTTTGAATCTCTTTTGATGAAAGAATGTTGTGAGAAGGAGAGAATCAAGCATTATTTCTCTGTTCCCAGAACTCCTCAACAAAATGGGGTAGCAGAAAGAAAAAATAAAACTCTAATTGAATCTGCTGGAACATTACTTACATATGCTTACTTATCCCTATCCTTTTGGGCAGAGGCAGTAAGCACAACAAATTATGTTCTTAACAGAAGTCTGATTCATTAACTGAAGGGTAATACTCCATATGAATTACTTAAAAATAAGAAACCTAAAATAAGTTATTTTAAAGTTTTTGGGTGTAAATGCTAAATTCATAACAATGACAATAAACACTTATGAAAATTTGAAGCCAAAGCTGCAGAAGGAATATTTATTGGATATTCTCTTGTTAGTAAGGCTTATAGGGTCTTTAATAAATCTACCCTTAAGATAAAATAGTCTGTACATGTTTATTTTGATGAAACTAACATATTTATAAGGAGAAGAACACTTCTACTATAGACTTATTCCAGGTACCAATTCTGTGTGAGAAGTTAGATGAACTAAACCTTAAGCAAGAGGATACACTGCATCTCTCTCAATAGAATGCTGAAGACAGTGAAGAAGATAATTAAGAAATTTATGTTGAAAACATTATATCTAATGAAATTCCCCAAGCGGAATTAACTACATAAGTTATTGAAGAACCAACTCCACCTGTTGATTTGTCACACTTAGAGATCACCCTATATCTCAAGTGATTGGAGACATATCAGCTGGTGTGCAAACAGGGCATCAACTTAATCAAAACCAGATGCACACATGTTTTCTCTCCTAGATTGAACCTCAATGCATAAAAGATGCAGAACAAGATCCTTACTGGATCATTGCAATGCAAGAGGAATTTAATCAGTTTGTGAGAAGCAGAGTTTGAGACTTAGTTCCAAGACCCAAAGACTATCCAGTCATTGGAACCAAATGGGTCTTCTGAAATAAATTGGATGCTCAAGGAGTTATTATAAGAAATAAAGCTAGACTGATAGCACAAGGATATTCACATGAGGAAGGAATTGATTATGACCAAAAATTTGCTCCTGTGGCAAGATTAGAAGCTATCAAGATATTTTTGGCTTTTGCTGCTTTCAAGAAATTTAAAGTATACCAGATGGATGTGAAGAGTGCATTCTTGAATTGAGACATCAAAGAGGAAGCTTATGTAGAATAACATACATGTTTTATCTCTTCAACTCATTCATCTCATGTTTTTAAACCTAATATAACACTTTATGGTCTTAAATAAGCTTCAAGAGCTTGATATGAGACTCCTGCTAATTTTCTACTGGAAAATAAATTTTGTAGAGGCAAGATAGATAAAACTTTATTTTTCAGAAATCGTAAAACTGAAATCTTACTAGTTCAAATATATGTTGATGATATAATTTTTGGTTCTACTGATTCCAAACTATGCAAAAGATTCTCTTATCTAATGAATTCTAAGTTTGAAATGAGTAGCATGGGTGAATTATCCTATTTTCTTGGCTTACAAGTTAAGCAAACACCTGATGGAATCTTTATATCTCAATCTTAATATGTTAAAGAGATGATTAAAATATTTGGAATGTCAGATGACTCCTCTATGAAAACACCCATGCCAACTAATGCTATTATTGATAATGATGAACATAGCAAACCTGTTGATCAGAAAACATATAGGACTATCATTGGGTCTCTATTATATTTAACAGCGAGTAGACCAGATATTATGTTTACAACCTATAATTGCGCTAGGTTTCAAGTTAATCCTAAAGAATCACATCTTACCTTAGTAAAAAGAATATTAAGATATATAAAGGGTTGCCCTAATCTAGGACTCTAGTTTCCTATTGAGTTAGAATTTGAATTAACTGGATTCACAGATGCAGACTATGTTGGATGCAGAGTTGACAGAAAAAGCACATCATAAACTTGTCAATTTCTTGGTGATAGGCTTGTGTCATAGTTTTGTAAGAAACAAACCTCTGTGTCTACTTCAACTGCTGAGGCTGAATATATTGCAGCAGGAAGTTGTTGTTCACAGATTTTATGGATTCAAAATTAGTTACTAGATTATGGTTATAACTTAAGTAATTTAATTATATTTTCTGATAACATGAGTGCAATTTCAATTGCACAGAATCCAGTACAATATAGTAGAACTAAACATATAGAAATAAGACACCATTTTATTAGAGACAATGTAGATAAAAAATAAAATTAATCTTATATTTATACCTACTGATTTACAAAGGGTAGACATTTTTACAAAACCCTTAGATGAAAAGAAACATATTTTCTTTTTAAATCAGTTAGGAATGATTGATGGTGATTCTATAATTTGATTTTGGACAGAGATCGACGAATTTCAACTTTTCGTCGAATGGAGATCGACGAATTATAAACTTTTTGTCGAACAGAGTTCGATGAGTTGTGAACCTTTCGTCCTTCGATGATTCTGAACCTTTTCGTCAAACGGAGCTCGACGAATTGTAATTCTCTTTGTAAACCTTTTGTCGAACAAAGATCGATGAATTGTACTTATTTTGTGAAATTTTCATCGAACTAAGTTCGATGAATTATTTATCATCGGACAGAGTTCGTCTTTTCAACTCCTGAAAACTTATATTTAGGTTTTCATCGAACTCTATCCCGTGCATTCTCCACTTCCCTTCTCTTGCGCTTAATCTTTTTATTTTGCAGGACAATGGCGATTTCACAAGAAATTCTCTCTACAATGAAGTTTGATGCAGCTTTCAACATCGATATGGAATCCTTTTCTCATTCAGATCAAATTTTGTAGGATATTTTGAAACAATTTGAGGCACAGAATCTGTGACACTTTATGACTACCAGAATCAAACTCCTAGTCACAGAGATTAAAGAATGGATTTATACCGCAAAGATTCAAGATCTTAGAACTATTACTAGTTCAATCTCAGGCAATCAGGTTCCTCTAACACCTGAAATTCTTTCTGAAATTTTGGGTTTTGTTAATGGAGAAGGTGATATAGAGTTATCTAGTGATGAGTTTGATAACATGCTAGATAGAATGGGTCACGCCCAAGGAAACCCTAATCATTTACTGAAAAAGAACTTTTCTATAGAATATAAGTTCTTAAAAGATGTGGTAGGCAAGGTACTTCTGGGCAAACATTCAGCCCATGATTATGTTACCAGACACCAATTCCATTTGATGTGTGCTTTGGTGGATCAAAAAAATATTAACTGGGGGTCAGTATTATTTGATTCTATTAAGAAGAAGGTTACCAACAATTCTGGAGGTTATGGTATAGTTTTGGGAATTTTCCACCAGGATAAATGTCTAGAAATTTTGGTTTCTCAAATAGTGCACATAAATGCTTCCAAGAGGCTAAACTTTGCCTTGTTTGGAAAATGGGAGAGGGTAATTCCTAAACCTTCTAGGGCTGGACCCTTTAGGGCGGCTTCTAAAAGCACTAGGGTTGTCCCAGCCACTCTTCATACCACACAAGAGGTTTCTGATCCTCTTGTTTCTTCTCCTCCACTATCTCCACACCATTCCCCTAGATCTTCCACTCTACCTACTCAACAACCTATTTTATCTGAAGCTGTTCCATCTTCAGCCTTCACTACCACCTCACCAATTCATCAGTCACCTCATCAGTCACCACTTTCATCTCCACCTCACTTCTCTTTACTTAATTCATCTCTACATCATTCATCTCCACAATAATTATCTCCACCTCACTCATCAATCTAGGAGATCGTTCCTGATGACATTCCCCTATCATCACTCTTAATTCTATGCCATAAACATCCTTTCTATGTACAAATTGTGCTAACAGTTCTATTCTCGCTACTTCCATTCCATCCTCTACATCTACTCAGGCTCCACCTTAGTTTATGTATCTTGATTTCTCTTCAATTGCTTTTAACCTTCTTGAATTCATCACTCCAACTCTCAAGAAACTCTTGGATGAAGCTTTAGATCCCATTGTGGCTTCTATCTTTGAACTTTCTTCTAAACTAGCCTCTTCCCAATCTGTCTCTTCTTCCGGGGGCCTAGATTTAGCTTTCCCTGGATCTAGGTTGGAGGAGATGCTTTATGAATAAGCTCCAGTTATGATAGTAGTTCCACCTCCAGTTAGAGTTGGAGCAGCAGCAGAAGTTCCAGTTCCAGTTGTAGTTAATTTTGCTGAAATTTAGGATTTAAAAATGACCAGTGCAGTTGAGGATGAGTTGTTAGCAGATCCAGAGGGCATTACTGTTGGTGATGTGATTATTCGTCCCACAATTGATTTATATTCTTTATTATCAATTTTTGATTTACTAAATAGTTATTCTCCTAGATTACCAGTTTATGAAGAAGATCTCTCAAGAGCAGTAGTTTGCTACTCTGCTCCCATTGATGCTTCAATTGTAGAACAACTGAGATCCAGTCTTAGAGAAGAGTCTCCTAGTTCTAATCCAGTCTCCCATACTGCAGTAACTGATAATATAATAAATATTATGGAGCAGGCTTCTTCCCCTCCTACTTTTGTATGGGATGAAACCCCTATGCCAAATTTTGATGATCTTCTTAATGAAGATATGTAAGATGAAACTCATGTAGATGATGTTTATAAACAGGCAGAGGATCAGTTTGATGATCATACTAATATATATAAACAGATTGATGCTTTATATGATCAGCCTGAAGAGCAGTCAGATGTTAATATAGAGTCTGATGAGTTAGAAGATTCTGCTTCTAAGAAAAGAAAGTCCAGGAAGAAGGCGCTAGCTAAGATTGCTCCTTAACCTTCATCAACAGTAGACTTTCCTTATTACTTTCTACATGGTATACCTCTTACTGCAGACCTTCCAAACTGGATGAGGTACTCCAAAAATGAGCAGAAGAATAGGAAGAAGATGAAGATGTATCATTCTCCACCAAAGTCTTGGAGAGGTCCTCCTCCAGCTGCAGGATTACCTGGTAATGTATCTTACACTCAGAGACCTACTTCACATCACTCAAGACCAACTCAATCTAGGCAGGATAGACCCACAAGGTCTGATACTTACAGTAGTCAAAGCAACCAGCAACACTCTAGCCAAGAAAGGCCAACTTCTCCATTGTATGATCCAGAGCTTGATCCAGTCTACAAAATGGCAAGGTTCAATGAGCAAGTTGCACTTTCTCAGATTAAGAAAGCAAGGGCTGAAGGTAAGGACACCTCTTAATTCTCTAGTATGTCCTCCTACATGCAACATGAACTTGAAATATATCAGAAGAAAAGCCTATTTAATGTTGACAAGTATATGAGTTTGCATCCTGAAGCAGTTGTTACAAGAACCACTTCCCTAAAGATCATTGGTTCTCAAGATCTTAAAATGAGTAAAATAGAGGCTGAAGATCTAACAAGGAAGCTAATTTTTACCAAATCATCTTCAGATTCTCCTTCAGCTGCTACACAGAAGGACTCTTAATTTTTTTATTTATGCCTTTAAACATTGTCTGATGATAAAGGATTCCATATCGATGTTGAAAGCTGCATCAAACTTTAAAGCTGCATCAAACTACCCGGGGTGACAAAGGATTCTGAATGAGAAAATGATTCTGAATGATAAAGGAGCCAGCAACTTGAGAATGATATGAAATTTGATGTCTCAAGTTTCAAATTTCATCGGACAATGTAGCTTTCAACATCGATATGGATTAATAATAAAGGAGCCAGCAACTTGAGAATGAAATCAGAGACACACACAGAGATATAAGTTTGAGATATAAAGAGATTTTCTATAATCTACCTTAGACTTCCAAGAGACATCAAATTTCATATCTGTCTGGAATTTCTACTTGAGAGGAACAACATTCAAGAAGGTCTACACCTTGAAGAAAAGCTCTCCTCCCTTGATCACAGTCTATTCAAATCAAGGAGAGCTTTTTGCATCATCATCCACTAAAATCTTCTCAGAGAAACTTGAAAGAGAAGACAATATCCAACTTTTATAGTTTACTGTGTACATGGTTATAACTCCCTTCAAAAGTTAACTTTTGATTCATAAGTCACCTGATCAAAAGACTTAAGCTTGGTTTTTGGGCACCTGATCAAAAGCTCAAAGGATTTCTAGATCTCCCTTAGAAAATAGATCTTCTAGTGACATGGCACCTGATTAAAAACCTGTAGTGGATTTCTATCATGGTGGTAGAAGAGTAGACGTACCGTGATTTATTGGGGAACTACTATAAAATTCCTTGCGTCGTCTGTGATAGTTTTTCTTTTTATTCTTGTGATGTGATCTTTTATCTATATATATATATATATATATATATATATATATATATATATATACACACATATATATATATATCACTTAATTTTTTAACTACTCTAAAATTAAATTAAAGGTTTTAAAATACACTATCCCCCCCCCTCTAGTGTGAAGTCAGATCTATCCATTCACTTTCAAACATTTATCCATCTCGCCTGAGAGGTGCAGACAGACATTTGTGTGTCTCGCATGGGAGGACAGGGGTCCATCTGGGAGGTGTAGAAAGTCTTTCGCCAATCTTACCTGGGAGGTACAGAAAAGTTTTCGCCAATCTCACCTAGGAGGTGCAGAAAGGCTTTTGCCAATCTCGCCTTGTGATGATTTGTTTGCGGTGAAAGAAAAATAGACTTTGCATTATTGAAACGAAAGATGCATGTGCTCGCGAGTCTAGATTTGCGGCTTATTCTTCAGAATAGAAATATGGAAAGAAGTAAACAGTAGAGGGGCACCGACCTAGGCCTTGTTTAGACTTCTTGGCCCCTGAACCTGCCCAAGGTGCGCTTGCTGAAGGTAGAAAAGTTGTGCTACCTCCTGATCGCCTCTTACGACACATATCCCACCCGGGGTGACAAACTTTAATGTCAGGTGTGGAATGGAGGGTATTGCCCCAAAAATGTCTGGAGTGGCAGTCTGAAAATCGTGTTGTACATGGAAATGGAGTCAACTACCATGAACGAGACGTCCTGGGTTTCTTGCCTCAGAAATTCCATTAGGGTGATGGGAAGAGTGATCGTTCCTCGCACGAGCAAGGCTACATTGTCGAATCCGTATATTATCCCAGTGGCGGGCTTGAGACATTCTCGTGGGATCTTCATGTTGATTAGTGTGGATTTGAACAAGATGTCCACTGAGCTCCCCCTATCGATCAATATCTGCTTGACCCTGAAGCATGGTCAAAGATTCCTATATTGATAACGAGGGGATCTTAGTGTGGCGTGCGCACGCCTTTCAGGTGCTCGTCCCCTAAGCTAATGGTGGTATCTTCTTGCGACCTCGGGCCCTCTGGGCTCCTTTCATGCTAAGTGACAGAGAGATTTGGAAGGGTAAGCCGGTGATGGTCCCGACCTCCCCGACCATTTGTCTGCCCCCTGCGCGACTTGGTATGACAAGGGATGTTCTCACCCTGGTTGGTGCGGTGAGGGCAGATCGGGTACTTGGTTTTGCAAGTATCTCCCCAGATGTCCTTGCCAGATAAGGTACTCTATCTCCTCTTTCAGTCGGGCGCGGTCCTCCGTGTTATGCCCATTCCAGTGGTGAAACTATCAGTATTGTGTTTGGTCTCCTCGGTTTGGGGTCAACAACTTCGGAAGTCGAAGCATGTCAGAGTCTTGGATGTCTATATAACACCCCCACTCATCACATGGAATATAACGGTGGGTCTGGCCGGGGCCCCACACCATATTTCACAGACAAATGGTGGAATTACGTGTGGAAATCATAATCTACTCGCACCCTAACTCAAAACATTCTAGCGCAGCATTTTAAGTTGGATGAACTCAGCTCAATGAATGTTCACTTATATACAAACTCCACATTTATATATCAAAACAGGAATGTATACAATACACACACACACATGGCCTTAAGGCCTTACAGGTTCCTCTTTGAAAAAATGTACATTTTCATACATCAGCACGCAGGCCGGCCACACTTGAAATCCAACCACGCTTCGCATGGCCTTCAAGAGCCTTTAGCAACAAGCCTCCATTCCTCTCATTTCAAGCGTCAGCACCTGCAATTGTCCATCCACCCAAAAGTGGCAAATAAAGTAACGGTCAGCATTAGCTGACCAATTATAACGACCCTACCCCTTACCTGGGGCAGTGGTTCCTTCCCTGTATGCATTGCCATCACAAACTATCAATCTACCAATCACAACCATATAACAAATGCCGGTATCCACCAAACACTCCGTGTACTCAGGGCACCTTATTGGTGTACCGGATGTTCCAGTCGTACACCGCCGATCAGAGGTTCTTCACTTGTTGGTTAGTCGATTCCATCCTAGTACACCAATCCCACGGGCTAGCGACATTCTGTCCATACCACTCAGAGGTACTACCTCACAGCATCTACAAACAACCAGAGCAGATCGACCCACCCAAGCGGTGTAGTAAGTCGGGTTTATCGATGCTCCCCAGGCATTACCACCAATCGACCCATCACCTATTTCCAATCGACACACCCATGTGGTGCAGCAAGCCGGGTTTAACTAGGCTCCCCAGGAGTTGCCACCAATCGATCCCTCATCTATCCAGATCAACCCACCCTAGTGGTGTAGTAGGCCGGGTTTATCCCACGCTCCCCAGGCGTGCTACCAATTGATCTCTCATCACAACTAGGAGCTTACTCAAACCCCCCATACATTTATAAACACATCCATACATCCATACATCCATCCAAAAAAACATAAACATTTCATATCATCAAATCCACGGAGTCTTCTCCGGTTTACCCATAATCATCACCAATCCAGACTACCCATCCAGATGGGCTTCACACAACATGCCTATGCCATACTCCACACTTCCGGCTCTAGATGCAGACTCAACCAAGGAATCACTTGTGATATCCACCTCTTGGTGGAGGATCCCATGCACATGCATAAAGAAAGGAATTCGATGTCCAAGAAGGAGATCGCTACCCTTGAATATTGCTTCGACGTCATGAATTAGCCGGATGGAATTCACCGCCTCGGCTTTGCCTTCACGAATCCGGTCTCGGATCTTCAATCTGCACTCCGCAGCTCCTCCAACAGCTGGCTTTCCTTCCTAGTTTCCTTCCCTTGACCTCTTTCTTTATTTCTCTCTTTTGGAAATAAGAAGAAGAAGAAGATAAAGATGAAAATGAAGAGATAATTCCTCATTCTTGGCCTTATATCCACAGGGAAGAAGCCTGGACCTTGGATCCATGATAAGGGAAATGAACGGCTCAGATTTGCCCAAAAATAGGCTGAACACATCCTGACATGCCCTGTGACACACCCGTGTCACAGGTCGTGTCACTTAAGCAGCAGGCAATCGACTCATATTCGATCAGTACACGGCCGTATGACACACCCGTGTCACACCCTACACGCCCGTGTCATGCATGACATGCCAGTGTCAGGTAGCTGTGCACTTCACACAGCACAATTCCATCTCACCCGAGCGGGACACGGCCATGGGACACATCTGTGTCCCAGGCCGTGTACCCCAGGACATACCCATGTCCTCCAGTACACGCATTCCCGCCTGAAACCCGCAAATGACACGCCTTGTGACACGCCCGTGTCACAGGCCGTGTACTCTGCACTCGATGATCGTCGACCAAAATTTCGTCGACCACACACCCAACTGCTCAACCCAAGCATGACACGCCCTAGGACACGCCCGTGTCCCACGCCGTGTCACCCAAACCTGAACCCAAAGTGGGCTTTGGGGTGTTACAATCCTCCCCTCCAAAAAAATTTCGTCCCCGAAATTTGCTTCAGCTGCAGTCAACAACATAACCACACACGTTGCACCAATGACAACCAATCACTCGACGAAAGCGAGCCGGGTTCGAGCTCAGAGGTCGCGGCTTGTCTTGCCCCAAGACACCACATAACCCAAACCCAAACAACACATGCAGCACATACACACATACATAACCTCCTCATGTGCACATTCATCCACAAAAATTCATCTAGTGATTTATCAGTATATCGATTGATCACTTCAATTTCACAAGTGTGCAGCAATAGTTAATTATTCAACATATCATCAGTATTCACATCATTATTGAGTCCTCAGATAGATACAATATTCACATTATCCAAGTGATACAGATCACAATTCAACAGTTACTTCCGCTCAGCCACTTGATTTTGCAAATATCGTTTTATAGGCTCTTGGAGTTCCAAGTTAAACACTCGCGACTGAATTTCACCAATTGAGCTTTGCGGCTCTTGCACTTCCAAGTTATGCAATCGAGGTTGCATCCGGGATGCAGATGACTCAGCCACTGCTTTACCCTTTTCTTCATACGACGCACCTGTCTTTTTCTCACCTCATGAAGGGGAATTCCAACAAAATTTAGCAATATGTCCTTGCTTCCCACAATTATAACATATATGTGTATCAACACGTCCTTGCCCATAAGTCGCTCCCGAAGAAACAGTTGACGGAGCGGATTCCATAGGCATGAATCGTTTCTTCTCCCGTTTTCTAAACTCTGATTGATCCGACTGTGGCACTTTGAATTCTGGCTTTTCCACTGCCACTCTCTTCTTCTCTTGTACCCGTTTCAAGTCCTTCTCCAACGCACGGGCTGTATCGACTAATGCTTGGAAGCCTTGGTTCACTGAACTCGGGAGTACCAACCGTAACTCATCCCGCAGTCCCTCATAAAATCGATTCGCCTTCCGTGCTTCCTCCGCGAAGGGTTATGACTTCTCCAAATAGGGGGAGATTGTTGGGTACATTGGTTAAATGTACCTGATTTGAAGAAGCCTCACCTAACTCAATGATATACATCAGAATGTATTTGATGTTTGTTTGAGTTACTTGTGCAGGTTAGACATACACTGGACTGAAGCTGAAAATTTCTAAGTCCATGTGTCGACACCCAGAGGCAAAGTGTCGACACTTGAGAAAGCTTGTGTCGACACCCAGACATGCAGTGTCGACACTTGGAGTCATTGTGTCGACACCTGGGAAGAAGTGTCGACACCAGTCAGAAAGTGTCGACACTTGGCGCTGTGTCGACACTCAGTATAGAAGGATGCAGAAAAGCTGTGTCGACACTTAGCAGAAGTGTCGACACCTTGAAGAGCTAAGTCAACACCAGAAAGTGTCGACACTTGGAGTTGTGTCGACACTCAGCATAATTCTGCAGAGACTAAGTACAAGTGTCGACACTCAACACAATGTGTCGACACTCATTCAGCAGAGTCAACACATGAAGAATGTGTCGACACTCAGCACAATGTGTCGACACACACTCAAAGAAGTCAACACTTGAAGTTTGTGTCGACACTCAGCACAATGTGTCGACACACACTCAAAGAAGTCAACACTTAAAGAATGTGTCGACACTCAGCACAATGTGTCGACACATAACCAGAAGACTCAACACTTGAAGAAAGTGTCGACACAAGGAGCTGTGTCGACACTTAGCAAAGAACAGGAAAATTGTAAAAAATATTCTAAGTATAAGTGTCGACACTAAGGGAATGTGTCGACACTCAGCTGAAGAATCAAGAATGAAGACTTGTGTCGACACCAAGAAGCAGTGTCGACACTTGACAGTTTCTACACATGAAGATGTGTCGACACAAAGGAGATGTGTCGACACTTAGAAGAATAACAGATAAAGAATGAAGTACAAGTACTTGTGTCGACACTCAATTTTAGTGTCGACACATGCAGAAGAAACTGTGTCGAGACATACAAGGAATTGTGTCGACACCTTGTAGACTTGTGTCGACACTTACACAACATGTGTCGACACTTGGTCTATAAGTGTCGACACTTAAGAACAGAAAGTCTCGACACTAACTGACAGTTAGCAGAATTTCAAGAAGTGACTGGTTGACTTGACAGCTGCCAATCCAGCCGGTCGACAGCAACTGTCAGAGATGTCAGAAGTCTGTTATGAACCGAATCAGCCGGTTACCATAAAGGAAGCCTATAAATAGGCACCCATAGTTTACAGAAGGAGAGGGTAGTTGTTAAGAAGTTCACAATCATTACATGGTGTGATAATAATTGAAGTAGTTGATCAGACTTAATCAAGAAGTGATACACAGAAGATCAACACAAGAAGATCAGGCAGTCCAACTGCAGATCTAAGTAGTTGGAGAGAGAGAGCTCCAACCAAGGATTCAGTCTTTGGAACTAAGGCTGAAAAGAAGAATTCAGAGTCATCTGGATTTCAAGAAGCAGAGATCAAGGATCAACTGCAGAAGATTCAGACTAATTCAGTTCTACTCAAGAAGCTTTGAAGAAAGCTAAGTCAGTTTGGATCAAGCTGAGTTCTTCCAAGAACTCTTCAAGAAACTCTCAACTCCTCTCATCTTTTCTGGGTTGTAGAGTTAGCATTTATATTTTCTATTATAACTTGTAAGATCCATTGGATCTGAGTGATTGTAAGCCTATTTTATAAAGGCTGAGGGTAGGGCTTGGTGCCTGAGTGTAGGAGTTGAAGAACTCTGAGTGTAGGCCTTTGATTGGCTGAGTGTAGGCCTGGGTGGCTGAGTGTAGGCCTTTTGGCTGAGTGTAAGGCTTTGGGCCTGAGGTAGGAACCTTGTTGGGTTCTGAGCTAGTGGAGAAGTTTGGCCGAATCTAGTACACTGCTAGATAGGCGAAGGGGGAAAGTGGATGTACCCAAAGATTGGGGAACCACTATAAAATTAGTGTGTCTGCTGTGATGTGCTGTGTTGTGGCTTTACTGTGTGATTTCTGTAATTGCTGTTAACTGTAATAATCTGTGAAAAACTGTTGTGCTGCCAAACAAAAGTTAAAAAGGTTTAGGTCACCTATTCACCCCCCCCCCCCCTCTAGGTGTTTAGGTATCATATCTTTCAAGTGGTATCAGAGGGAGGTTCCTCAAAATCAGGACTAACTGTCTGAGGAGATCCTGTTTGGCAGATTCAGTATAAGTCAGGAAACAGGAAACAGTTTCAAGAAAATCAAGAACATGGGTTCTTCAGAGAATCATAAGGAGTTGGGTTCAATGAAACTACCTATATGCAGAAAAGAGATCTTTGGGATCTGGAAAGAGAGGGTTAGGCTTTTTATGGAAGCCTCTGACCCTAGGATATACATCACAGTCAAAGAAGGGCCATATGTGCCCATGAAGATTTCAGTATTGGATGCAAATCAGAGGACTCCAAAGGATTTCTCTGAAATGACCAAGGATGAGATTGTCCTAGCAACTATGGACAAAAGGGTACAGAACATCATAGTTAGTGCAATTGATGATGCCACCTTCCAGAACCTTATTCACTGTAAAACAGCAAAAGAAATGTGGGATACCCTCATTGTCTACATGGAAGGTTCTGAAGAAGTAAGGCAAGATAGGAAGTCCTTGCTTAATCAAGAATATGAGAGTTTTAGGCAAGGAAGAGGAGATAGCATCACTGAATGCTACAAGAAATTTTATAGAATTGTAAATGAACTCATGTCATATGGAAGAGAGTTCACAAACTATGAGTTGAATGACAAATTCTTAAGGTCCCTAACCAAAGACTGGGACACCAAGATTTGTGCCATCAGAGAAATGGCAAAGTTGGGAGAAATTCCTCCTCCCACACTTTTTGGCAAGTTGTTATCTTATGAGATGCAACTGTCAGTAAGAAAAGAAGAAGAAAAGTCAACAAGGACTGAATACAGGGAAAAGACTGTTGCCTTTAAGTCAGATGTACCCAGAAAGAGCAGGACCAAGTCATCAACTCCTCCTCCAGAGGTAGTTGAATCAGAATCTGAAGAGTCTGAAAGTACAAAATCTACAAGCAGTGAAAGTGATGAAGACTTTGCTGCATTCACCAGACATTTTCAGAAGTTCCTTAAGAAGAAACAATGGAGGTCTATACCTTCATCTTCCAAAGGGAAAGAGGTTCAGTATCAGGAAAAGAAGCCTTCAAAGAAGGACAAGAAAAGGACCAAGACAAGTAAGGCAACTGGATCCAAGATAATTTGTTACTGCTGCAATAGACAGGGCCATGTTATTGCAGACTGTCCTGAAAGAAGGAAGGAATCCAGTGACAAGAAGAAAACACACTTCAAAGGAAAGAAGGAGAAGTCCTTTGTTGCAAAGAATGAGAAGACTCTCTCAGATATGTCTTCTTCAGACACTGATGAAGATGCTGAAGCCTATATTGGGCTTTTTGCTGAAGAAGAAGAAGAGTTCATGCAGATCATGGAATCTATCTATGAGCAAGAAGACTGTCAAAGCCAAGGACTGATGGCTTTGACTGAATGTACCAAAAACCTGGAGCAGCCAGGACCCAGTCAGGTACAAGGTTTAACTCAAAGTTCTGATTCCAGTTCTAGTTCAGAGTCAAAGTATTCTTCATCAAGTGATGAGAATATATCTGAGTCTGAGGGTGATATTCATCAACTCCTAGATGAATATCAAGTACTATTGCAAGCCTATAAGAAAAGCAAGACCCTAGCCAAAAATTTGGCTAAGGAAATTGCTGATCTCAAGGCAGCTGCAATAGATTATGAGAAGAATTATGATCAAAAACTGAATGAAGTGGCCAGGCTGAAACACATTACTGTGATTCAGATGGGTACCATTGCATTTAAGAATGATCAAATTAAGAAACTGGAGATTAATCTTCAGAAGGAGAAAGAGCTAGTAGCTAGGTTTTCAAAACCTAAATCAGTGCTACCCTTGATTGATGACTTTGTTCATCATAAAGGAAAGACTGGACTGGGATTTGTTAATCCAGCAAGGACTGTTCAGAATCAGTCTAAGTCCAAGGGCAAAGCCCCAACATTCACTAAGACTGCTGTAGTTAAGACAGCCAAGTCTGTACCTAAGCAAAGGTACAACAAATTTGAATGTTGGTGTTGTGGCAAAGTTGGCCACTTTGCTTTGGACTGTTGGCACAATGTTAGTGCCAAAGGTAGTAACAAGATACCTGGTGGAAAGCCAGTAGGTAGCCTTGTTAAGTTGCAAGCTAACAGTTACCAAGGACCCAAGAAACCATTGGGTTCTAAGGTTCAGTAATTTGTTTTGCAGGAGAATCCAAGTGGCCATACCCCAACATGGTACTTGGATAGTGGATGTTCCAGACACATGACTGGAACTAGGGGACTACTGAAGGATTTCATTCCAATCAAGAATGGTCCAAAGGTGACCTTTGGTGGTTCAGAAAAAGGAATCATCAAAGGGTTTGGTAACATATCCTCCAACTTAGTTACCATTACTCAAGTGGCTTATGTTAAAGGGTTGAAACATAACCTCATTAGTATAAGTCAATTAAGTGATGTAGGGTATGACATCTCATTTGTTAAAAATGGTTGTCATATCAAGAGGTCAAGTGATCAAGAGATCATTTTGACAGGTTATAGGAAGAGAAATGTCTATTGTTTAGACATTATGGTTGAGAACAATAGTTCTCCAGTTTGTCTTGTAGCTGATGAGACAGTCTCTCAATGTGTCAAGTGGCACAAGAGGCTTGCTCATCTAAATTACAAGACTATTGGCAAACTCTTTAGTAAAGAGTTAGTGAGGAATGGTCCTCAAGTTAAGTGTGTCAAAGATGACATTTGCTCAGCTTGTCAAAAGGGCAAGCAGACTAAATCCACCTTTAGAAGCATTGACAACAAGGATGCTGTGAGGTGTTTATACCTCTTGCATATGGATCTATTTGGTCCAATGCCAGTTCACAGCTTAGGTAGGAAGGTCTACACCTTTGTAGTTGTTGATGACTACTCAAGGTTTTCCTGGGTGTTCTTCTTAAAGCAGAAATCTGAAACACCTAGTGTCTTACACAGTTTTGTTAAGCAAATTCAGAATGAATTGAACTGTACAGTGGTCAAAATTAGAAGTGACCATGGTACAGAGTTTCAATCTGAAAGCATGACAAAACTATGTGAAGACTATGAGATATTTCAAGAATTCTCTTCACCTAGAACACCTCAGCAAAATGGCATTGCTGAAAGGAAAAATAGAACCTTGATAGAAGCTGGTAGGACTCTATTAAGTGATTCTTCACTACCAGAATATTTCTGGGCTGAAGCAGTTAACACTGCATGCCATGTGATAAATAGAGCTACCATAACTAAAAGGTTAAACAAGACCCCCTATGAAGTAGTGAAAGGCAGGAAACCAAACCTATCCTATTTCAGGATTTTTGGTTGTAAATGCTTCATACTTAACAATGGGAAGACTTACTTAACTAAGTTTGCTGCCAAATCCCAAGAGGGAGTGTTTGTTGGGTACAGCAGTAATAGTAAGGCTTATAGAGTCTACAACTTGACTACACAAGTTGTAGAGGAGTCTGTGCATGTAGTTTTTGATGAGACACTTCTTATTAACAATGAGTTGTCTAGTAGTGTGTGCAGCCCCACAGGTCTTTCTAAGAAGATGGACAAGCTAACCATGGAAGATGTACCTGCTGCAAGACAGCAAGTAGAAGAAGATGGCTTATGTCCAGGGGGAGAACTACATGTACCAGGAGCTGAAGAAGTTCAAGGAACTCAGCATGATGAAGATGCTGAAGAAGTACAACCAGAAGTAAGGATGCCTCCAGCCAACAGGCATCTAAGAGATCATCCAGTGGAGCTGATCATTGGAGATCCAAGACAAGGTGTTCAGACAAGGAGCAGAAATCAGAATGCTGCAGTATATTCAAGTTTTCTGTCTCAAATAGAACCAAAGAAATTTGAAGAAGCAATACAAGATCCACAGTGGACTGAAGCTATGCAGGAAGAGCTAAACCAGTTCAAGAGGTGCAAGGTTTGGGACTTAGTTCCTAAGCCTAAAGATCACAATGTGATAGGAACAAAGTGGATCTACAGAAACAAGTTAGATGAACAAGGAGTCATCATTAAGAATAAGGCAAGATTGGTTGCAAAAGGATATAGGCAAGAAGAAGGTATTGATTTTGATCAAACCTTTGCTCCAGTAGCCAGACTGGAAGCCATAAGGATGTTCTTGGCCTATACAACCTACCAAGGATTCAAAGTATACCAAATGGATGTGAAGTCAGCATTCCTTAATGGTAATTTAAAAGAAGAAGTATATGTGGAGCAGCCTTCAGGTTTTGTTGATCCTACTTTTCCACATTATGTCTATAGACTTAGGAAAGCATTGTATGGGTTAAAGCAAGCTCCTAGAGCTTGGTATGAAACCCTATCTAGTTTCCTCATTGAGAACAAGTTCACAAGGGGGAAAATAGATAAGACTCTATTCCTTAGGGAATCTAGAGGCAAAGTAATACTTGTCCAAATATATGTAGATGACATTATATTTGGGTCTACTGAAAGTAGCCTTTGCAAAAAGTTTGCAAAGCTTATGCAAAGTCAATTTGAAATGAGTAGTATGGGAGAGCTAAAGTTTTTCTTGGGTCTCCAAGTTAAACAGACTGAAAGTGGCTTGTCCATATGTCAGTCAAAGTTCACCCTAGAACTCATAAGGAAGTATGGTATGGATTCCTCCAGTACCATGAAGACTCCTATGGGGTCAAGTATGTCTCTAAGCAAGGATGATGCAGGGAAACCTGTAGATGAAACCTTGTATAGAGGGATAGTTGGCTCCCTACTATACTTGACTGCAAGTAGGCCTGACATTATGTATGCTACATGTGTTTGTGCCAGGTATCAAGCCTGCCCCAAAGAATCTCACTTGACTGCAGTCAAGAGAATCTTGAGATATCTAAAGGGCACACCCTATCTAGGCCTCTGGTACCCTAGGAATGGAGATTTTGATCTAACAGGCTATTCAGATGCAGACTTTGCAGGATGCAAAGAAGATAGAAAGAGCACAACTGGATCCTGTCAATTCCTAGGTGGAAGACTCATTTCATGGAGTAGTAAGAAGCAAACCAGTGTGGCCATCTCCACAGCTGAGTCAGAATATGTAGCTGCAGGAAGTTGTTGTGCTCAACTTCTGTGGATTCAACATCAGCTAGAAGACTATGGATGTCAGGTAAGTAGAACTCCACTTTATTGTGATTCTACAAGTGCTATTTCCATAGCTAATAACCCTGTATCACATAGTAGAACTAAACATATTGAGATAAAATATCACTTTCTTAGGGAGCATGTAGAAAGAAATGATATTGCACTTGAATATGTTAAAACAGATAATCAGATAGCTGATATGTTTACTAAGCCCTTAGAAGAAGCTAAGTTTAATAGGTTCAAAATTGAACTAGGAATGATAAACTTAGACTAAGTATACAGAACAAAAAATTGGCTAAGTAAAAAGGTGTCGACACATAGACAAGTCTATGTCGACACAAAATAGTAAGTGTCGACACTTCAGAAAAATGGTGTCGACACATCTAGGAAGTTAGTGTCGACACTTCAGAATGTTAGTGTCGACACATGTCGAGTAGGTGTCGACACATCCAATAAGGTGTCGACACTTAAGTTTTACTCAGAATTTTTCTAAGTAAAGTCTCGACACATGTCGAGTATAGTGGTGTCGACACTTAACCAAGTGTCGACACATAAAATCTGTTGACTAAATTTGTGTCGACACATGAGTGTCGAGACATTATAAGTCAGTGTCGACACTTATTGACAGTGTCGACACATTATTAGAAATTCATCCCGCCTGTTCATCTTCAAACAAGAAAGGTATAAATAGGGTTCTGTCTTTGATTGTCGACACGCTTTCAAAGTTTCGAGACCTAAACTCTTGTGTCGACATTTCTCTCATCTCAAGACTCAATCTTCAAACCCTAATGGCTCCCAAGCTGGAAGAGAATGTCAACGAGGGCTATGAGCTCGTGCGAAGCGCATTCGACGACAGCGATCAGGAATTCAAAACAGTGATAACCCTAATTGCCAATTCAGGCTTGGAGTTCTTGGTTTCAGAACCAACAAAAATCTGGAAGAAGGAAGTCATTGAATTCCTTACAGGCGCGTCTATAGATGACTCAGGCTTCAGGATTAAGTCAAGGGTGCATGGCACCAAAGTCAAACTATCCCCCAAGTCTTTAAGAAAGGTGCTTCAGCTACCTAAGATTCAAGATGAAGAGGAGGTAACTGCTTCCAAGACCAGGGAAGCTCTTACTTGGTGTGGCCTGGATCCAAATATGAAGGTGGGATCAGTCTTCAACAGGAAGGGGATGAACAATCAAGGCAAATTCCTGTCTGAAGTTGTGGGCAAGGTAATTCTGTGCAAACCAGGAGGGCATGACAGGGTGTCTGCCTCCATGTTTGAAGTCATGACCAGAATCATCTTCACTCTGAAGACAGATTGGTCAATGGTGGTTTATGAGAAAGTAAAGGAAAGCCTGAAAAAGCCAAATCTGGGCAGGATTATAAGTCTCTACCTGGCTGGATCAATTCCAGAGGTAATGAGCTCTGCTGCAGGATCTAAGATCAATCACATGAGGAGAATGGACTCAAGGATATTCTCAAGATGGGAAAGGGTGCTGGTGTCAAAGGATTTGGCCACCCCTGAGAAACAAGCTTCTCAGAGAGACTCTCCTCCCAGGAAAAAGAGGAAGACTGCAGCTGTTCCTCAAGAGTCCTCAAGCAGCTCAGGCAGTGAGGAACATGTGGTCTTCACTCCTGAAACTCCAGTTGATGTGGCTGCAGAAAAGACACCTGCTCCTCAGGAGGCAGCTGATATCCAGGGGGAGTCTCCAGCTGTAGAATATCCATCTACACTGGATAGTGAGCAGGCTACTCTTATCATTCAAGAGGTACTTGTTGATCTTAACACTTTGCATTTTTCTATAACAAATTCTGATTTGTCTGATGTTCATCAGCAAAATCAGCCAGAAACTCAAGCACCAGATGTTGTTCTCCACGACACATCTGTTGTAGTTGATGAAACCAGAACATCTCCTGCACAGTCTCCAGCAGAGTATACCATGGAAGATCTGTTTTTGAACTTAGATCAAGAAGATTTTGATATGGAAAAGACTGCTGCTGATGCAGTAATGGATGCTGCTGCTGAGGGGGAGAACATGGAAATTGAGGAAGAGCCTATAAGGCTAGATTCTGAGAAGGCACAAGATGTGCATACTGAAAAACCATCCAGCCCTAAGGATAGGGTGGATATAGCAAGTACATCTGAATCTGAAGATGATGAAGCTGAGCAAGCTCAGAAAAAGAAGTTCTTTGTTTTCAAGAGGAGGAGCCAGAGCTACAAGAAGGCTCTCCAGACTGTTGCTCAACATTCATTAGTTCAACAAGCTCCATCCACTGATTATAGTTCTCTATTGCTTGCCTTGCAAATCAAGATGGATGAACAAAGAAAGGCTTTGGAAACATATGTGGATGAAGGACACAAAGCTCTACAATCTGATCTGGGCCAGGAAATCAAGTCCATAAGGTTTGAAATGAACCTTAATAAAAAGGAAATGACAGATTGTTTTACCAAGGGTGCTCATGCTGTAGTATATCTGGCTAAACATCAAGAAACAATTAAAGAGAAAGTGGATGATATAGCACTCAAGCAAGGCTATGTGCTGGAGAATCAGTTGAGAATGAATGATAATCTGACTGCATCTCACAATGCAATAGTCACTGAACTCAAGAATAAGTCAGATGAACCTTCAACTTCATCTGCTGCTGCCAAAGCTGATTTTGATAAACTATTTCAAGCAGAGATTGCTGCTGTAAAGAATGCCATAAAAGATTCCCAGAAGGTCATATCAGAACAGCTTACAAAGCTTAGACCTTTCTTTAAAGAGGGCATAAGATATTTGGATAGCCAAATCAGATTTCAGAAAGATGATGTAAGGGATCATATGGCTCAAGAAGTCATAAAGGGGGAGAGAGTGTTAGTCAAGGCCAGTTCTGAGCATGCAAAATGGATTTCAAATTCTATAAGGGCTACACTTGGATATCCTCCCCTGTGTGATGACAATGAAGTGGCTGAATCTGGTATTCAAGGAATATATCTTGGAGGTGAGCAACAAGCAGTGGCTGATGTAATCTATCCACCTCCAGACTTTGAAATGATTCATGCAGATATAAGCACTATGTATAGTCCACTTGCTGGCAAGCCAAATGTTATTTTGGAAAAGGTTGTTCAACCTATCACAGCTGCAATGCAAGAGGCTTTGGACAAGGAAGAAGAAACTAGGCTGTCAAAGAAGAAGTTTAGGGAAATTGCTGAGCAAAAGCCAGATTTTGAACAATGGAGCCCTACTTCTAGGAACATAATTCTTACAGCCTGGAAAGCAGCCAAGGACAATGCCCATGAGAGAAACAAGTGGTTCTCAGAGGCTGAATGGAGAAAGCATGAAAGTAGGCAAGAAGCCATTGTCCAACATAGAAGGAAGGCTAAGTTAGGAAAGCTACCTCCAACAGCTGTGGAGCCTAGCAAGTACTTTCCTAAGCCCTATCATTATTTTGAGAGGCAAAAGATCAAAGCAGAAGAACAGAAGAAGAAAGATCTAAAAGGGAAGAAGACTGCTGAAGCTGAGCCTGCTGCTGCTGCTGCTGTGAAAGCTCAAGTTAAAGCTGGAAAAGGGATTGTCATCAAAGAACCTGATCAGCATTAGATTAGGAATTAACTTGATGCTTATTGTAATTTGTTAAATGATAAACATTGTAATACTTCATTGAAAATGTATAAGAAACATTATTGGAACAGTATATGATAAACATAGTATGAATGTTCTGAAATATGTGTGTTTCTTAATTGTTCTGCAATGTTTAATAAGTATACATGTGTGCTTTACTACATGTTCAAGTTTACCCTGTTGTCATTTATATGTTTTACATCATTTTGTAATTTTTAATTATGAGTGGTGTATATCATTGACTAAGGGTTATGACTTCTCCAAATAGGGGGAGATTGTTGGGTACATTGGTTAAATGTACCTGATTTGAAGAAGCCTCACCTAACTCAATGATATACATCAGAATGTATTTGATGTTTGTTTGAGTTACTTGTGCAGGTTAGACATACACTGGACTGAAGCTGAAAATTTCTAAGTCCATGTGTCGACACCCAGAGGCAAAGTGTCGACACTTGAGAAAGCTTGTGTCGACACCCAGACATGCAGTGTCGACACTTGGAGTCATTGTGTCGACACCTGGGAAGAAGTGTCGACACCAGTCAGAAAGTGTCGACACTTGGCGCTGTGTCGACACTCAGTATAGAAGGATGCAGAAAAGCTGTGTCGACACTTAGCAGAAGTGTCGACACCTTGAAGAGCTAAGTCAACACCAGAAAGTGTCGACACTTGGAGTTGTGTCGACACTCAGCATAATTCTGCAGAGACTAAGTACAAGTGTCGACACTCAACACAATGTGTCGACACTCATTCAGCAGAGTCAACACATGAAGAATGTGTCGACACTCAGCACAATGTATCGACACACACTCAAAGAAGTCAACACTTGAAGTTTGTGTCGACACTCAGCACAATGTGTCGACACACACTCAAAGAAGTCAACACTTAAAGAATGTGTCGACACTCAGCACAATGTGTCGACACATAACCAGAAGACTCAACACTTGAAGAAAGTGTCGACACAAGGAGCTGTGTCGACACTTAGCAAAGAACAGAAAATTGTAAAAAATATTCTAAGTATAAGTGTCGACACTAAGGGAATGTGTCGACACTCAGCTGAAGAATCAAGAATGAAGACTTGTGTCGACACCAAGAAGCAGTGTCGACACTTGACAGTTTCTACACATGAAGATGTGTCGACACAAAGGAGATGTGTCGACACTTAGAAGAATAACAGATAAAGAATGAAGTACAAGTACTTGTGTCGACACTCAATTTTAGTGTCGACACATGCAGAAGAAACTGTGTCGAGACATACAAGGAATTGTGTCGACACCTTGTAGACTTGTGTCGACACTTACACAACATGTGTCGACACTTGGTCTATAAGTGTCGACACTTAAGAACAGAAAGTCTCGACACTAACTGACAGTTAGCAGAATTTCAAGAAGTGACTGGTTGACATGACAGCTGCCAATCCAGCCGGTCTACAGCAACTGTCAGAGATGTCAGAAGTCTGTTATGAACCGGATCAGCCGGTTACCATAAAGGAAGCCTATAAATAGGCACCCATAGTTTACAGAAGGAGAGGGTAGTTGTTAAGAAGTTCACAATCATTACATGGTGTGATAATAATTGAAGTAGTTGATCAGACTTAATCAAGAAGTGATACACAGAAGATCAACACAAGAAGATCAGGCAGTCCAACTGCAGATCTAAGTAGTTGGAGAGAGAGAGCTCCAACCAAGGATTCAGTCTTTGGAACTAAGGCTGAAAAGAAGAATTCAGAGTCATCTGGATTTCAAGAAGCAGAGATCAAGGATCAACTGCAGAAGATTCAGACTAATTCAGTTCTACTCAAGAAGCTTTGAAGAAAGCTAAGTCAGTTTGGATCAAGCTGAGTTCTTCCAAGAACTCTTCAAGAAACTCTCAACTCCTCTCATCTTTTCTGGTTGTAGAGTTAGCATTTATATTTTCTATTATAACTTGTAAGATCCATTGGATCTGAGTGATTGTAAGCCTATTTTATAAAGGCTGAGGGTAGGGCTTGGTGCCTGAGTGTAGGAGTTGAAGAACTCTGAGTGTAGGCCTTTGATTGGCTGAGTGTAGGCCTGGGTGGCTGAGTGTAGGCCTTTTGGCTGAGTGTAAGGCTTTGGGCCTGAGGTAGGAACCTTGTTGGGTTCTGAGCTAGTGGAGAAGTTTGGCCGAATCTAGTACACTGCTAGATAGGCGAAGGGGGAAAGTGGATGTACCCAAAGATTGGGGAACCACTATAAAATTAGTGTGTCTGCTGTGCTGTGCTGTGTTGTGGCTTTACTGTGTGATTTCTGTAATTGCTGTTAACTGTAATAATCTGTGAAAAACTGTTGTGCTGCCAAACAAAAGTTAAAAAGGTTTAGGTCACCTATTCACCCCCCCTCTAGGTGTTTAGGTACCATATCTTTCACCTGGTAAATTTATGCAGGTACGTATCAATATCAGTCTCCCCCTGCACCACACGTTGAAACTCATTCTCCATCGTAATTTGCTGCGACACTAGCAAATACTTGGCTAAAAACAATCTGGAGAATTCATCAATTGAGACTTCTCCTAATCCTCGACCTGCCAAGTGATGCCCTTCCATATCATCCCACCACAATCTCGCATCTCCTTCCAGTAGGAAAGTGGCTAAGGTCACTTTATGCTCCTCCACAGTCCTGATTGCCGTCAGGATCCACTTCACTCTAGCAAGCCAATCTTCCGCCTGCGTTGGGGAATTCACCCCACCAAACGTAGGTGGATGAAACTCTATAAAGTTCTTCAATGCTCATTCGTTGCTTGCTCATCCACCACAACTGCAACACGCTCTTACCTTGCACCGGGTCGTACTGGCACCCCTGCAGACCTTGCCTTCCCAGTAGGATGTGCCTATAATACTACAAGCACCGTTTCCGTCACCATCAATATGGTCTCCGCCGAAGGAGGCGTAGACGATTCAACTGGTGTTGCACTCTCATCGAACCGCTGGGTATCAAACTGCCCAGCATCACTCCTCGCCACATAGCAATGTACAAAACACCATTAATCATCCATACCATAACGGTAATTATATATTGACTACACACTCACGCACTTTACGTGTATGGAATACATTCCTAGTGGACATTCGTGAGTTCAATGATGTTCTTCCTCCCAAACAATCTCAACCTGGCTCTGATACCACTTTGTAACGCCCCACTCGTCACATGGAATATAACGGTGGGTCCGATCGGGGCCCCACGCCATATCTCACAGACAAACAGTGGAATTACGTGTGAAAATCAAAATCTACTCGCACCCTAACTCAAAACATTCTAGCGCAACATTTTAACTTGGATGAACTCAGCTCAATGAATGTTCACAAATATACAAACTCCACATTTATATATTAAAACCAGGAATGTATACAACACACACACACATGGCTTTAAGGCCTTACAGGTTCCTCTTTACAAATGTATTGTTTCATACATCGACATGAAGGCCAGACACACAAGAAATCCAGCCACGCTTCGCACGACCTTCAAGGGCCTTTAGCAGCAAGCCTCCATTCCTCTCATTTCAAGTGTCAGCACCTGCAATTGGCCATCCATCCAAAAGTGGAAAATAAAGTAACGGTCAGCATTAGCTGACTAATTATAACGACTCTATCCCTTACCCGGGCAGTGGTTCCTTCCCTGTATGCATTGCCGTCACAAACCATCAATCTACCAATCACAACCATATAACAGATGACGGTATCCACCAAACACTCCATGCACTCAGGGCACCTTATTGGTATACCGGATATTCCAGTCGTACACCGCCAATCAGAGGTTTTTCACTTGTTGTTGGCCGGTTCCATCCTAGTCCACCAATCCCGCAAGCTGGCGACATTCCGTCCATACCACTCAGAGGTACTACCTCATAGTATCCACAAAAAACCAAAGCAGATCAACCCACCCAAGTGGTGTAGCAAGCCGGGTTTATCGATGCTCCCCAGGCATTACCGCCAATCGAGCCCTCACCTATTTCCAATCGACACACCTATGTGGTGCAGCAAGATGGGTTTAACTCGGCTCCCCAGACATTGCCACCAATCGATCCCTCATTTATTCAGATCAACCCACCGTAGTGGTGTAGCAGGCCGGGTTTATCCCATGCACCCCAGGCGTGCTACCAATTGATCTCTCATCATAACCAGAGCTTACTCAAAGCCCATATACATTCATAAACATATCCATACATCCATACATCCATCTTACAAAACATAAACCTTTCATATCATCAAATCCACGGAGTATTCTCCGGTTTACCCATAATCATTAACAATCCAGACTACCCATCCAGATGGGCTTCACACAGCATGCTTATGATGTACTCCACACTTACGGCTCTGGATGTAGACTCAACCAAGGAGTCGCTTGTTATATCCACCTCTTGGTGGAGGATCCCATGCACATGCATAAAGAAAGGACTTCGATGTCGAAGAAGGAGATTGTTACCCTTGAAGATTGCTTCGATGGCATGAAGTAGCTGGATGGAATTCACCGCCTCAGCTTTGCCTTCACGAATCCGCTCTCGGATCTTCAATCCGCACTCCGCGGCTCCTCCAGCAGCTGGCTTTCCTTCCTCCTTTCCTTCCCTTGGCCTCTTTCTCTCTTTCTCTCTTTTGGAAATGAGAAGAAGAAGATAAAGATGAAAATGAAGAGATAATTCCTCATTCTCGGCCTTATATCCACAGGGAAGAAGCCTGGACCTTGGATCCAGGATAAGGGAAATGAACGGCTCAGATTTGCCCAAAAATAGGCTGAACACGGCCTGACACGCCCTGTGAAACGCCCGTGTCACGGGCCGTGTCACTTAAGCGGCAGGCAATCGACTTATATCTGACCAGTACACGGCCGTGTGACACGCCCATGTCACACCCTACACGCCCGTGTCTTGCCTTACACTCCTGTGTCATGTAGCCTTGCACTTCACACATCATAATTCCATCTCACTCGAGAGGGACACGGCCATGGGACACGCCCGTGTCCCAGGCCGTGTACCTCAGTGTTAGAAAGTAGCGAAAAAGAGAGAACAAGCGGATAAACTTTTGAATAACTGAAATTTTATTATCCAAAAAAGATATCATTTACAAAGGTATGACCTCCCTTATATAGAATGGAGGAGATAAGAAAGAGAGTATACAAACAATGTGGGACTAAACATTTACAATACTGAGCGGCTAGAATAAAGGTGACCGCACAGGCCGCGCGGTTAGACAGATGGGTTAACCGCTCGGCAACTGCAGCAGGATAGAACAGGCCGCAATAGTAGACCGATAGACCGCCCGGTCTCCAGGCTTCAGAGTGAGATCTCCAGACCGCTCGGTCAACAAACCGCTGGATCAGACCGCTAAGCCGCCCGGTCAACAAACCGCTGGATCAGACCGCTAAGCCGCCCGGTCAACAAACCGCTGGATCAGACCGCTAAGCCGCCCGGTCTAATACTTCAACACTCCCCCTCAAGCTGGAGCATGGATATCAATCATGCCCAGCTTGTCACAAATGCGGAAAAAGGAAGTAGAAACCGGCTTGGTGAAGATATCTGCCAATTCCTTGTCAGAGGTGACAAAAGGAGTACAAATCTGTTTCTTCAAAATCTCTTCCCGAATGAAGTGACAGTCAACCTCTATATGCTTTGTTCTCTCATGGAAGACCGGATTTCTGGATATATGTATAGCGGCCTTGTTGTCACAGAACATAGGGAGAGGACAGTCATATACCTCGCCCAGGTCAAGCATGAGAGCCCGCAACCACTTTAACTCACACATGGTTGACGCCATACTCCGGTATTCGGCTTCGGCACTGGATCTGGAGACAACAGACTGTTTCTTGCTCTTCCAACTCACGAGATTACCTCCAACAAGGTACAAAAACCTGATGTGGATTTACGATCGCCTTTGTCATCCGTGTAACTTGAATCTGAGTAGGCCTCAACCCTCAGATGACCATTCTTCTGAAAGAGTAACCCTCTGCCCGATGCTGCTTTGATATACTCCAAAATCTTCAGGGCGGACTGAAGATGGCACTCCCTGGGAGCTTGCATAAACTGACTGACCTTGCCTACAGCATAGGCGATGTCGGGTCTAGTCACCGTGAGATAGATGAGTTTGCCTACCAAACGTCTGTACCTTGTGACATCAGATAGAAGAGGCGAGTCATCCGTCCACGTTTTGTCTTCTCCAACAGCCATGGGAAAACGAGCTGGTTTGGCACCTGTCAATCCTGCTTCTCGTAGAAGATCAAGGGCATACTTCCGTTGAGAGAGAACCAAGGAGTCAAGTTTCTGAGAGATTTCTATCCCCAAAAAGTATTTTGGGGAGCCCATATCCTTCGTGACCAAGTGCTGACGGAGGTGCTTCTTCGTCAAGTCCACCCCATCTCGGTCATCGCCAGTAAGGAGAATATCATCCACATATACGGCCAAAACCACCAGTCCCGAGGCCGTTTTGTGAATGAATAAGGAGTGATCGGCCGAACTCCTTTGAAAGCCGATGGTAGCCACAATACCACTGAATTTGTCAAACCATGCCCGAGGGCTCTGCTTTAGGCCATAAATGGCCTTCTTCAAATGACATACACGTGTCTCCCCCTGAGCAACATACGCAGGAGGTTGCTCCATATAGACGTCCTCCTGAAGATCGCCATAGAGAAAGGCATTCTTCACATCAAGCTGGGAAATGGCCCAAGCCGGTTAACAGCCACAGAAAAGAGAACCCGGATGGTGCTGAGGCGAGCAACTAGAGAGAAGGTATCAAAGTAATCAACGCCGTAAGTCTGAGTGAAGCCCTTGGCCACCAGCCGGGCTTTGTAGCGATCCACAGTGCCGTCGGGGCGAAACTTCACAACGAAGACCCAGCGACAGCCAACCACATCAGTGCCCACGGGAGGAGGAACCAGGGTCCAGGTACCCCTTTCAGTAAGAGTAGCCATCTCCTCATCCATGGCATACTTCCAATGAGGGAGAGCAAGAGCCTCCTGGTAGGTACGGGGAGTAGAAGTAGCAGAGATAGCCAAGGCAAAACACCTGCGAGAAGGAGAAAGCTGATCATAGGAAACAACAGCCGTGAGCGGGTGTTGAGTACACGCCCGCACCCCTTTGTGAAGGGCAATGGGAACATCCAGGTCAACGGGAGCGTCGGCGATGGGAGCGTCAGCGACCGGAGCGTCCGTGGCGGAGAAGGCTGGTCCGGGACTAGAGGGAGACGGCAGCGGGGAGGAAGGTGGAGGGGTGGGTGGGGAGACAGACTGGGAAGGAGTGGGTGGAGGAGGAGACAAAGGTGGGAAAATGTGGAGAGGTGTGGAAGGAACGGAGATATCAGAAGGAAGAGAAGAGGGAGGAGAGAAATAGGAAGCATTTTCGAAAAAAGTCACATCCGCGGAGACAAACTGCTTGCAGAGAAGGGGGTCAAAGCAGCAATAGCCTTTTTGAGTGGTAGAGTACCCCAAAAAGACACACTTGGTGGAACAGGGGAAAGCTTGTCGCGGGTAGCGGAGGGAGCGTGAACAAAGGCCGTACAGCCAAAGACACGGAGAGGAAGAGGAAAAGGTTCATGGTGGGGGTAGAGAAGGGAGAAGGGAGTCTGGCCGTGGAGAACCGCGGAGGGAAGGCGATTGATGAGATAGCAGGCGAGGAGCACAGCGTAGCCCCAGTAGGAGCGAGGGACGTGCATCTGCGTCATGAGAGTACGCGCAACATCAAGCAGGTGACGGTTTTTACGCTCCGCCACCCCATTCTGCTGGGAGGTGTAAACACAAGTGGTTTGATGAAGGAGGCCATGTTGGTGAAAGAATGCGGAGAACTCATGAGTCAGATATTCTTTGGCATTATCAGAACGTAAGACTTTAATAGAAGTAGCAAATTGAGTCTTAATCATAAAGTAAAAGGATTGCCAAACAGAAAATAGTTCAGAGCGATCTTTTAACAGATACACCCAGGTACATCGAGAAAAATCATCGATAAAAGTGACAAAATAGGAACTGCCCCGACCAACTGTGAGGGTAGGAGCAGGACCCCATACATCAGAATGAATAAGATCAAAGATGCGAGAGGAGCTACGGCCTTGCTTCAGTGGGAAGGAGGAGCGATGATGTTTGCCAAGCTGACACGCATCACAGTTGAGCGGAGAACTGGTAGGAGGTAAGTGGGGCAGAAGCTGGCGAATAAGTCGAGGAGGAGGATGTCCAAGACGAAGATGCCACTGAAGGAGATCGGTGTAGGAGGAGTAGGCGGATAGAGCAAAAACATCGTCGAGGAAGTAGAGGCCGCCGCTCTCAGTCCCAGTAGCAATCGTCCGCTGGGTCCTCGGGTCCTGAAAAGAACAAGTAGTGGGAGTGAATAAGACGGAGCACTGAAGTTGCCGGCATAAAGTAGTAACTGATAAAAAATTGCACGGGAACTTCGGGACATAGAGGGTATCCTCCAAGCAAAGCGATGGGGTGAGTTGAACCATGCCCGTCCCATGAACCGGGGACGGGGAACCATCCGCCACACGAACCGGGGGTAAGCAGTCATGGGTCTCAAGACGGGAGAAACAATGAGGGTTGCCCGTCATATGATTGGTGGCACCAGAGTCAATCAGCCATTTACCTTGGGTAACGACGTGGGCACTACCTGACGTCGTGGCCACAGAGGCAGACGGCCGAGAAGGAGCAGCAGGAGTAGTGGTGAGACCGTAGGTAGTCATAGAACCCGACAAGCAGAAGAAGCCGCGCGAACAGAAGCGGTTAGAAAACAGAAGAAGTCGCGCGAACAGTAGCGGCTAGAAAGAGGTCAAAGGCACAGCGGGGAAGAGGTCGCGCGGACTGAAAAGGCCGAGCGAACAGAAGAGAGGAGAAGAGCAGGTGACCGCGACCAAGATGCAGGTGAGATAGGAACAACCCGCACGGTCATGCAGATCACAGCAGCAAACCGCGAGTATAGAGACAAGCGAAAATGGGGAAAGCAGAAGCGGACAGGGAGAAGAAGTCCGCAGCGGGTAGAGACAAGGCCGCAACGACTAGGAAGTCGGAGAGGCAAGAAAGAACAAGGAGCGCGGCGACAAGGAAACATATCGCTGTGACGAATAGCAGTAGGAGAAGAGAGCCAAGAAGAAACAAGCCGCGCGAACAGGGCAGCGGACAGAAACAAGCCGCGCGAACAGGGCAGCGGATAGAAGCAAGCCGCGCGAACAGGGCAGCGGACAGAAGAGAAGGCAAGTCGCGAAACAGGTCGCAGAAAGCGAAAAATAAGCCGCGAACAACAGAGAGCGCACAGAATCAGGAGGAAATGACCGTGTGCTCTGATACCATGTTAGAAAGTAGCGAAAAAGAGAGAACAAGCGGATAAACTTTTGAATAACTGAAATTTTATTATCCAAAAAAGATATCATTTACAAAGGTATGGCCTCCCTTATATAGAATGGAGGAGATAAGAAAGAGAGTATACAAACAATGTGGGACTAAACATTTACAATACTGAGCGGCTAGAATAAAGGTGACCGCACAGGCCGCGCGGTTAGACAGATGGGTTAACCGCTCGGCAACTCCAGCAGGATAGAACAGGCCGCAATGGTAGACCGATAGACCGCCCGGTCTCTAGGCTTCAGAGTGAGATCGCCAGACCGCTCGGTCAACAAACCGCTGGATCAGACCGCTAAGCCGCCCGGTCAACAAACCGCTGGATCAGACCGCTAAGCCGCCCGGTCAACAAAACCGCTGGATCAGACCGCTAAGCCGCCCGGTCTAATACTTCAACACTCAGGACACACCCGTGTCCTCCAATACATGCATTTCCGCCTAAAACCCACAAGGGACACGCCCTGTGACACGCCTGTGTACTCTGCACTCGACGATCATCAACCAAAATTTCGTCGACCATACACCCAACTGCTCAACCCGAGCATGACACACCCTGGGAAACGTCCGTGTACCAGGACGTGTCACCCAAACCTGAACCCAAAGTGGGCTTTGGGGTGTTAAAGCCCATGAGTATCTGGGCCCGAGCGACATTCAACATGGTAAATTCTTGATGCTGATGGGGGCCCTGGTCCCGGCAAGAAGTTTCATGGCAGTCATTGCTCTGACGGTGTACCGGAGGTGCAGGTTTCGACTCTCTCTTTTGCCTGGAAGACCCTTGAAATTGTTGGCGCTGGACTTAGGTGGCTTCGTCGGCCATGATTTGTACTTCGACCTGGTGAGCAAGGTCAACGTAGCTGCGAAATGTCTCCCTCATCAGGGCAGAGTAGAATCTGCTTGGGAGGAGACCTCGGAGGAAGATACTGTGGAGAAGCTCTGTGTCGACTCCTGGGGTTTGTCGTGACTCGGTGGTGAAACGACAAAAAAAATCCTTTAGTGATTCCCCCTCATTCTGTGGCGGACATGTATCCCTCAAAGAAGGTCAATATTTTATTGAGTGTGTAACGAGGAGTGTAGGAGAGGGTGCTGATGGCAGTTCTACACAGAAGGGTGATGGTGTGGAGGATGATGAAATATGAAGCAACCGCGAAGGTGGCAGACGTAGCAGTACGCGGAGTGGGGCGCCCGCACGTGTGGGCATGAGGTAGCCTGTGCGCGGGTGCGGTCGTTCACACGTGTGCGAGGATGCCTGCACGTAGGTACAGCCGCGCACGAGGGTGTCAGGGCTACCCACACGCATGTGTGACCATGCGCTCGGAGCGATCTGCGCACGAGCGTGCGTGCAGGGCTGCATATGGACGCGAGGGACTGCCCGTGCACGGGTACAGCTATGTGTGCGGGTTCGCCTTCGCTTGTGCCCGGGGGCTGCTTTCGTGGTCGCACCATTCTCCATGCATGTTCATCCTCTTCATTTTGCTTGTTTTGGTGATGATGCCTGTTTCTTTTGCAGGTGTCAAAAGGTAGTGTTCTGCAGAGATCGATACACTTTTCGTCATCTTTGACCTCTACCCATGTGGGCAGTTGGATAAAGCACTTCGAGATTTTGGAGGACGTCGAGATCGTAATCTCGTCCCTGTTTGAGCGCTTTCAACTACTTCCTACGGGCCAATTTGCAATTACGGAGGGGTACTTGAAGGCAGGTTTTTGAATCCCTCCTAGTGAGGAGGCGATTGTCGTACTCTGGTTTTGCGGCGTTCCGGCGACATAGTTTTCTCTAGTAGGGCTGACAAGGATCATGTGGCTACTTTGCTTCTTTTGGTAGCACGAATCTTGGATGTTATTCCACCTCTTTTGCTAATGGTGTGAGTTCTACCCCGGCCCGAGTGATCGGGTTGAAGTACGAACAATAAGATGTGGATGTTGTTTGAGGACAAGACCAACTATCGACATGGAGGGACATTGTATGTGTTTGCCAAGAACCAATGGGAGATTCCTGATGCTTGGCGGAATCCCCCTAGCCGCTGTCACAGTCTTACGGGGAAGGAGCATGAATTTATTCCATTACTAGGCTTTTAGGATCGCGCAAGATGGCGAACGTTTTTTATAAGATCAGTGTCTTTGTTGTCGAGAATCGGCTAGTTTTTGCAGGCCTTTCGACGGATATGGAGCGGAGCTGTGTCATGCTACTGGAATGAGACGAAAAGAGAAAGCTGGACTTTTCGTAGCAGTATGGAGAAGGCAGTTTGTCCTCCACTACCCCTAAGGTCGTTGTTGATGTTGCTAACGACTGTCTGAATGATCTGATCGCTTTTCCGCAGTCTGCAGAAATTGAGGATGTTCCAGAGATTCTCGTGATCGTATCGGTTGCTCGAGCGGTTCCTGAACCATCTTTGGATACAGGTAAGGGGAAGGAGCGGTAATGCTCTTCTTACCAGGCACTTCTTCAAAAGTTATGTTGGTTACCTCCAGTATTTTCCTTCTTTCACCTTGCGATGTGCATGAGAATGATTTGTTTTTTTTTGCTTGTAGCTTGATGAGGCTCGTAATATTGCACTCTCATGGAACGATACTTATGTGACCACGAAGGATCATTTTTCTTTCTTTGTGGGCAAAGTTGGCCGCATTCGAGGATTCAGTGGCAGAAGCTCGAAGAAAGAAGAAGGAGATCACTTCTTGGCTGGTTAATACAGATTCCCAACTGTTTTCTTTTCAGTCCAATGTGGAGTATCTTCATGCTAAGCTGAGTGCTGCTGATTCTGAGATCGGGAATCTTTGTAGTAGGTTCGCTTCTACTGAGCTGACTCTTGTGAAGGTGGTCCGTCGTATCAAGGAGGTTGTTGATATGATGCGCTAGTATGAGGGGGAGGTCGAGCAGCTGAAGAAAGAGAACGCTCAGCTGATTTCTGAGCAGGAGAAGGTCGAGGTCATCCATGCAGCCGCGGTGGCTGAATATAGAGCTTCTCACGACTTTGAGGTGGAGCATTTATGTTCTTGTCTAGGCGCGCTCTGAGATGATGGAGACAGATGTTAATCCACTTATAGAGGATGAGCATGAAGTTGCGTACTTCTTAGGCTTCGACAAGGGATTTCAATCAACTCAGAATTTTGCAAAGCGTGATACCCTGAGCGTGGAGGATGCCTCGGATGATGACGCTGATACTGCTATGGATGGAAGATTATTGGGACTTCTTCTTCCCGAGTTTGTTTTGCTTTGCTCGTGTTTTTCATTTTTCCTTGTCGTAGGTGTGCTTTTGCGCCATTGTATGTTTTTTTGCTTTTTATGATGATGTAACTCATGCGACACCTTTTCATTTGAGTGAAGATACATTTTTCTTTTGTACCTGTTTGCTTTGGCTGCGTTTTAGCATGTGTATTATCTTTGGTAGAGCAGCACTTTTCTTGAGCATAGCTTATTTACTTGCATTTTTGGGAGAGTCATGGATCACTGAGGGTCTAAAGGCGATGTGACCTTTTCGAATCGTTCCTTGAGAGGGGATGGAGGAGAATCTTTGTTCGGGCCTTTAGGAGAACCTGAGTTCCTCCGTGCAGAGAGGGGAAAGGATCCTTTGCTCGTTCGCGCCTTAAAAGAACCGAAGTACGCTTGTGTGGAAGTGGCAAAGAACCATTATGCGTTCGCACCTCAGGAGAACTGGGGTTCGTTCGAGTTGAGGTGATGAAGATCCTTTGTTTGTTTGCACCTTAGGAGGACCGGGGTTCGTCCGGGTAGAGGTGGTGAAGAACCTTTATTCGTTCGTGCCTTAGGAGGACTGGGGTTCGTCCAAGTGGAGGTAGCAATGAATCTTTGTTCGTTCCCCCCTCAGGAGGACCGGGGTCCATCCGGGTGGAGGTGATGAAGAACCTTTCTTCGTTCGTGCTTTAGTAGGACTGAGTCCGTCCAGGTGGAGGTGGCAAAAAACCTTTGTTCATTTTCTCCTCATGAGACCCAGGGTTTGTCCAAGTGAAGGTGGAGATGAACCTTTGTCCATTTTACCTGGTAGGTGCAGACGGACCTTTGACCGTCCAACCAAAAGTGCACAAGGGCATTCGAAGATCTCACCTAAAGTGCAGAAAGGCTTTTGCCAGTATTACCTGGGAGGTACAAAAAGGCTTTTGCCGATCTCTACTGGGAGGTTCAAAAAGGCTTTCGTCAGTCTCGTCTGGGAGGTGCAGAAAGGTTTTCATCGATCTCACTTGGGAGGTGCAAAAAGGCTTTCACTGATCTCGCCTAGAATGTGAAGAAGGGCTTTCACCAGTCTTGCCTGGGAGGTTCAGAAAGGCTTTCATCGATCTTGCCTGGGAGGTGCAGAAACGATTTTGCCAATCTCGACTTGCGATGACCCATTTGTGGTGGATGGGAAATTAGACATTGCATAGCTGAAAAGAAAGATACAAGCGCCTACAAGTCCATCTTCATGGCTTATTCATCAAGACGAAAATAGGGAAAGTAGCAGATAACTAGGGAGGTGTTGGTTCAGGGCTAGGTTGAGCTTTTACGGTCCCAAGTCACTTGGAGAGGCATCCTGCAGGCGGATATCTAATATGATGCCTTGGGCCAGTGCGTCAACGCTGAGTGCCCTTAGTATTGGTCCCCTAAAGATGGCGTCGCATGTTGAAGCTGCCTGGATGATGATGAACTGTACGCTATACATGGTTAGCACTGGGGGAACCCCAAAAGTTACTGGAAGGATGAAACTTCGTACGATCGGGATGGTTGGGTGCCCTATGACATATGCGACCCCTGAACTGAGATGGACGTCTCTGTCAGAGATTCTAAGCTGAAGAAGAGTTGATATGAATAACACGTTGGTGGATACTTTTTTGTCGATCATTATCCTAGGTGCTTAGACCGGTGGGCTCCTGAGGGTTGTCTGGATGTGTTGAGGAGCAGATCTCGAAAGGTCGACTGCGGTTGGCTAGGCCGACTCTGGCGGCTTCCTGAGCAAAGTCCCCTCATGGTGCTCCACCTCCATGGGCTCTCTCGGAGTTGGTGGTGCGGTTCGAGCCTTTCTATTAAACTTTTCGAAAAGCGCGTGCCATGCGAGTCGTTCGACTTCCTCCTTCAGACGAATGCAGTCTTCAGTGTTGTACCCTTTTCCTTTGTAAAAGTGGCAGTACTGGGACTAATTTCCATTGCCCCAAGGGAGTGCCTTCGACTTCTGGAGTTACGGGTGACTTCTGAGGGTGTCTAAAACCTCCGTGAGAGAGGCACTGAGCTTAGCAAAATGTTGTTGCCCCTTGTCTTGTGAGGTTTTGCTGAGGGGTTCGATGCACTTCCCGAGAGTCGGACTTTTGGCGGGCGGTGCCCCTGAGTCTCTGTAGGGCACGCGACATGGGCTACTCCACTAAGCAATCGTTGCCCTGAGGGGAATGAGTCTTGGACGCTTTCCATAGGTTGTGCTCTCGAGGTTTGGGAAGCTCCCATTTCCTTCAGTAAGGTGAGTGCTTGTGCATGCCGCTCTTCCATCTGGCTCATACGCTCTTCCACTAAATACTCCAATGCGGTGATTACTTTCTCGAGATGTGGCGCTGAGCAGGCAAGCGATTCGCTGACGCTTGATCACTATGCTCTTTGAGAGCCGATTGGCTTATAGCATGTGTAACTCCCTTTATCATTGCTGCGAGCAGGAGGAATGCTGAGATTTGTCAGAACTTATGGGAACACCTTCCCACAGACAATGTTAAACTGTTGCGGGTCTCCCAATCTTTCCCAAGTTCGGAGAAATCAGACCACCTTAGCTCGGAATCGAACAAGAGTACATAGTCAAGATGAACATCAACAAATGACAAGATGCGTTTAATATGTGGAAAACCCAGAAAGGGTGAAAAACCATGTGACTGAAACTATGTCGAGCCAAAATCCACTATCTTCATGGAGTTTTACCGAATTTATTTTTATCTCTAAGGGTGATAGACCACTACTCTGTTACTAGTATAGGAAATGAGGAAAATGGGTAAGTCATCGGAGCTTCGATGGAAGCGCTCCGGTCTTGGAGTGTTGCTGAGCTCGTAGAACCTGGGTGGAAGAGTTCCAGTCGAGAAATTATCTAAGCCCACAAAGCTTCTGTAGTAAGCACTCTTGTTGATCCGGGGCCTTGACGGGAGCACTCTTGCGGAGGCGATTTACATGACTTGGGGCATGCTAGAGCCTAAGCGCAAGGAGGAGAACTGAGAGGATTCTTGAGTGTAAAATCAGCCTAAGTTCACGATCTCGCCGGAAAACCACAGAGCTCTCTCTTGCCTCTAGATTTTTTTGTCTTCACAAGAAGGTATGAGGGCCTCTTTATAGTTTTCTGGAGGGTCATGGTGGTAATTGCGTCGGAGAGTGATTTGTGCTGGCGAATGGTGTTGCTCTGTTTCAATCACTTGGATCACCATTTTTAGTAAAATGATGAGAGTTCCCCTTCCCCCCGTGCAGTTCAGGAGGCCCGGGCAAGGTGCCTGGAGGCGGCAGCCGGAGGTGGTCGACGGCGAATGAGGAGACGAAGATGGCCAGAGATGGCGGAGGCAGCTGGCGGACGAGGAAGAGGCTAACGACGGAGAGGAGGCCGACAGTAGAGGAGGCGGCTGGCGGCAGTAGAGAGTGTGTTGGGTATATTGGAAAATGTGTACCAGATTTGAAGAAGCCTCACCCCACTCAATGATATACATCAAGGTGTATTTGATATGCTTTGAGTTTATATATGCAGGTTAAGTAATTACAGGAAATGCAGAAAATTTTCTAAGTCCATGTGTCGACACCTAGAGAAGCTGTGTCGACACTTATGAAGGCTTGTGTCGACACCTAGAGAAGCTATGTCGACACTTGGAGTATTTGTGTCGACACCAGGAAAGGCAGAGTCGACACCAGAAGAAAAGTGTCGACATATACAGGCAGTGTCGACACACTATGAAGAATACTCAACATATAGCATGTCGACACCCAGAGAAACTTAGTCGACATCCAATGTGTCGACACCAGGAAGCTGTGTCAACACACTGAAGGCATTGTCGACATCAACTGTGTCGACACACAGGACTTGTGTCGACACACAACAAGTCTCAACACAGTTAAAATAAAGAAGTACTTGTGTCGACACAAAGGAGATGTGTCGACACTCAGCTAGTATCAACAACAAAAGATGTTGTGTCGACATAAAGGAGATATGTCGACACTCAGCTAGTATCAACAACAAAAGAAGTTGTGTCGACACAAAGGAGATGTGTCGACATATAGCAGAATTCAACTAAGTTTTAAATAAGAAGTACTTGTGTCGACACAGTCAATCAATGTCGACACATTCAACAGAAGCAGTGTCAAGAAGCTGTCACAACAATAAAAGAAGTTGTGTCGACACCACCAAGGCATGTGTCGACACTTAGTTCACTTGTGTCGACACTTACTCTATTTGTGTCGACACATAATGAAGAACAGTCTCGACACTTTCAGGCAGAGACGGTGATTTCAAGAAGTGACTGGATGACTTGACAGCTGTCATTTCAACCGGTCAACTGCACCTGTCAAAGCTGTCAGTAAGTTTTTAGAAACCGGATCAACCGGTTACCATGGAGGAAGACTATATAAAAGCTTTCTCCTTCAACAAAAAAAGAGATTTTCAGACGATTAAGAAGATCAATACAGATCCAGAGAAAACTGTAAATAAGTATTTTGAAGAAACTTCAGATTTACTTGGAGAGAGAGAACTCCAGTAATTGAAGTCAAGAAAGAGACTTGTTTAATCAAATCTCTTAAGAAGCAGGTTCTGAACCAGACTGCAAAGAAGGATCAAGATTTAATTCATCATCTTAAGAAGGAAGTTGCCATCCGGTCTACTTCAAGAAGATCAACTTTTATTGAGTTCAGACTCAAGAAGCCTTGAAGAAAGCAAAGACAAAGTTGATCTCAGGAATCAGTGCTATCAAGAACTGATCAAGAAGGTTGCCCTCTTCAATCTCTCAAACAGAGTGGTGACCTAAAACTCTTTATTATCTTTTTGTAGGATCCTAAGGGATTTGAGTTGTAAGCCTAAATTTATAAAGGCTGAGGTAGGGCTTTTTAGGCTGAGTGTAGGATAATCTATTCTCTGAGTGTAGGCCTTGTTGAAGGCTGAGGTAGGGCTGTTTAGCCTGAGTGTAGGTCTTGTTAAAGACTGAGTGGTAGGGCTGTTTGCCTGAATTGTAGGAGTGGGGACACTCTGAGTTGTAGGAACCTGTTTGGGGTTCTGAGCTGTAAGATCTGAGGATCTGAGGAGAAGTGCAGAAGTTTGGCCGAATCTAGTACACTACTAGATAGGCGAAGGGAGAAAGTGGATGTACCCAGACCTTGGGGAACCACTATAAAATTTGTGTGCACTCTGTGAATGTTTATTTCTGTGATTGCTGTGCTGATTGCTGTAGAATTTACATTTGCTTCTTAGTATATACAACAGATTTTCTGCCTTTAAAGTAAAAAGAAAAAGTACACCTATTTACCCCCCCCTCTAGGTGGTTAGGCACTATTTATTTCAAGTGCTATCAAAGCGAGGTTGCTCAAGAAAAGACTTAACAGTCAGAGTAAGATTCTTAAGGCAGATTGAAGTATCAAGAAATAATCAAGAAAATGGGTTCAAGTGAAAATCACAAGGAGCTGGGGTCAATGAAATTGTCAATATGTAGAAAAGAGATATTTGGCATATGGAAAGAGCGGGTCAAACTCTTTATGGAAGCTTCTGACCCAAGGATATATATTACAGTCAAGGAAGGCCCATATGTGCCAATGAAGGTATCCATTCTGGATGCAAATCATAAAACTCCCAAGGACGTTTCTGAAATGACTAAAGATAAAATCATCCTGGCCACTGTGGACAAGAGAGCCCAGAATATAATTGTTAGTGTCATTGATGATTCAATATTTCAGAACTTAATTCATTGTAAAACCTCTAAAGAAATGTGGGACACATTAATAGTCTATATGGAGGGATCAGAGGAAGTAAGACAAGATAAGAAGTCCTTGTTAAATCAGGAATATGAAAGCTTCAGACATGGAAAGTCTGATAGCATTACAGAATGTTACAAGAAGTTCTATAGGATAGTTAATGAGTTGATGTCCTATGGAAGAGACTTCAGCAACTATGAGCTGAATGACAAGTTCTTAAGATCCCTAACTAAGGACTGGGACACCAAGATTTGTGTCATTAGAGAAATGGTCAAACTTGCTGATATACCTCCTCCAAATTTGTTTGGAAAACTACTATCTTATGAGATGCAGTTAATGGCTAGGAAGGAGGAAGGGAAGAATACTAGAGTGGAGCACAAGGAAACATCTGTGGCATTCAAGACTGAAGCCACTAAAAAGTGTAGAAGCAAGTCTCCATCTCCACCTAAAATAATTGTTGAGGCTGTCACAGATAATTCAGATAGCAAGAGTTTTGATAGTAGTGAAAGTGATGAAGACTTTGCTACTTTTACTAGGCACTTTCAAAAATTTCTAAAGAAGAGACAGTGGAAGTCTAAGCCTTCTATTTCTCAGCCAAAAGATGACTACTATCTGAAGAGAAAGTCATCCAGGTATGACAGAAGAAGGTCCAAGCCAAGCAAAGCTACAACCTCAAAGATTGTGTGCTATTGTTGTAACAGACAGGGACATGTAGTGGCTGACTGTCCTGAAAAGAGGAAGGAGTTAGCTGACAAAAAGAAGACTCAGTTTAAGAGCAAAAAGGAAAAGTCCTTTGTTGCTAAGAAAGACAAGAGTCTCACAGACCAGTTATCTTCAGAAACAGAATCAGAAGCTGAAGCCTACATTGGATTATTTGCTGAAGAGGAAGAAGATGAGTTCATGCAGCTAATGAACTCAATTTATGAGCATGAAGACCATCAGTGCAAGGGACTGATGGCTATATCTGAAGGAGACAAGATCCAGGATCAGCTTGGACCAAGTAAGGTACAAAGTTATTCTTCTAGTTCAATTTATAGTACTAAGTTAGAGTCAGATACATCTACATCAAGTAATGTGGGTGGGTCTGAATCTGAAGGAGATATTCATCAGTTAATTGATGAATATAGAGTCATGTTGCAGGCCTTGATGAAAAGCAAAACCTTGGCCAAAACTCAGGCAAAGGAGATTGCTAGTCTTAAGTTGGCTGCAGCAGATTCAGAGAAATTTTTAGATCAAAAACTGAATGAGATTGTCAGATTGAAGAACATAACTGTTATTCAAATGGGCACAATCACATTCAAGAATGATCAAATTAGAAATATGGAGGTTAGACTTCAGAAAGAGAGAGAGATAGTAGCTAGTTTTTCTAAACCTAAATCGGTTTTACCCTTGATAGATAAGTTTGTACCACAAAAGGATAAGGCTGGATTAGGGTTTAAAAAACCCGCCTGGACTGCTAGGTCCAAATCTAAAGGCAAATCCCCAGCACAAAACAAAAATCCTGCTGTAGATAATTCAACTAGGGTAGTACCTAAACAAAGGTACAACAAGTTTGAGTGTTGGTGTTGTGGCAAGATAGGCCACTTTGCCTTAAATTGTTGGCACAATTTTAATGTCAAAGAGAATAGCAAACTGCCTGCTAGAAGAGCTACAGGTAGTTTTGTTAAAAGTCAAACTAACTTGCACCAAGGACCCAAAAGTTATTTTGGTTCTAAGGTTAAGTAATCTGTTTTGCAGGTGAGTCCAAGTGGCTATGCCCCTATATGGTACTTGGACAGTGGATGTTCTAGGCACATGACTGCAACAAGGAGATTACTGAAGGACTATACACCTATCATGGGTGGCCCTAAAGTAATCTTTGGTGGTTCAGAAAAAGGGATCATCAAAGGCTTTGATAACATTTCTAGTAATCAAATTACTATCACTCAAGTGGCCTATGTAAAGGGTTTGAAACACAACCTCATTAGCATAAGTCAGCTGAGTGATTTAGGATATGACATCTCATTTGTCAAGAATGGTTGTCATATCAAAAGGTCAAGTGATCAAAAGATCATTTTGACAGGTTATAGGAAAAGGAATGTTTATTGTCTTGACTTTGTGTGTGAGAATAATGTTTCTCCTATTTGTCTTGTAGCTAATGAGAGAGTCTCTCATTGTGTCAAATGGCACAAGAGGCTAGCCCATCTTAATTACAAGACTATTGGCCAACTCTTTAGCAAAGAGTTAGTGAGGAATGGTCCTCAAGTTAAGTGTATAAAGGATGAGATATGCTCAGCTTGTCAAAAAGGCAAGCAGACCAAATCCACCTTTCATAGCCTTGAGAACAAGGATTCTGTGAGGTGTTTATACCTTTTGCATATGGATCTTTTTGGTCTTATGCCAGTTCACAGTCTAGGTTGGAAGGTCTACACATTTGTGGTAGTAGATGACTATTCAAGATATTCCTGGGTGTTCTTCCTAAGACAAAAATCTGAAACCCCAAGTATCTTATATAGTTTTGTTAAACAAATTCAGAATGAGTTGGACAGTACAGTGGTCAAAATCAGAAGTGACCATGGTACTGAATTTCAGTCTGAAAGTATGACAAAACTGTGTGAAGAATTTGGGATATTTCAAGAATTTTCTTCACCAAGAACACCTCAGCAAAATGGTATTGCTGAAAGGAAGAATAGAACATTGATAGAGGCTGGCAGAACTCTATTGAGTGACACTTCTCTCCCAGAATATTTCTGGGCTGAGGCAGTAAACACTGCATGTTATGTGATCAATAGGGCTACTATCACCAAGTGCCAAAACAAGACTCCCTATGAGATTGTGAAAGACAGAAAACCAAATTTATCCTATTTCAGGATCTTTGGTTGCAAATTCTATATACTTAACAATGGCAAGTCCTATCTAACCAAGTTTGCTGCCAAATCCCAAGAGGGGATATTTGTTGGGTACAGCAATAATAGTAAGGCTTATAGAGTCTACAACTTGATTACTCAAGTTGTAGAAGAGTCTGTACATGTAGTCTTTGATGAAACAAAACTCATTAACAGTGAATTACCAAGTAGTGTTTGCAGTTCTACAGGTTTAAATGAGAGAATGGACAAGCTTACCATTGCAGAAGATTCTACTGCAACTCAGCAAGTGGAAAATGGTGTCTGCTGTCCAGGGGGAGTACAAGACTCTCTAGATGCTGAAGAAGATCAAGAGGTGCAGCTTAATGAAGTGGTTGGAGGTGTTTAGCCTGAAGAAAGACTACCTCCAGCTAATAGACACTTAAAGGATCATCCAGCCAATCAGATAATTGGTGATCCAAGACAAGGAGTGCAAACAAGAAGAAGGAATCTGAGTATAGTTCTTTACTCCAGTTTCCTATCACAAGTGGAACCAAAGAAATTTGAAGAAGCAGTTCTAGACCCTCATTGGATTGAGGCCATGCAAGAGGAGCTGAATCAGTTCAGGTGGTGTAAGGTCTGGAAGCTTGTTCCTAAACCAAAAGACCACAACATCATTGGAACAAAGTGGATCTTTAGGAACAAATTGGATGAGAATGAAATCATCATAAAGAATAAAGCTAGACTTGTTGCAAAGAGATATAGGCAGGAAGAAGGTATTGATTTTGATCAAACCTTTGCTCCAGTAGCAAGACTGGAGGTAATCAGGATGTTCATTGCTTATGCAACATTTCAAGGATTCAAGGTATTTCAAATGGATGTAAAGTCAGCTTTCCTAAATGGAAATCTAAAGGAAGAAGTCTATGTAGAGCAGCCTTCAGGTTTTGTTGATCCTCTCGAACCTGATTATGTTTATAGACTTAGGAAGGCATTGTATGGGTTGAAACAAGCCCCAAGGGCTTGGTATGAAACCCTGTCTAGTTTCCTCTTTGAGAATAAATTTTCAAGGGGGAAAATAGACAAGACTCTATTCCTTAGGGAATATAAAGGTAAGATAATCCTAGTCCAAATTTATGTGGATGGCATAATATTTGGGTCTACTGAAAGTAATCTTTGCAGGAAGTTTGCAAAACTTATGCAAGGAAAATTTGAAATGAGCAGTATGGGGGAACTTAAGTTCTTCTTGGGTCTCCAAGTTAGACGGACTGAAGATGGCTTGTTCATATGCCAGTCTAAGTTCACCCTAGAGTTAATAAAGAAGTATGGTATGGAATCATCCACTACCATGAAAACTCCCGTGGGGTCAAGTGTGTCTCTAATCAAAGATGATGCAGGGAAACCTGTAGATGAAACTTTGTATAGAGGGATAGTTGGCTCCCTATTATATCTGGCTGCTAGTAGACCAGATATCATGTATGCTACATGTGTCTGTGCTAGGTACCAAGCATGCCCTAAAGAATCTCATCTGACTGCAGTCAAAAGGATTTTGAGATATCTTAAGGGCACACCATATCTAGGCCTTTGGTACCCTAGGAATAGAGATTTTCTACTAATAGGTTATTCAGATGCAGATTTTGTAGGTTGTAAGGAAGATAGAAAGAGTACTACAGGAACCTGTCAATTTCTAGGAGGAAGGCTGGTGTCTTGAAGTAGTAAGAAGCAGACTAGTGTGGCAATCTCCACAGCTGAGTCAGAGTATGTGACAACAGGAGGTTGCTGTGCACAGTTATTATGGATTCAGCGCCAGCTAGGAGACTGTGGTATTCAAGTAAGTAGAACACCTTTGTTTTGTGATTCTACAAGTGTCATTTCTATTGCAAATAATCCTGTCTCACATAGTAGGACTAAACACATAGAAATTAAATACCATTTTCTTATAGAACATGTAGAAAAAGAGGACATTTCCCTAGAATATGTTAAAACAGATAATCAGATTGATGATATGTTTACTAAGCCCCTAGATAAAACCAAATTCAATAATTTTAAAATTGAATTAGGAATGTTAAATTTAGAATAGTTTCATAAAATTGGCTAAGTAAAATAGTGTCGACACAAGGAATTGTCTGTGTCGACACATAGAAGTGGTGTCGATATTTCAGAGAAATGGTGTCGACACATCTAGAAAGTCTGTGTCGACACTTCAGAGAAATGGTGTCGACACATCCAGAGTAGGTGTCGACACATCCAGGGTGGTGTCGACACTTAGTTTTAACACTAATATCGTCGAGTGAAGTATCGACTAATCGTCGAGATGAGATGTATAAGTGTCGACATATATATTCTGTCGACTATATTTGTGTCGACACATAGTTGTCGAGATATTAGAAGTGTTGACACTTTTCAACAGTGTCGACATATTTAAAGTATTTCGACGCGCCTTTTCACCTTCGATTTTAGAAAGGTATAAATAGGTCATCCACATTGTTTGTCGACACGCTCACCATAGTTTCGAGACCAAACTTGTGTGTCGACATCTTTCTTCTCTAAATACAAGATTTCCCCAAACCCTAATGGCACCCAAGCTAGAAGAGAACATCAATGAAGGTTATGAGCTAGTACGACATGCCTTTGACGATGCGGAACCAGAAATTCAAGGTGTTGTAACCCTAGTTGCAGAGACTGGGTTGGAGTATCAAGTTTCAGAGCCAATCAAGATTTGGAAGAAGGAGGTACTCGAATTCTTTAGTGCAGCTACCCTTGATGACACTGGTCTTAAGATTAAATCCAAAGTCCATGGAGAAAAATTAAAAGTCACCCAGAAAAGTCTAAGAAAAGTTCTACATCTATCAAGAACTAAAGAGGATGAAGATGTACCTACATCTAAGACAAGGGAGGCACTGCAATGGTGTGGACTTGATTCAGCCATGAAGATTAGATCAGTTTTTAATAGGAAAGGCATGAACATGCAAGACAAGTTCTTGTCTGAAGTAGTAGGGAAGGTGATTCTGTGCAAACCAGGTGGGCATGATAGGATATCAGCTCACATGTTCAGTTTAATGACAAGGATTATTTTCAAACTAAAAACTGATTGGTCAGCAGTAATGTTTGACAACATTAAGGAAAGTCTGAAGAAGCCCAATCTGGGTAGAATTATGAGTTTATACTTGGCTGGAACTATTCTAGAAGTGATGAACCAAGCTGCAGGTTCTAAGATAAATCACATGAGGAGAATGGATGTTAGGATTATCTCAAGGTGGGATAGGGTGTTAACCAAGGACATGCCTACTCTAGAAAAGGAAGTTCCTCAACAGAAGAAGAAGAAGAAAGCCATTATGGCTCCTGAATCCTCAAGTAGCTCAGAAGAGCAAGTAGTTTTCAGTTCTAATGAGGATGAAACTGATAAGGAAGAAGCTGATAATACTGGAAGGTCACCAGTAAGACCTAAAGATATACAGAGGCAGAGGGAGCTACCATCTGCTATCCCCATCCACCTGGATTCACTCTACGGGGAGCCTCAACATGTGGATGAGCCAACTCACCTACGCAGTGAAAGGGCAACACAAACCATTCTTGAGGTAATCAATGAAGTTAATCAACTAATTTTTCATATTGAGGATGAAGTATTAACTGAGTCTTTAATTAATGTTGATCACCAAACTCAGTTACATAGTCAACCACAAGATGTTGTCATGGAAGACATATCAGTTGCTGATAATGCTCCTGAGATAAGAGATTCTCCAGTCCATACTCAACAGGAGTTTACTCTAGAAGAGTTGTTCCCTGATTTATTACAGACTGATTTTGAGGGAGAGAAAGCAGCTTTTGAGGGGGAGAAGGTCAATCATGAGGGGGAGCATGTAGAGTTTCATGAGGAGACTGTAAGAAATGTGAATGAGGAGCAAAGGGTGCAGGGGGAGTTACCTAAGACTACACAGGACTTGCATTCTAGTCCTAAAGATAGAGTAGACATTGCCAGTACTTCTGCTTATGAGGATGAAGTGGCTGCTAGCGCCAAGAAAAAGAAAGCTTATGATTTTCAAAAAGAGAAGCCAGACCTACAAGAAATCTTTACAAACTAGTGCTCCACAACAAGCTCCAACTGCTGATTATAGTTCTTTGTTGGTGGCTTTGCAGATCAAAATGGATGAGCAAAGGAAGACTCTAGAAAAATATATGGATGAAGGACATAAATCACTTCAATTTGATCTGGCTTAAGACATAAAATCTATAAGATTTGAAGTGAATCAAAATAAAAAGGAAATGAATGACTGATTTCATAAAGGAGGTAATGCAGTGGTTTACCTAGCCACTCATCAAGAAAAGATAAAGACACAAGTGGATGATATGACAGTCAAACAAGGATATGTCCTGGAAAATCAGATTAGGATGAATGATAATCTGACTGCTTCTCACAATGCAATTGTTACTGAACTAAAGAAAATTGCAATTTCCCCAACTGCTGATAATTCTACAGCCAAGCCAGAATTTGATAAGGAAAAGTTTAATAAGGATTTCCAGGCAGGCATAACTGCTGTAAAAACTGCTATTATAGATTCTCAAAAGGTTATTTCTAGACTACTGCTGAAGTTGAGGGGTTTTTATAAAGATGGAGTTAATTATATGGATGAACAGATCAGGTTTCAAAAGGATGATCTCAAAGATCACATAGTTAGAGAAGTCATAAAGGGGGAGAGGGTTTTAGTCAAAGCTGGATCTAACCATGCTAAATGGATTTCCAATAGCATTAGAGCCACACTTGGCTATCCACCCCTGTGTGATGATGATAATGTAGCAGAATCTGGTATACATCCTGCATATTTTGGAGGAGAACAAGCTGAAGTTGCTCAGGTGATCTATCCTCCTGCATATTTTGAAATGATACATCATGAAGTCCACTCAATGTATAGCCCTCCAAAGGGAAATAACAACATTATCATTGAGAAAGTAGACCAGCCTGTGCTAGAGGTAGTATTAAAAGAGCAAGAAGCTCAATTATCTAAGAAGAGATTCAGAGAATAGGCAGAGTTAAGGCCTGATTTTGAACAGTGGAGCCCAACTTCTAGAAATATTATACTGACTGTTTGAAAGGCTGCAAAGGATAATATCCTAGAGAGGGGCAAGTGGTACTTTGAGCAAGAATGGAGAAAACATGAAGCCCGACAAGAAGCCATAGTACAATATAGAAGAAAGGCTAAACTTGGGAAGCTACCTCCTAATGCACAGGAGTCTAGCAAGTATTTCCCTAAGACTTATCATTATTTTGTGAGACAAAAGATAAGGGCTGAAGAACAGAAGAAGAAAGATCTTAAGGGCAAGAAGCCTGCTGATGACACTGATGCTCCAGTTCAAGCCAAGATTCAATCTGGAAAGGGCATTGTCATCAAGGAGCCAGAGCAGCCATAGAATAGAATTTTCTTAAGTTTACATTTTGTAGTCTTTAGTATTAAAACATCTATGTAAACGATTTTTCATGAAACTATTGGAAGTTGTGACAAAACAATGTTTAATGTTCAATCTATTACATTGTTATTCTGTGAAGATTGTTTATACATGTTTTGTTTAGTATTTACCCTGTCATATAATACTGTTATACATCATATTTAGTATTTGTTATGAATGGTGTATATATTTAACTAAGGGTTATGACTTCTCCAAATAGGGGGAGATTGTTGTGTACATTGGAAAATGTGTACCATATTTGAAGAAGTCTCACCCTACTCAATGATATACATCAAGGTGTATTTGATGTGCTTTGAGTTTATATGTGCAGGTTAAGTAATTGAAGGAAATGCAAAAAAGTTTCTAAGTCCATGTGTCGACACCTAGAGAAGCTGTGTCGACACTTATGAAGGCTTGTGTCGACACCTAGAGAAGCTGTGTCGATACTTGGAGTATTTGTGTCGACACCAGGAAAGGCAGAGTCGACACCAGAAGAAAAGTGTCGACACATACAGGCAGTGTCGACACACTATGAAGAATACTCAACATATATCATGTCGACACTTAGAGGCAGTGTCGACACCCAGAGAAACTTAGTCGACATCCAATGTGTCGACACCAGGAAGCTGTGTCAACACACTGAAGGCATTGTCGACATCAACTGTGTCGACACACAAGACTTGTGTCGACACACAGCAAGCCTCAACACAGTTAAAGTAAAGAAGTACTTGTGTCGACACAAAGGAGATGTGTCGACACTCAGCTAGTATCAACAACAAAAGAAGTTGTGTCGACACAAAGGAGATGTGTCGACACTCAGCTAGTATCAACAACAAAAGAAGTTGTGTTGACACAAAGGAGATGTGTCGACACATAGTAGAATTCAACTAAGTTTTAAAGAAGAAGTACTTGTGTCGACACACTCAATCAGTGTCGACACATTCAACAGAAGCAGTGTCGAGAAGCTGTCACAAAAACAAAAGAAGTTGTGTCGATACCACCAAGGTATGGGTCGACACTTGTTCACTTGTGTCGACACTTAGTCTATTTGTGTCGACACATAATGAATGAAAGTCCACCTAGTGTCAGCTATGTGCACCTATGGGGGGGGGGGAATAGGTGACGAGTAGCGCTTTTGCGGAATTTACGAACGTACCTGCACAATAAAAATAAAAAGCACAGCACACAGAATACACAGGCAATTTATAGTGGTTCCCCGACTTGGGTACATCCACTTTCCCCCTTCGACCTATCTCCCCAACAAGGGACGACTCGGTCACTTCTCCAACGGGATTGAAATCCAATCCCTGCACTACCGGAAGGAACCCTTCCACACGTGAGAGTCAACACTCCCACAAAACGGGTTGCACCCAACCCTTACAACACAGAACAAAAGTTCCTTAACAACAAAAGAAAATATAGAATGTACACGAGATACAAACTTCTTTTGGAGACTACGGTGTTCCTCTTATTCGACGACGTGTTCTTGAAGTCGATGAAGAGTCTACAACCTTGGTCTCTCTTGGAGAGGATCTCCCCGGAACCGGCGGCGGCACACGAGCGGCGGCTAGCTTCAGGATCGGCGGCTACGATGATGAGCGGCTGCTGAACTTGGAGATCCAAACTTCGTAGCGAAGCAAACTTGGTCTACCAACGGTCACTCTAGGATCGGTCGTCTCGATCGATTCGGACGGGGGAGTTTTTCCCGGTCAACAAATCGAGAGACAAGAGATCTCTGGATAGACACGTGAGACACAAGCTTTGCTAAGCTTCTGTCGCCGGAGATTACGAAGGAATCTCAAATGTTGACGGCGACCAACAATCCCGAGCGCGACGGCGGCGGCGGAGAGGAGTCGCGGAATTAGGGTTACGAGGCGGCTCGGTTTCTTTCTGCTTTTTTTTACTGTTCAAAATACCTGTATATAAATACTGTAGAAGTTTTCCAATATGACCGTTTGTGGGACCCACAATAGAAATCCCCAAATCCCGGTCCAGGAATTTAACAGCGGCAGAATCCGGTTCAGGAAATTCCAGAGAAAACGCCAAGGAAAAATCGGCGAGAATCACAGGCGATTCTCGACGAATCGGCGAGAATCACCAAGTGATTCTCGACGATTCGTCGAGAATCGTTAGTGATTCTCGCCGAATCACTTATTGATTCTCAACGAATTTCACTTTGTATACATGGGCTGCTTGGCCACTGGTTCGGCGAGAATCACTAGTGATTCTCGCCGAATCTTACTTGGCACCGTTTTGAGGTAGCCAGAAGGAGTCGGCGAGAATCACTAATGATTATCGTCGATTCGGCGAGAATCACTAGTGATTCTCGCCGAATCGGCGAGAATCACTTGGTGATTCTCGTCGAATTTTCCTTAGACGAATTTTCGTCTTCCGCCCAGGAGCTGCTCCTTGATCCATCCATGCTCCTTGTCTTCTCTTGCATATGAACTGCCCTGTACTTGAAAGTAAGTGCACTCCAATAGAGAGAGTACACGTAGGCCAACACACTGATCTGCTCAACGAGGGATTACGTCGTGCAGACCCGTGTATATTGACCTACTGCACCCTGACATTGGTGTGCACTTAGCGTGGAGGAGCTGCAAGTACAACTTAAGATGTTTCATCAAATACATTGTGAATTCATCTTAGCTTGACAGGTGGCTTCCTCAAATCTAGGTAATCGTGGATACAATACACAACAATCTCCCCCTATTTGACGAAGCCAAAACCCTACTAGCTAAGATGAATAACACATATCAAATAATAAACATTGCATTCAGAAATTAAACATGCAGCACAATAGAATATATGCAATCAGATCAGGACTTGAGTCATTCACAAATTCAAATATATATACCAATATAAATATATATACATATAATCCAGAATTGTTTCTATGACAACAATAATCATTAAATGTTCTTAAGACAAAGTGACAAGCTATAAGTTTTTGACTATTTTTCCTTAGCTAAGTCACCCTTAGGATTTTTAGCCAAGTACTTCTTGCTTTGCCTCTCCATGTATTCTTTGGGCTTCGGGTAATACCTAGGAGGAGCAACTTTATCTGGATCCTTGTTGTTTCTGAAAAAGATGTTGCGTTTCGCTTCAAACGTTTTGTGCGTTTCCCACTCATACTGGCTATATACTTCGTTTCGATTGATCTCTCCTCTTTCTTGCAGCCAGAAGGTGTCTAAGATGATGTTCCTTGAAACTGGACTCCACCTTTCGTTTCGTACATCCTCCTCATTCATTCGAGTTCTCTTTGCAGCCTGTGTCTCCTTGGAGGTCCCTTCTTGAACTTTTCTCTTTCCCCTGGCTTTTGTTAAGGCCTCTTAGTCAAACATGCTCCTCAGTTTAGCTTTGGAGAGAGCCCTAGCATCAGCGTCATGTGTGGGAATATCTGCAGCACTTGCACTTACATCCTCAGCAACACTTACTTCCTCAGCGGCCTTAGATGTCTCAGGGACATGAATACCGGCAGGATTGTCAGGCAGAACGACGCCTAACGTACCTAGCGCCTGTTGGAGCATCCACCAGCAGCTCTCATAGACATATTTGCTTTATTGTGCGAAGTTTGTGTCCATGCTTTCTTGAAGCTCGGCCAACTTAGCTATATATTCTTTCTCCCCTTTTTGGCTTCGACAGCTATGCAGTTGGCATATGAGTGCAGAGAGTCATCAATATGCTTCGTGGTCTTGGCGAATTCAGTGATCAGGGCCTGCTGATTGGCATTTAAAGTGACCATATTACCATCAAACTTCTGAATGTTGTTGGCTACAACGTGTGCGTGCTGATTTACGACAGCCAGAGTATCAGTATTCTTTTTCAAGCCGGCCATTAAGAGTGTGACAGCTTCGCCGGCCGCGGTATACTTCTATTCAAATTTCTTCTCCATCACGTCCAGCTTATGGTTGATTTCCACCATATTCTTGAGCATCAGATTTTCAGAAGTCATAATCCTTTTCAGCAGTGTTTTCTGAGCTGTATCAAAAGAGACTTTAAGTTCATTCACAATGCCCTGAATGATATTGACAGTGTGAGTAGCTAGCTCATCTCGTAACGGAATAGCCGGAGGCACTTGTGGGCCTTGCATTTCAGCAGACGCATCTGTAGAGCTGGATACAATCACAGTCTCTACAGGAGGAATGTTGGCAGTCTCTGTAGATTTATCTAACTCCCCCTCCACTGGTGCAGACTTGTCAGATGGAGGTCCAACAGGATCCGGAGTCTCAAATGCTTCATGTCCCTCATTCTCATCTTCCTCTCCGTCCTCATCCAAGAATTCATCTATATCAGCAGCCTCTTCCAATTCTCGGTCAGCAGTCTCCAGTGCTTCAGCTTCGGTTCCTTGAGTGTTTCTGTTCAGGACCTCCTCATCCTCCAGCTCAGGTTCACTTACTTCATGAATTTCGGCCACCGCATCTCTGGCCACCTGGGCAATTTCAGAAACTACATCTGTATGAGGGGGTAGAGTCTCCCCCTCGATTCCTGCAGTCACGGTATCAGGAATTTCACCGGGGGTGACTGCTGGAGATACCTCTTGTTGCTCTTCCACAACAGGCTGCCCGATACGCCGCTCCCATCGATCAAACACACTTGCATCCATCTTCTTCAAGTAGTGGAGAGGGACGCCTTTGCTCATGTCAAACTTGTCTCCGTTCAGCTGGTTTAGATATAAGCTTATGATGCGGCCAAAACTTGGAGTGCCCAAGGTGTCCTTGATCTTTTGGAACAGCAACTCCCCCCAGTTGAACCTCTTGCGGCAGACAATAGCTATGAGGATCTTGAACATATCTCCTGAGATATGGTCATGCGAGCCCGGCTTGCAGATGAGCACTTTTCCGATAACGTCAGATAGGAGCTTCCCTTCTTCATTCATCTCCTTTCAGTTTATTGATCGAGTTCCTCGTGGAAGACCGCAGAACAAGAGAGTTCTGGTTTTGTCCTCGTCCTCCAAGTAGTCCTCCTGCTCCGAACTAGAAAGCTGCAGGTAGCGAGTCAGCTTGCTGGCGGACATCTTTACTTTTGCCCCAGCCACCTTGCTCTTGATTATGGAGTCTCCATCTCGGAGTCTTGCGGTAGCGAAGAACTCCATCACCTCTTTGTCCAGGATTTTGCAAGGGTGCTCCAAGACGAAGGTTAGCCCAGCCTCTTCCAGCATTAGAATAATGTTGCGGAATTCGTCCGAGGCATGAGAAAACCCAGTTCGAACCAGCTCGCAGCCAGAGACCAACCCTGCAGTCGTCCTTGGAGCCATTGTAGATCTAAAAAGAAGCCCTACTCAAAACGTTAATGAACTTTCAAAAAGAAAGCACCATTAGTGGATGCTTCGGGTGAGGGAGAGGTTACCTAAGGACTTATATGGAAGTGAGTTGAGGAGCTTCGGAAGGACCTTCGGTGGATGGAAGAGTTTCCTGTGAGGTTCGGCCTTGCTAGAACGGTGCGAGAACCTTCTAGATTTGAGATGGACCTTGCGAGTACCTTGCGTTCACAGGGAGACTTCACGATTCGACGAGAGCTGCTGCGGGTTTCGGCGAGTCGGAGGGAGAGCTCCTGCGGGTTGCGGCGAATCGGCGGGAGAGCTCCTGCGGGTTGCGGCGAATCGGCTGAAGAACTCGGGAGAGCTCTTGCGGGTCGTCGGGAGAACTCTTGCGGGTCGTCGGGAGAGTTCTTGCGGGACTCGTGAAGAAGGCGAATAGGCGGAAGAACTCTTTCGGCGGGATTTTTCTAATTCGTCGGGATTCGGGGTGAATGCCAAGGGTCGGCGGGATTAGTCTGTCAGGAGATTTGTTTAATTCAAAATAGAGAGGTCCCTTGACTAGAAATTTTCACGTTGAGAATGCTTGCAACATTTTTGAGATTTTCTGATGTCACGTCTATATACACATGATAAATACATGTATATTTTACAGTCAATTTATTTGGATTTTAATGAGGCTTTTTCAAAGACTTCTTGATGTCAATTGTGAGTTATCGAGATTCATGATGACATAACTTCGTTAACCCTTTATTGATGTGTAATGGTTTGCATGCATCGAGTTAATCTCTCCGTAGAGGTGCACACATACATGATAAGCATAAGTATACGTATACACAATGATAGAAATATATATATATATATATATATTTTGAATGGGGATGCATCATGATACAAGTCCTTGAACTGATCAAAATTACCTGGGATTTTGAGACTCATCGTCTTAGTCCCACAGGTAGAACACATTAGAGGCTCAGTGTGAGTATGCTCAAATAGATAGCACATCTGGTATTGCAGATGCTTGTTCCAATTTAGTCTTGAGCCACCTACTGTCTAGTTCCCATCATATTCACGGGGACCTAGACTACCCTGCAAGAAAGAATTACTTTACCTTAGGAACCCAAATCATTTTGGGTCATAGGTTCCTGTTAGCATAAGCACGCAACTGCCTTCCTTCAGAAAACCTGTCTGGAAGACTACTTCTGTCCCGAGAATGTGGATAAGCCCTAGCTGTGGGCACAGAGGGGTTGTGCCAACAGTCGATGGCAAAGTGCCCCACTTTGCCGCAGCACCAACAAGGGTGAATGTTGTATCGCCGTTTTCGACCTGATCTAGTGACTGATGTAGTCACGGTCCTAGGTCTAAAAGGGATAGGGCATGTTCTTGTCATATAAATTCCTCTTCCATCGTGACACGTGGAAGGGTGGAAAGAATACATGTTGTGAGCATTATGAGGCCGGGAAGGTGGTGCCATTCTTTCAGGCATCTCCCTTACAGAGGCCCCATGGAACTTGACATCATGACTTCTATCCTCTCTATCCCGTGTCCTCGAGTGGTGAGAAGTCTTCTGTGAGCCGGGACATGCAGATCCACACAGTGTTGAGGCAGTGACAGTGAAAACAAAGGGCTCAGAATGAGCCTTAGGTATTTCCTCATGGGTGGCCATGACGGCCCTTGCACTATGGACGTTGCCACATGGGGACAGATCATCCTTACAGTGACCACGACTATTCCTGTGGTCATACCTGAAGGCATGATGAGTTGCCTTCCTGCTTGTCGTGGGGGGTCGGAATACCGTTTCCCCATTTCTTCATGCCTGGATAATCCGGGAGATCCACCCGGTTTCTTGCTTTCTCTTTATAGCATCAACTTTGGAAAAGTTTGATACTATACGTTTTTCATTATCTAGACTATTCTCTAGAGCTGAGATCTTAGAGTCCTTGACCTTGTTGGACGCCAATTGGAGAACCAACAAGATCTTCAGTCGAGCAATCTCTCGAGCTTGCTCCTCAGCAAGTAGGTTGCTTTCCTGAAGGGCTCTCTTCAGGGAATCAGAATTTTCTGGAGGAGAGCAGTTTCTGTCTTCAGAAAGGTCAAAAGATATGGGGCAGAGTGAAGATGTTACCTGCTCATCTGAGTTATTATCATTAGAATCAGTGACCATTGTTTCATCCTCGTCTGAGCTGCTTTCCTCACTGGTCTCGTCAGTCTCTGACACGGACACGGGAGCTCTGATGCAATCCGAGGGATCCTTGCATTCATCTTCAGAAGTGAAGACCCCCACATACGCTTCATCCTCTGATTGGCAGCATATTTCAGCTTTCTCTGACCCCCCATCAGCTCTGAGATCATTATCCACAGAGATTTAGCCGTTCTACATTTTTCCAATCTAGAGCGAGAGGCTCCGGACCAGACATCCATGATAATTTGTCGAATCCTCTCGTCCAAGTGAAATAGAGATAGTTCCGTCTCAGACATCTCAGCAACGCCCATGGGCACTTGGATCCCAGAGTCGGAGGTCTTCATGGGGATAAACGGACCCTCTTCCAGGATGAAGGATGCTCGAGGATCGATAGCATCAAGGTGAAAGGATACTCTCATTCTCTAGATGGGATAATAATCCTTTGTGCAGGCGGGGAGTTTGAGTGGCGGAATCTCATAATCCAGATCCATGCTTCTGACACTGGTGGCAGGATTCTACTCAAGGTGTTAACCTTTTTGAAGAGTAACCTGGCTCTGATACCACTTGAAAGTCCACCTAGTGTCAGCTATGTGCACCTATGGGGGGGGGGGGAATAGGTGACGAGTAGCGCTTTTGCGGAATTTACGAACGTACCTGCACAATAAAAATAAAAAGCACATCACACAGAATACACAGGCAATTTATAGTGGTTCCCCGACTTGGGTACATCCACTTTACCCCTTCGACCTATCTCCCCAACAAGGGACGACTCGGTCACTTCTCCAACGGGATTGAAATCCAATCTCTGCACTGCCGGAAGGAACCCTTCCACACGTGAGAGTCAATACTCCCACAAAACGGGTTGCACCCAACCCTTACAACACGGAACAAAAGTTCCTTAACAACAAAAGAAAATATAGAATGTACACGAGATACAAACTTCTTTTGGAGACTACGGTGTTCCTCTTGTTCGACGACGTGTTCTTGAAGTCGATGAAGAGTCTACAACCTTGGTCTCACTTGGAGAGGATCTCCCCGGAACCGGCGGCGGCACACGAGCGGCGGCTAGCTTCGGGATCGGCGGCTACGATGATGAGCGGCTGCTGAACTTGGAGATCCAAACTTCGTAGCGAAGCAAACTTGGTCTACCAACGGTCACTCTAGGATCGGTCGTCTCGATCGATTCGGACGGGGAGTTTTTCCCGGTCAACAAATCGAGAGACAAGAGATCTCTGGATAGACACGTGAGACACAAGCTTTGCTAAGCTTCTGTCGCCGGAGATTACGAAGGAATCTCAAATGTTGACGGCGACCAACAATCCCGAGCGCGACGGCGGCGGCGGAGAGGAGTCGCGGAATTAGGGTTACGAGGCGGCTCAGTTTCTTTCTGCTTCTTTTTACTGTTCAAAATACCTGTATATAAATACTGTAGAAGTTTTCCAATATGACCGTTTGTGGGACCCACAATAGAAATCCCCAAATCCCGGTCCAGGAATTTAACAGCGGCAGAATCCGGTTCAGGAAATTCCAGAGAAAACGCCAAGGAAAAATTGGCGAGAATCACAAGCGATTCTCGACGAATCGGCGAGAATCACCAAGTGATTCTCGACGATTCGTCGAGAATCGTTAGTGATTCTCGCCGAATCACTTATTGATTCTCAACGAATTTCACTTTGTATACATGGGCTGCTTGGCCACTGGTTCGGCGAGAATCACTAGTGATTCTCGCCGAATCTTACTTGGCACCGTTTTGAGGTAGCCAGAAGGAGTCGGCGAGAATCACTTGGTGATTCTCGTCGAATTTTCCTTAGACGAATTTTCGTCTTCCGCCCAGGAGCTGCTCCTTGATCCATCCATGCTCCTTGTCTTCTCTTGCATATGAACTGCCCTGTACTTGAAAGTAAGTGCACTCCAATAGAGAGAGTACACGTAGGCCAACACACTGATCTGCTCAACGAGGGATTACGTCGTGCAGACCCGTGTATATTGACCTACTGCACCCTGACATTGGTGTGCACTTAGCGTGGAGGAGCTACAAGTACAACTTAAGATGTTTCATCAAATACATTGTGAATTCATCTTAGCTTGACAGGTGGCTTCCTCAAATCTAGGTAATCGTGGATACAATACCCAACAATGAAGAACAATCTCGACACTTTCAGACAGAGACAGTGATTTCAAGAAGTGACTGGATGACTTGACAGCTGCCATTTCAACCGGTCAACTGCACCTGTCAAAGCTGTCAGTAAGTTGTTAGAAACCGGATCAGCCGGTTACCATGGAGGAAGACTATATAAAGGCTTTCTCCTTCAACAGAAAAAAGAGATTTTCAGACGATTAAGAAGATCAATACAGATCCAGAGAAAACTGTAAATCAGTATTTTGAAGAAACTTCAGATTTACTTGGAGAGAGAGAACTCCAGTAATTGAAGTCAAGAAAGAGACTTGTTTAATCAAATCTCTTAAGAAGTAGGTTCTGAACCAAACTGCAAAGAAGGATCAAGATTTAATTCATCATCTTAAGAAGGAAGTTGCCAGCCGGTCTACTTCAAGAAGATCAACTTTTACTGAGTTCAGACTCAAGAAGCCTTGAAGAAAGCAAAGACAAAGTTGATCTCAGGAATCAGTGCTATCAAGAACTGATCAAGAAGGTTGCCCTCTTCATTCTCTCAAACAGAGTGGTGACCTAATACTCTTTATTATCTTTTTGTATGATCCTAAGGGATATGAGTTGTAAGCCTAAATTTATAAATGCTGAGGTAGGACTTTTAGCCTGAGTGTAGGAGAATCTATTCTCTGAGTGTAGGCCTTATTGAAGGCTGAGGTAGGGTTGTTTAGCCTGAGTGTAGGTCTTATTGAAGACTGAGTGGTAGGGTTGTTTACCTGAGTTGTAGGAGTGGGGACACTCTGAGTTGTAGGAACCTGTTTGGGGTTCTGAGCTGTAAGATCTGAGGATCTGAGGAGAAGTGCAGAAGTTAGGCCGAATATAGTACACTACTAGATAGGCGAAGGGGGAAAGTGGATGTACCCAGATCTTGGGGAACCACTATAAAATCTGTGTGCACTCTGTGAATGTTTATTTCTGTGATTGCTGTGCTGATTGCTGTAGAATTTACATTTGCTGCTTAGTATATACAATAGATTTTCTGCCTTTAAAGTAAAAAAGAAAAAAGTACACCTAATCACCCCCCCCCCCTCTAGGTGGTTAGGCACTATTTCTTTCAGAGTGGCGCACCGCGCACGGTACACGAGTTAGTGATGCTCGCTAGCGCGGCGCGCGCATTAGAGATGCACGCTGCACGTGCCCGTGAGGCGCACACACGTGTGCTGCACGTGCCCGCGAGGCGCGCGTGTGCTTATGTGCATGCGAGGCCCGCATTTGGCTTTGTCATCTTCTTCGGTGTCCTCGGGACTTCGGGGTGCAGCTCAACGTCTATGCGGCTTTTTCGACCGGATTCTCCTTCCCAACACGTCCTTGATCCAAGCTTTTCTGGTTTGATCCATAAATTACAGGGGGAACCTAATCAATATTGTTTATTAATTTTTTGAACACACTTGAAAGCGGGCAGTTTAGGCTCCGTTTGGGGGGCTTATTTTCACCGGTCAAGCGGTTACGACCGCATGAACCGGACCTTAATTAAGGTCCGGTTCATGCGGTCGTAACCGCTTGACCGGTGATAATATGTCCCCCCAAACGAAGCCTTAATTATCAAAAAACATATAAAAGAAATATTAATTAGCAAAAATAAGCGTCTCTGAGAAAATGCTACATTTTGGATTTCTTTTCATTTTTAATATATTTCAACTGAATGATGTCTTTTGTAATGGACTTTTGGCACTAAGCACCCTCAATTAGGTGTTTTGGCACTTTGCGCCTTAAATATTTCATTTTGGCAGTGTGCATCCCCCAAATATATTCCATTTGGCATGCTGCACCCTCATCAGATTTCTTTGAATTATTTTCATTTATACTGAAAAACAAAGGGCAATTTGGTCACATTAATTTAGGCATTAGGGTTTTATTACATTCACTGTCATTCCTTTTTTTACCGCAGTTTTTTTACTTCCGGCGCACCTTCAAGCCCCAATTTTTACCATCGTTGGACCTCTGCGCCGTCCGGCGGTCCTCTGCTCTGCGGGGTCCGAAGGTCTTCGACAAGTCAAAGGAAGAGGGTCATCTAATTTTCTCCTGCTGCGACTTCTATCTCAGGAAGCACTAAAGCCGATCAAAAAAAGCATAAGGGTATACATCTTCACCTCATGTATCTTCATTGCAAGAAGTGTTGCAAATGGAAAATAAAGAATCACTATATATTTGAAAAATATACAGCGCTAGGAAACATGTTAACAAACTAAACGATTGTTCCAAGTTGGAACAATATGCCAGATTATGGGATTACTGGAGGAAGTTCATAGAACAAATTCTAACACAACTATAAAGGTGAAGTGTAAGCAAATGTTAAATTCTTGTAAATTCATATTCAAGAAGATATATATTTGTTGGTGTGCTTTAAAGAAAGGGTTGCATGCCAATTATAGGCTTAGATGACACCTACCTTAAGCCATCTAATGGGGGGAGTTTTGTTGGCTGCAGTTGGTGCAGATGTTAGATTCTTATAAATTCTTATTCAAGAAGTTATACATTTGTTGGTGTGCTTTAAAGAAAGGGTTGCAGGCCAATTATAGGCTTAGATGACACCTACCTTAAGACATCTAATGGGGGAGTTTTGTTGTGTGCAGTTGGCATGTATGGAAATAACGGTATGTTTCCAATTGCATATGCTATAGTATTAAAAGAAAACATGAAGTCATGGAGTGGTTTGTTGGCCTACTAATTCAAGATTTAAATATTGCAAATAGTTATATATGGACCATCATATCTGATAAACAAGAGACTAATTAGAGTAGTTGAGGAGTTGCTACCAAATGCCGAACCTGATTTTGTTTGTGACACATGTATAATAATTTCAAACTCAAGCATAAGGGTATACATCTTAAGTTTGGAAGACCGCATCTGCCACAAGAATTGTTGATTTTAATAGTGAGATTGAAAAGATGAAGGCCCATGATTCTACTGCTTACAACTGGATTACACAAAGACACCCTAAAAATTGGGTAAGATCACATTTCAGTACTTGACCAAAATGTGATATTTTACTAAATAATTTATGTGAATCTTTCAATAAAATTATTTTAAAGGCGAGAGGTAAACCCATCATAACGTTATTTGAGACCATACAGTGCATTTTAATGAAGAGAGTTCACACACAGAGGGATAAGTTGCTTAAATATAATGGAGACATTTGTCCTGCAATACAGAAGATTTTGGGAAAAAAAACAAAAATTAAAGTTCAAGACTAAATCTTGGGGTGTAATGGAAATGACCAATTTGAGGTAAAGGGACGGCTGGGTGATAAATGGGTTATTGATGTAGCTAAAAATAATTGCAGTTACAATAAGTGGGACCTCACTAGCATTCCATATGTGCATGCCATTGCATGGATTTTCTACAAACGAGAGAATGTTGAATCTTATGTAAATGATTGGTTCAAAAAAAACTACATTTTTTTAAGGCATACAAGCATATGGTAAGTCCAATAAAGGGTCAACTAGAGTGGCCCAATTCCGACCTCATTCCAATGGTTCCTTGGTTTGCAAAGTAAAAGAAGGTCGGAAGTCCTAAAAGTGATGCTAGAAGATTGGATAAAGATGAGATAGATACTAAGAAGTATTGTTTAAAGCGACATGGTTGCATGTAAACATGCTCAAACTGTGGAGAGAAGGGCCGCAACAAAAAGGGTTGCATTCAATCCTCCAAAGTTGTTGCACCTACTACAACAACATCTACTTTGTGTTTAAAAATACTCGTTAGTATTCCATTTAATTTCATTATGTTTAGTTTAGTAATTTTCTAAAAAAAATTTAAATTACTTCATATGTATGGTAAGAAGAAGATATCAAATACAATTAGCAGACATAATATAATCTCACAGGAGGAATTAAGTGGTCAATCCATGCCTACAACTAGACTTTCGCCATAAAAATATGTAGGCAAACTTTTTTATTATCACTCTTTGGTGAATTGACTTGAGTAAACTTTTCATTACAAAATAATAATATAATTGTTTACTTCTGCACGTGAGAACCAATAGTTTTGTCATGTAATCGGGCAGGTTATGAAGGATGATTGCAAAATTTAGAAAACTCTTTTGAATTTTTGTTCTTTGCTAGTGGTTAAATGTTGCGGCAACAATTTCAATTGTAATTTTCATGTTTCAAGACTTTATTTCTGCTTCATCGTGTGTGCGTGTAACGTCCCGAATCGCTCTAGGCCCCTAGTGTGTGTGTTTTTGAGTCAGGAGGGTTGACTTGAGTCCTGAGAGTGCAGGGAATTGGACTGCACTTGTGGAGAAGTGGAGAATCAGTGTAAAAAGGAAGTGGACACGGGTAGGGACACGGCCGTGTGCCTACCCGTGTGCGTCGAGTTGAGCTCGACGACCCGTGTCGAGATCGTCGAGCTGTGTCGACACCTAGGGACAACGGGGTAGGGGACACGGCCCGTGTGCCTACCCGTGTGCGTCGAGTTGAGCTCGACGCCCGTGTCGAGATCGTCGAGCTGTGTCGACACCAAGGGACACGGGTAGTGACACGGCCGTGTCCCTACCCGTGTGCGTCGAGTTGAGCTCGACGAGAAGTGTCGAGATGCAAACCCCGAGAAGTACACGGCCAATGACACGGGCCAGGCACACGGCCGTGTCATGTGAACACGGGTTGGGACACGGGCGTGTCCCTACCCGTGTCAAGCATTGAATCGACATGGAAACCGCCACGGCCGTTTCGCGGAAGCGGGGACACGGGTACGGACACGGCCGTGTCCCTACCCGTGTCATATTTTATTTATATAAGGGACAGAAAACCCTAGCCTTTTTCATGCTCTTTTCATCCCCTATTTCCAGTGATAACTCCTGTGAGAGGGAAAACTGCAGGAGCAAGTCCTACCGAAGGAGATCCGCCATCGCCGTGAAAGAGAAGATGCCGCCGAGGAGAACTACGCGATCCATGACGAGAAATGGTGGTACCGCTGGAGCCAACGTGAGTTTCCTACCCTCTCCCTTGGTGCTAGATCTATAGTTATGCCTTAGGAGAGACATCGACTCAAGAGAGAGTCTTGATGGAGAGGAGAAAGATCCTCTAGGTTAGGCCATGTTTAGAACTTGTGTTCTAGATTTTAGATCTCTTCAACCCTTCCCCTTATCTTCAATATGACGATGGGTGGATGGTCTCGTGAGGGAGTTTATGGCCTTTGAGGTTGAATAAGGGAGGATAATATTTCTGGAAAATTTAGAAACGATCGCTTGAGGAGGAAGACGAACCTATGCCGTTCATTTTTCCTTTAAGATGCGCGCAGAATCTGTATTCTGCGCGCAGCGATCTTCTAGGTCATTTTCCCTATGGATAAGGCCAGATCTGGGCTTTCGGCTAAACACGAAAGTTGAAGCCCTTGGAAATACCTTTCCAACGAGTGGGTTGCACGACTTCAGGTGATGTCTGTAGCCACGGGGAAAAGTCTAAACGAAAATGGGGGTTTTACAAATCCTGCATGCAGAAACTGTGTTCTGTACGCAGCGGACTTCAAGTCCGATTTCAAGTAGGATAATGTCAAATCTGGGTTTGAGCTCTGAATATGAAAGATGTAGTCCATGGAAATACCTTTCCATCGAGGGGGTTACACGACTTCACCGGATTCCTGTAGCCTCGGGAATCTCCGGTCCGAAGTTGCTGACCAGATTCAACCTGCGCCTAAATTCTGGGCTTAATGGAAAAATGGATTTTATTTCGGTGAAATTATTAATGCAAGATACTTGCCTTGGATGAACCCTTATGATTAATCATTTGTTGTGTGATTGAAGTATCTTATTAATCATATTTCATATTACCAAATTGTGAAACAAACTTGTTTAAAAGAATTGAACTGGTAGGAATTGAAAGATTGAATATGGTACACTTCATGTTTAAGTTATGAAATAAGTTATAATTATTTACTAAAAAGGATGATGTGATAGATCTTATATGCGCATTACGTTACGTTACATTGTCATCATTTGGGAAGTCATATAGATGAATAGACCATGGCCATGGATATGTTTGACTAATGAAGTGAGTCTAGTGGACCAATACTTAGAGCGTTGTCTCCCTACGGGTAGTATTGTGTAAGTTCGTAAGTACGGTGTTGACCGCCACTTGTTTTGGTTTGTGTGAGATAGGGTGCGGATGGATGGTTGGGCTGTGCCCTCGTGTTTACTTCCGAGGCCCCTTCCATGTTGTGTTGATATGGTGTTTGTTGCATGTGGTGTGAGTCGACACGCGGTGTCGTAATCCCGGGTTAAGGATAGTGTGGCAGGTCTACGGGCTCGCCAGTCGTCACACCGACGGGAGTTGACAGTTAGACTTGGTTGGTTGGGCTGTGTCCTCGGTGTTTCACGTCCCGAGCCCCTCCGGCCATTGAACGGTTGGCTGTGTCCTCGTGGTTTTCTTCTTCCGAGGCCCCTTCCGGGTCCCGCAAAGCCAGTTCGGGCTGTGTTCTTGGTGCACATCTACCCAAGACCCCGCTGGGCCATAGTACGCATGGGCTCCGCTTGTGTTTCTTAGCGTTGAGGCGTACGGAGGCCTAGGTGAAGTAGTGTGATACCCGCCTAGTAGTAGTAAGTGCCCGTTCTACTGTCACCGCCTGGCCCACGGCGGCTGATGCCTGAGAGGTTAGCTAGCTGCTCGAAAAAGTGGGAAACTACAGTCTGTGTCGACATAGCAATTGCATGGGTGTGCATGGTGAGTCATTGCATAGCATTCATAGCATTTCATATCATTGCACAACAA
>CM077162.1:34188578-34255673 GCA_039583875.1 Platanthera guangdongensis | reverse complement strand
AAGAAAGCTCCTCACTCCGCAATTATCCCACGGACTTTAACCATTCTGACCTCCTTGTTGCGGAGGTCGTTTGACTGCAACATCTTCAATTCGTACTGGTCTGACCCTTGTTGTTAACTCATAATCACCCGGTACCTGATCGTCTGCAATGATCTGCGAAGCCTCCTGAACTGCCTTAACGCAACACTGATACGTGGAATACATCATGCAGCCCCTCAACTCCGTCGACAGCTTTAATCTATACGCCGCCTCTCGCCGACACGCTCCAGGATTTCAAATGGTCCAAGGTATCTCGGACTCAGCTTCTTCAAGCGTCGAACCCGCGATAACACCCCTTGAACGGCTTGATTTTTAAATACACCATGTCGCAAACGTTGAACTTACATTTCTATGTTTGGCATTGTAGTACTTTGACTGTCTATCCTGAGCAATCTTCAGCCTTTCCTGAATTGTCCGTATCATTGAAGTGGCATCTTCCACCGCTTGACGTTTATACAACTTTGATTCGCCTGCCTCCAACCAAGACAACGGCGTACGCCACTTCCTCCCATACAAAGCTTCAAAAGGCGCATTCTGCTTGCCTGAAAGCTATTGTTGTACGCAAACTCCACCATGTACAGGGTGATCCTCCCAATGCTTCCCGAGAATCTAGGACGCACATGCGAAGCAGTCCTCCATAGTTCCTGTTGACTCTCTCGGTTTGGCCATCTGTCTGCGGGTGAAAGGCTGTGCTGAACTTTAGCTTAGTACCCAAACAGCCATGCACCAACCTCCAGTCATTTGACGTGAAGCGTCCATCACGATCACTAACAATACTGCGAGGCACACCATGCAGTCGTACAATATTATCCACGTAGAGTTTGGCTAACTTTTCCACTGGATCCTCCTTTCTCACTGGGATAAAGTGCGACACTTTTGTCAATCTATCAACGCCCACCCAATGGCTTCATTTCCTTTCTGCGACTTCGGCAAACCGTGCACAAAATCCATAGATATGTCGTCAAACTTCCATTCTGGGATAGGAAGTGATTTCAAGAAACCTCCGGGATTCTGGCATTCCGCCTTCACTAATGCACAAGTACGGCACTTGGCCACATAAAGCGCCACATCCTTCTTCAAACCCGGCCACCAGAATAATTTCTTCATGTCTCTATACATCTTCGTGCTTCCGGTGGATTGAGTATTGTATGATGAGCCTCATACATCAACTCCTCCCGAATATTATCCGCACTAGGAACGCATAGACGACCGTCCTTCCTTAGCAACCCATCTTCAACACAACTGGGAATATGACCCATCCAGATCCATCTAGGATTTGCTTCATGCTGCTATCCTGAACCAAAGCCCGCCGAACTCTATCCCTAGTCACACTGCACCTCTGTCCAAAACAGTTTTCGCCTCGGCACTAGACTGCTTGTCAACGCAAGTATCTCCAATGCCTCCAACTCTTGGACCAATCTCTTCATGCACTGATAACCAATTGGCTTGTGCGGGAATCTTACGACTCAACGCATCCGCCACTACATTTCCCTTCCCAGGCACATAGTGTATCTTGAAGTGTAGTCCCCTAAGAACTCCATCCACCTCCTCTGCCTCATGTTCAGATCTTTTTGATCCAATAGGTACTTCAAACTCTTATGATCGGTGTAATATCTACCTTCACACCGTACAGATAGTGCCTCCAAAGCTTTGAGCAAAAATCACGGCCGCTAACTCTAAGTCGTGGACCGGATAATTCCTTTCGTGAACCTTCAATTGTCGTGAACCATAAGCTATCACTCTCCCATGCTGTAGCAGAACACAGCCCAAACCACTGCCTGAAGCATCACTATAAATCTCGAACCCTTCGGTACCACTTGGCGAACATAAAATAGGCGCCGTGGTTAACCGCCTCTTCAACTCTACAAAAGCCTGTTCGCACTCCGAAGACCACACAAACTTCTGATCCTTCCTTGTCAAACAGTCGTGAGTGTAGTGCTATCCGCGAGAAGTTCTCTACGAAGCGCCTGTAGTAGCCAGCAAGCCCCAGAAAACTCCGGACCTCTGCCACTGTAGTCAAAGTAGGCCACTCCCGTATCGCCACTATCTTCGCGGATCCACAGCTATTCCTTCTCCACTGACAACATGACCAAGGAACGCTATCGAGGATAACCAGAACTCACACTTGGGAACTTTGCATACAACTGACTTTCCTCAATGTCTCCAACACCATGTGTAAATGCTTGTAATGATCCTCCTCGCACCGCGAATACACCAGGATATCATCGATAAATACTATCACAAACTGATCCAAGTATTCTCTGAACGTCCTATTCATCAGATCCATAAACACGGATGGCGCATTCGTCAACCCAAACGGCATGACCGTGAACGTAATGCCCAAACCGCGTACTGAATGCTGTCTTTGGGATGTCGCTCTCCCTTATCCTCAACTGATAGTAACCGACTTCAAATCTAACTTCGAATATACAGTTGACCCAACCAACTGATCAAATAGATCGTCAATCCTCGGGATTGGATATTTGTTCTTCTCCGTAAGTTGTTCAATTCCCGATAACGATACAAAGCCGCAAGCTCCCATCTTCTTCTTAACAAAGAGAACTGTGCGCTCCAAGGCGACGAACTTGGACGCACATAACCTTGCTCTAGCAACTCCTGCAGTTGCACCTTCAACTCTGCCATTCTCTTGGGGCTATCCGATAGGGGGAGTGACACCGGTTTGGCACCCGGTACCAGCTCTATAGTAAAGTCTATCTCCGCTGAGGAGGGGCTCCTGGGAGATCATCTGGAAACACATCAGGATACTCGGACACAACTGGATGTTGCCCAACTAGGTTTAGGCGTCGAAGTCTGCACTAGAGTGACATACAGTTCTGCCCAGACCGAACTGCCTTAAACCTGAAGGGCCGATATCAAAACTTTCCCTGACCCCTTCATGCCCGCAAAAGTAAGCCTCCCATCAGTGTCCAGACCCAACTTGACTTCTTACGGTTGCAATCAATACATGCACTCGCTCCGAGAGCCAATCCATACCGAAAATTACGTCGAACTCCACTAATGGTAGAACCAACGCCCGCAAATCAAACTCCGGTCTCCAATCTGAATCTTCACAACACAAATCCTATCCGCACGCATGAGCACCCATTAGGCAACAACACATCCAACTTGTTTTCTGCCATCGAGAACGGAACTCCGATGCGCGATATAAACTTTTCAGACAAGAAGAATGTGATGCCCCCGTATCAAAAAGGGCTCTCGCCGGAAAACCAAAGATTAACACAAAGCCTAGCATTAACAAAACGTAAGCTAACAAATACGAAGGTAACAACTATAAAAGTTAAACCACTGTAATTTAATTCATACCTGTCACCACGTCTGCTTGCTTAATGGCCTCCTGTAGACCAAGGTGTAGACTCTAGGCTGGGCTGGAGCATGATGGGATGCGGTTGACTCCACCGCCTTCCCTTTCTCCTCATAAGTCGCTCCAGGTCTCCTCTCGGACTTTGAACGTCCGCTCCAACACTCCCGAGCAAAATGCCCCGTCTTCCCGCAGTTGTAGCAAGCTCCGGGGACTCGACTTGTAGTTGCCCCCGATGCATCAGCCGAAGGGGCTGAGTTGAAGTCCTCCGCTTCTTTTCCATCTGCGGAAACCTGTCTTGTGACTTGGCACCTTGAACTCGGTCTTCCTTTCTCCTGGGTCCCTCTTCTCTTGAACTTTCTTCGCAACCTTTTCCAACGATCGGGCCGAATTGACCAAGGCTAGGAAGCCCTGCGCCTAGGCCCAGCAAGGAGTAACTGTAAATCGCCACGAAGACCCTCATAGAATCGGTTGGTCTTCCTCTCTTCTTCAGAAAACATAGCACCAGCATAACGACCCAACCGTGTGAACTCATGCAGATATTCGTCCACGCTTCTGGATCCCTGAGTCAACCCAAGAAATTGATTCTCCATCTCCAACCTCTGAGCAGAAGGTACAAATCTGGCTAGGAACAATCTTGAAAATTCTTCTTCGGCACATCCGCAAGTTGCCTTCCCACTAGAAGATGAAACTCCAACTCGTCCACCACAGCCTCGCTCACCTTCCAAAAGAAAAGTCGCTATGGTGGTCTTCTGCCACTCCTCAGTCATTGTGGCCGTCAACACCCTCTTATGGAAGAGAGCCAGTCCTCAGCTTGAGTTGGTGTTCCAACCCCATTAAACCTCGGAGGATTAAAGCCCATCACATGCTTTAGCTGCCTCTCCGTAGTTCTCCTCGGCTCTACTAACTCAACTGCTGCGCGTTCCACCACTCTCGGCTCTGCCGCCCTAACCGGTTCTTGCTCATCCGCAGGAGGTGCGCGATGCATTTGCCCTGCAGGTTGGGCATTTATCATGCAAACACGGCTTCAGCCACCATCCTGATGGTTTCCGCTGAAGGAGGTGTAGCAGGCACGTCCCTTGGTGCACTACTTTCCGCTGATTGCGGACGCTCTGACTGACCAGCACCGCTCCTAGCTGCCTATAAAAGCAAAGACACACGATTAGGCACAAACAATTGCTAAAAGCAATCATTGGAACACTCAGTTTCACAAAACAAGTGTATTTTTATTCCAGTGGACATTCATGGGTTCTTTTATTATAAAACGATGACGCACACAGTGCCACCACCCCTAAAAGAATTCGCCCACGAATTCATTAAGCTGACCGTAACCAGAAGTCTGATACCAAATGTAACACCCCCATCCGTCGCATGGCATATAACAGAAGGTCCAGCTGGAACCCGACGCCATATACCACAGACAGTCGGAAGGGTTACTAAATGAATAAATCAAACCATCTAATTAAGACTACTCGTCCTAATCACAGAGCATTCTAGCGGAAGATTTTAAAGTTGAAAGAACCCAAAATAATTCCATCAATATGAATGTCCACAGCTACAACAACAGGAATGAACCCAAATACACTGAAACAGGTACATGGCCTTATGGCCTTACAAATGTTCATAAAATATAAATGTCTTACATACATCGGCTCGCAGGCCGGCCACACATGAGAATGTAAAAAACAACTATTCTTCTACGGCCTTCTAGGGCCAGCACAGCAACATGGGCTCCAGCCCGCTATTTGGCGCTCGGCTCCGCAGCACCTGCAAGCACATACCACCGCACGGTGGCAAATAAAGCAACGGTCAGCTAAAAGCCGACCAAATTATAACGACCCCGCCCCTTACTCGGGACGGCGGTGCTCTTTCCCTGCAAAACATTAGCCAACAAATATATATAGCGCAATTATAATTCGCCACAGGTGTAGGCTCGCACGGCCAAACACCCCGTGCACTCAGGGCACATTCATGGTGACCCTGACCCATCAGTGCATTCACCACCACCCCAGGATGGCAACAACATGTGAGCATTTAGCCTTTCTGACCACCGTCTAAGGCTCCGACTATGCCAACGGCCAGTCCCCGTCTTCGGGTCTCTCGCACCGAACCACATAGCCTAGGTCCAATTCCACTTGCCCGTTGCTCACGCCGCATGTCCAATTTAAGGAACTTTGCGCGGGCCAAGCTTCTCTCGGATCCCAAATTTTCAAAACAGTCTCATAACCCAGTTATGATCAAGGCCGGTTCCCAGACCGCCAAGTTAGCAGAACACGTTTCCGCTCAATTTTCGGGTGCGCCTTGAAGCTAACCTTCAAGGATCCCTGCTGCAATCTACCGCGTAGAAACCCGAAAAAATCCAAAGCACGGAGTCTTCTCCGGCAAAACCATATCAAATGCAACATCACCGATCCAGACAAAACACGTCCGGTAGGCTTCACACACAATGCCTATGCCCGTACTTACGATTCCGGGCTCTACATGCAACACAAGGGGGACTATTCCCGTCAACCCCAAGGAACACCACGCACTCACCGCATACTCGCGGGAGCGGGATTCCCTATGCAGAAAGAAAGAGATTCAAGCGCTCGAGTTGAGAATCGTTACCCTTGTAGTCCGTTTTGGCGCCATGGAAAAACTACGCGGTTAGAACTCTTCGCAATGACCTTCCCTCCACGGATCCGCTCTCCGATTTCGAAACGGTGCTCCGATGCTCCGCCGGCGGCCGGAAACCTCCTTCTTCTTCCTCTTCTCTCTCACTTTGGAAGGGGAGAACTTTGGAGAGAAAATGAGGGAATAACTCCCTATTCCCGGCCTTAACAGAGCAGGATCTCATCTGGGCCGTCGGATCCTAATTAAAGAAAATGAACGGCTCGGATCTGCACAAAATTCCCCACCTGGGCCGCACACGGCTTGGCACACGGCCGTGTCCAAGGCCGTGTGCCTCGATCCAGGCACGATCGTCGAACTGAGAAACGCACACGGGCCAAGACACGCCCGTGTCTGACCTGACACGCCCGTGTCGGGTTCCTCGACACGCCCGTGTTCGAGGGCGTGTCACGCATAACCGCCACGGCAACGGACACGACCCCTCAGGACACGGGTCTGGACACGGGTTGGCACACGCCCGTGTCGGATGACACGCCCGTGTCATCCGGCCGTGTTTCTGGCCGTGTCCTTCTCGGGTTGGAAACGGCCAAAAAATCACCAGCCAGACACGGCCTTGGACACGCCCGTGTCCTAGGCCGTGTACCCCTACAGGCACCAAAAACTCTTTTTCGCGACCGACTCGCACACAAAATTCGGGGCGTTACAAATCTCCCCCACTTAAGGAATTTCGTCCCGAAATTAAGCAAAGGTACACAAAAGCTAAATGATACCTGAGTGGAATAACTCGGGGTATTCCTCCAACATAGCTTGCTCTCGCTCCCAAGAAAGCTCCTCACGTCCGCAATTATCCCAACGGACTTTAACCATTCTGACCTCCTTGTTGCGGAGTCGTTTGACTGCAACATCTTCAATTCGTACTGGTCTGACCCTTGTTGTTAACTCATAATCAACCGGTACCTGATCGTCTGCAATGATCTGCGAAGCCTCCTGAACTGCCTTACGCAACACTGATACGTGGAATACATCATGCAGCCCACTCAACTCCGTCGACAGCTTTAATCTATACGCCGCCTCGCCGACACGCTCCAGGATTTCAAATGGTCCAAGGTATCTCGGACTCAGCTTCTTCAAGCGTCGAACCCGCGATACACCCTTGAACGGCTTGATTTTTAAATACACCATGTCGCCAACGTTGAACTCTACATTTCTATGTTTGGCATTGTAGTACTTTGACTGTCTATCCTGAGCAATCTTCAGCCTTTCCTGAATTGTCCGTATCATTGAAGTGGCATCTTCCACCGCTTGACGTTTATACAACTTTGATTCGCCTGCCTCCAACCAAGACAACGGCGTACGGCACTTCCTCCCATACAAAGCTTCAAAAGGCGCCATTCCAATGCTTGCCTGAAAGCTATTGTTGTACGCAAACTCCACCATGTACAGGTGATCCTCCCAATGCTTCCCGAAATCTAGGACGCACATGCGAAGCATGTCCTCCATAGTTCTGTTGACTCTCTCGGTTTGGCCATCTGTCTACGGGTGAAAGGCTGTGCTGAACTTTAGCTTAGTACCCAACAGACCATGCACCAACCTCCAGTCATTTGACGTGAAGCGTCCATCACGATCACTAACAATACTGCGAGGCACACCATGCAGTCGTACAATATTATCCACGTAGAGTTTGGCTAACTTTTCCACTGGATCCTCCTTTCTCACTGGGATAAAGTGCGACACCTTTGTCAATCTATCAACGACCACCCAAATGGCATCATTTCCTTTCTGCGACTTCGGCAAACCGTGCACAAAATCCATAGATATGTCGTCAAACTTCCATTCTGGGATAGGAAGTGATTTCAAGAAACCTCCGGGCTTCTGGCATTCCGCCTTCACTAATGCACAAGTACGGCACTTGGCCACATAAAGCGCCACATCCTTCTTCAAACCCGGCCACCAGAATAATTTCTTCATGTCTCTATACATCTTCGTGCTTCCCGGTGGATTGAGTATTTGGTATGATGAGCCTCATACATCAACTCCTCCCGAATATTATCCGCACTAGGAACACATAGACGACCGTCCTTCCTTAGCAACCCATCTTCAACCACAAACTGGGAATATGACCCATCCAAAGATCCATCTAGGATTTGCTTCATGCTGCTATCCTGAACCAAAGCCCGCCGAACTCTATCCGCTAGGTCACACTGCACCTCTGTCCAAAATAGTTTCGCCTCGGCACTAGACTGCTTGTCAATGCAAGATATCTCCAATGCCTCCAACTCTTGGACCAATCTCTTATCATGCACTGATAACCAGTTGGCTTGTGCGGGAATCTTACGACTCAACGCATCCGCCACTACATTTCCCTTCCCAGGCACATAGTGTATCTTGAAGGTGTAGTCCCCTAAGAACTCCATCCACCTCCTCTGCCTCATGTTCAGATCTTTTTGATCCAATAGGTACTTCAAACTCTTATGATCGGTGTAAATATCTACCTTCACACCGTACAGATAGTGCCTCCAAAGCTTTAGAGCAAAAATCACGGCCGCTAACTCTAAGTCGTGGACCGGATAATTCCTTTCGTGAACCTTCAATTGTCGTGAACCATAAGCTATCACTCTCCCATGCTGTAGCAGAACACAGCCCAAACCACTGCCTGAAGCATCACTATAAATCTCGAACCCTTCGGTACCACTTGGCGAACATAAAATAGCCGCCGTGGTTAACCGCCTCTTCAACTCTACAAAAGCCTGTTCGCACTCCGAAGACCACACAAACTTCTGATCCTTCCTTGTCAACGTCGTGAGTGGTAGTGCTATCCGCGAGAAGTTCTCTACGAAGCGCCTGTAGTAGCCAGCAAGCCCCAGAAAACTCCGGACCTCTGCCACTGTAGTCAAAGTAGGCCACTCCCGTATCGCCACTATCTTCGCCGGATCCACAGCTATTCCTTCTCCACTGACACATGACCAAGGAACGCTATCGAGGATAACCAGAACTCACACTTGGAGAACTTTGCATACAACTGACATTTCCTCAATGTCTCCAACACCATGTGTAAATGCTTGTAATGATCCTCCTCGCACCGCGAATACACCAGGATATCATCGATGAATACTATCACAAACTGATCCAAGTATTCTCTGAACGTCCTATTCATCAGATCCATAAACACGGATGGAGCATTCGTCAACCCAAACGGCATGACTGTGAACTCAAAATGCCCAAACCGCGTACTGAATGCTGTCTTTGGAATGTCGCTCTCCCTTATCCTCAACTGATAATAACCGGACTTCAAATCTAACTTCGAATATACAGTTGACCCAACCAACTGATCAAATAGATCGTCAATCCTCGGGATTGGATATTTGTTCTTCTCCGTAAGTTTGTTCAATTCCCGATAATCGATACAAAGCCGCAAGCTCCCATCTTTCTTCTTAACAAAGAGAACTGGTGCGCTCCAAGGCGACGAACTTGGACGCACATAACCTTGCTCTAGCAACTCCTGCAGTTGCACCTTCAATTCTGCCATTTCTCTTGGGGCTATCCGATAGGGGGAGCGTGACACCGGTTTGGCACCCGGTACCAGCTCTATAGTAAAGTCTATCTCCCGCTGAGGAGGGGCTCCTGGGAGATCATCTGGAAACACATCAGGATACTCGGACACAACTGGGATGTTGCCCACACTAGGTTTAGGCGTCGAAGTCTGCACTAGAGTGACATACAGTTCTGCCCCAGACCGAACTGCCTTAAACGCCTGAAGGGCCGATATCAGAACTTTCCCTGACCCCTTCATGCCCGCAAAAGTAGCCTCTACACCAGTGTCCAGACCCAACTTGACTTCTTTACGGTTGCAATCAATACATGCACTCTGCTCCGAGAGCCAATCCATACCGAAAATTACGTCGAACTCCACTAATGGTAGAACCAACGCCCGCAAATCAAACTCCCGGTCTCCAATCTGAATCTTCACAACACAAATCCTATCCGCACGCATTGAGCACCCATTAGGCAACAACACATCCAACTTGTTTTCTGCCATCGAGAACGGAACTCCGATGCGCGATATAAACTTTTCAGACAAGAAGGAATGTGATGCCCCCGTATCAAAAAGGGCTCTCGCCGGAAACCCAAAGATTAACACAAAGCCTAGCATTAACAAACGTAAGCTAACAAATACGAAGGTAACAACTATAAAAGTTAAACCACTGTAATTTAATTCATACCTGTCACCACGTCTGCTTGCTTAATGGCCTCCTGTAGACCAAGGTTGTAGACTCTAGGCTGGGCTGGAGCATGATGGGATGCGGTTGACTCCACCGCCTTCCCTTTCTCCTCATAAGTCGCTCCAGGTCTCCTCTCGGACTTTGGACGTCCGCTCCAACACTCCCGAGCAAAATGCCCCATCTTCCCGCAGTTGTAGCAAGCTCCGGGGACTCGACTTGTAGTTGCCCCCGATGCATCAGCCGAAGGGGCTGAGTTTGAAGTCCTCCGCTTCTTGTTCCATCTGCGGAAACCTGTCTTGTGACTTGGCACCTTGAACTCGGTCTTCCTTTCTCCTGGGTCCCTCTTCTCTTGAACTTTCTTCGCAACCTTTTCCAACGATCGGGCCGAATTGACCAAGGCTAGGAAGCCCTGCGCCTTAGGCCCAGCAAGGAGTAACTGTAAATCGCCACGAAGACCCTCATAGAATCGGTTGGTCTTCCTCTCTTCTTCAGAAAACATAGCACCAGCATAACGACCCAACCGTGTGAACTCATGCAGATATTCGTCCATGCTTCTGGATCCCTGAGTCAACCCAAGAAATTGATTCTCCATCTCCAACCTCTGAGCAGAAGGTACAAATCTGGCTAGGAACAATCTTGAAAATTCTTCTATCGGCACATCCGCAAGTTGCCTTCCCACTAGAAGATGAAACTCCAACTCGTCCCACCACAGCCTCGCCTCACCTTCCAAAAGAAAAGTCGCTATGGTGGTCTTCTGCCACTCCTCAGTCATTGTGGCCGTCAACACCCTCTTTATGGAAGAGAGCCAGTCCTCAGCTTGAGTTGGTGTTCCAACCCCATTAAACCTCGGAGGATTAAAGCCCCATCACATGCTTTAGCTGCCTCTCCGTAGTTCTCCTCGGCTCTACTAACTCAACTGCTGCGCGTTCCACCACTCTCGGCTCTGCCGCCCTAACCGGTTCTTGCTCATCCGCAGGAGGTGCGCGATGAATTTGCCCTGCAGGTTGGGCATTTATCATTGCGAACACGGCTTCAGCCACCATCCTGATGGTTTCCGCTGAAGGAGGTGTAGCAGGCACGTCCCTTGGTGCACTACTTTCCGCTGATTGCGGACGCTCTGACTGACCAGCACCGCTCCTAGCTGCCTATAAAAGCAAAGACACACGATTAGGCGACAAACAAATTGCTAAAAGCAATCATTGGAACACTCAGGTTCCACAAAACAAGTGTATTTTCATTCCTAAGTGGACATTCATGGGTTCTTTTTAATGTTATAACGATGACGCACACATGTGCTCACCACCCCTTAAAAGAATTCGCCCACGAATTCATTTAAGCTTGACCGTAACCAGAAGTCTGATACCAAATTGTAACACCCCCATCCGTCGCATGGCATATAACAGAAGGTCCAGCTGGAACCCGACGCCATATACCACAGACAGTCGGAAGGGTTACTAAATGAATAAATCAAACCATCTAATTAAGACTACTCGTCCTAATCACAGAGCATTCTAGCGGAAGATTTAAAGTTGAAAGAACCCAAAATTAATTCCATCAATATGAATGTCCACAGCTACAACAACAGGAATGAAACCCCAAATACACTGAAACAGGTACATGGCCTTATGGCCTTACAAATGTTCATAAATATAACATGTCTTACATACATCGGCTCGCAGGCCGGCCACACATGAGAAATGTAAAAAACAACTATTCTACGGCCTTCTAGGGCCAGCACAGCAACATGGGCTCCAGCCCGCTATTTGGCGCTCGGCTCCGCAGCACCTGCAAGCACATACCACCGCACGGTGGCAAATAAAGCAACGGTCAGCTAAAAGCCGACCAAATTATAACGACCCCGCCCCTTACTCGGGACGGCGGTGCTCTTTCCCTGCAAAACATTAGCCCAACAATATATATATCGCAATTATAATTCGCCACAGGTGTAGGCTCGCACGGCCAAACACCCCGTGCACTCAGGGCACATTCATGGTGAACCCTGACAAATCAGTGCATTCACCACCATCCCTAGGATGGCAACAACATGTGAGCATTTAGCCTTTCTGACCACCGTCTAAGGCTCCGACTATGCCAACGGCCAGTCCCCGTCTTCGGGTCTCTCGCACCGAACCACATAGCCTAGGTCCAATTCCACTTGCCCGTTGCTCACGCCGCATGTCCAATTTAAGGAACTTTGCGCGGGCCAAGCTTCTCTCGGATCCCAAATTTTCCAAAACAGTCTCATAACCCAGTTATGATCAAGGCCGGTTCCCAGACCGCCAAGTTAGCAGAACACGTTTCCGCTCAGTTTTCCGGGTGCGCCTTGAAGCTAACCTTCAAGGATCCCTGCTGCAATCTACCGCGTAGAAACCCGAAAAAATCCAAAGCACAGAGTCTTCTCCGGCAAAACCATATCAAATACAACATCACCGATCCAGACAAAACACGTCCGGGTAGGCTTCACACACAATGCCTATGCCCGTACTTACGATTCCGGGCTCTACATGCAACACAAGGGGGACTATTCCCGTCAACCCCAAGGAACACCACGCACTCACCGCATACTCGCGGGAGCGGGATTCCCTATGCAGAAAGAAAGAGATTCAAGCGCTCGAGTTGAGAATCGTTACCCTTGTAGTCCGTTTTGGCGCCATGGAAAAACTACGCGGTTAGAACTCTTCGCAATGACCTTCCCTCCACGGATCCGCTCTCCGATTTCGAAACGGTGCTCCGATGCTCCGCCGGCGGCCGGAAACCTCCTTCTTCTTCCTCTTCTCTCTCACTTTGGAAGGGGAGAACTTTGGAGAGAAAAATGAGGGAATAACTCCCCATTCCCGGCCTTAACAGAGCAGAATCTCATCTGGGCCATTGGATCCTAATTAAAGAAAACGAATGGCTCGGATCTGCACAAAATTCCCCTGACCTGGGCCGCACACGGCTTGGCACACGGCCGTGTCCAAGGCCGTGTGCCTCGATCCAGGCACGATCGTCGAACTGAGAAACGCACACGGGCCAAGACACGCCCGTGTCTGACCTGACACGCCCGTGTCGGGTTCCTCGACACGCCCGTGTTCGAGGGCGTGTCACGCATAACCGCCACGGCAACGGACACGACCCCTCAGGACACGGGTCTGGACACGGGTTGGCACACGCCCGTGTCGGATGACACGCCCGTGTCATCCGGCCGTGTTTCTGGCCGTGTCCTTCTCGGGTTGGAAACGGCCAAAAAAATCACCAGCCAGACACGGCCTTGGACACGCCCGTGTCCTAGGCCGTGTACCCCTACAGGCACCAAAAACTCTTTTTCCGCGACCGACTCGCACACAAAATTCGGGGCGTTACAGCTCACCCACCATAACTTGGCATCTCCTTCCAACATGAAAGCCGCATACTCAGCTTTCTTTTCTTCTGGCGTCTCTGCCGCCCTCAAAAGCTCTTGAATGCGAACCCACCAGTCCTCCGCATCCGTTGGCGTACAAACTCCCTTGAATGACGGGGGATGGAAGTTCAGGAAATACTTCATGTGTCGGTCTCCATGCCCGACAACCACCCATTCCGCCAAAGGCTTCACTCGCCTGGCTTCTCCTCCTGGCACGGTCGTCGCCGTATCCGGTGTAGCAGGGGTTGCTACTTGAGCTGCCGCTGTAGCTTGAGCCGCCACCATCGCTTCTGCAAGCATGCGGCAGAAATCGGACGGGTTAACACCCGTGCCCAAAAGCCCTGGAGCAGTGGCACTGCTCGCCGAGAGTTCCTCTCTTGCTCTCGACATACCCGCCTCATTGCTTGCACTCTTCAAGAAAACAAGAAACAAGAAGTCAGTCTCTAATCTCAAGACTTAAACATAAGGACACTCATGGTCCCGCGTTACTCTTATGTTGATAACTTCTCTACGCATTGATCTTGAATCAAACCTCGCTCTCATACCAAATTATAACACCTCCCCTGTAATGACCGTATAATATGGGTACGGTCGGGGCCCCACAACATACGGGCGCCACAGCTTTACTATTATAAGTTGATATAGCTACTCACACCCAAAACACTTTGCACGACACAACAGAAACAAAACAGGACTAGAAGTTATCCACCACAAAAAGAGTACTAACAATGGCCTTATGGCCTTACAACAAATGTCCATACTCAAAAATACAATAGTCAAGAAAGTGCATAACACACCTAGTCTACCTCAGCATGCAAGCCGGACAACATGAATCTCAAACGTACAACATCATATAAGTAAAGCTACCAAAAAGAAAAGCACTTCATGAGGCTTAGGCCTTTCTGGCCGGCGAGCTAGCTCCTGCATGCGATCCTTGCCCTGTAAAATTTGTTAGTAACGTGGGTCAGCAAAGGCTGACCTCAAACTGTGTAACAAACACATCTCCTCCCAGCCGCCCCTAACGGATCCCGGGGTACCCCTCCAACCTGCAAGTTATCACTTCGTATGCAATAATCATAAGCAAGAAAAGCAACTACAGAAACAGGCTTGTATGTCACACACATCATACATGTTCTGTACGGGTTGAGCATATAAATAAAAGGGCATACTTATGCAACATGTATGCAACAACCTGGGTTTCACCCAAGGCACCCTATCTCGTATGCATCTAGCACATCATCACATCATATGGGTACTCATCTATTCCCCATTGGCATAAAGCCGCAGACAAAGGGGTAACACCATTCCCCCAAACAGCGCATAGCCCGCCACATGGAACTCTTGCAAAGGCCCCACCCGCTCAAGGTCTTAGACCCGGGCTTCCCTACAAGCTCTGATGCCTCATGTCAGGGTTCCAACAACACAAACTGACCGATTCTAAGAAGCCTTGTCATACCCCACCCGCTCGTGGCCTCATTGCCCGGGCTTGCCCCCATGCTTGGCATTCTCGTCAGTCTCACAGAAGGGGACTAGTCTCGCCGGGACACTCTCCACACGTGACGTGAACGTCACGGGATAGCCAGCCGACCACGAAGACAAAGCCACTCCTTGGCACATCACAAACCAAGACAATTCCACCATAATCCCTCATTTATACTGCAGCGTTCCTGCGCACCAAGGAAACCATCTCCAACTCATGCGGAGCTAACCTTGTCCATCAAGGAAACCATCTACCGCCACGAGGATCTAACCTTGTCCGGTTCCGACTACACGTACTCATTCGAGGAAAAGGGGAAAACACCACCACATCACAAACGACATCTTGCCGCAACGGAATCTCTACGAATCCCTAACGTTCGTATGCAACATCACCGAGTCGGACTAACGGTTGCGACTACGGCTTCACCCACCATGCCTAATCCACTAACGGAGCGGATCTCTAATGCAAATCATGCCGGGGACGGACCTTGGCGACCCAAAACCCCTCTCATTTGAGTGTTTGGTGCCCAAACCTAGTAAGGAAAAATGATGCTAAAGACATGCATCCTAAGACCGAGAGGAGAAGTGTCGTTACCTTCCGACTCCTCTTCCTTGCCATGGCAAAATACCCGGATGAAAACCTTCGCAACGATCTAACCTCCACGGATCTGGACTCGGCTCGCAATTTGGAGCACCGAAGCTTCTCCTACAGCACAAACCCTCCTTCACTTTCTTCCTAGCCCTCCCTTCTCTCTATAATGTAGTCAGAGAAACGCTTGAAGGAGAATGAGGGTTTACAACCCTATTCTCGGACTTAATTTCCCAAGAACAGCCCTGAACCATCAGATCCTAAAATCAGGGAAGAGATGGCCACGATCCGACAGAAAAATAAAACATCTGGGTCGAACACATCCTGGCACACGCCCGTGTCCAGGGCCGTGTGCCTTATTTGCCGTCACAAATCGACGCGCCTGGAACAGCACACGGGCATCCGACACGCCCGTGTTCTCACTGACACGCCCGTGTCCCCACTGACACGGCCGTGTGCGCGGCCATGTGCCTCCTTCGACACAGCCCTGAAAACAACCCGAGCACTATACGGGTACTGGACACGCCCGTGTCGATGCCCGTGTCTACCTCAACACACCTGGGCTCCAGGCCGTGTTCACTGCCTCGATGATTCGTCAAGCGAAGATCGTCGAGCAAGCGGGACACGCCCTGTGACACACCCGTGTCACAGGCCGTGTGCCCCTGTCCCGACACTCGACACTCGTCGAGTCAAAATCGTCGAGCGAAGTTCGTCGACTGACTGACACGTCCTTGGACACGCCCGTGTCCTAGGCCGTGTGCCTCGTCCCGACGCATCGTCGAGCGAAAATCGTCGAGTCCTCGAGCCGATCGTCGACACGGGCTCGACACACCCTGAGACACGCCCGTGTCTCAGGCCGTGTGCCCTAACTCGACAGATCGTCGAGCGAAATTCGTCGACCTCTCGACCAAAACGTCGACTGGAGCCTGACACGCCCTGAGACACGCCCGTGTCCCAGGCCGTGTGCCCCCTTCCAGAAACCAAAAAAATTGCCAGAAACGCAAATCAACCCTCTCTCAAAACTAGGGTGTTACAATTCGTACTGCAGCGTTCCCGTGCACTAAGGAAACCATCTACCACCCATGCGGAGCTAACCATGTCCACCAAGGAAACCATCTACCGCCAATGAGGAGCTAACCTTGTCCGATACCGGCCATACATACTCACGCAAGATAAAGGGAAGAACATCACAAACATCACAAATATCACAAACGGCCTCTTGCCGCAACGGATCTCTACGAATCCTTAAACCTCGTATGCAATGAAAGTGCAAGTTAGATCTGATATACTCTACAGGGGGGTGAATAGAGTATGGTGCTTGCTAAAAACTTTTACAACAGTTGTTGTATTCTTATGTGAACAGGGAAGCAAATAATAAAGGAATCTAATCACAAGCCACAGCCAGAAACAAAAGGAAACACAAGCAACCAGAAGACACAAGGAGCTATAGTGGTTCCCCAATCAACCTGGGTACATCCACTCTTCTACCACCCTAGGTAGGAATCCACTGCAGGATGAGTTGATCAGGTGTCCTGGGCACCAATGAGCTTTTGATAAGGTGCTCAAAAACCAAACTGGATTTTTTGATCAGGTGTCTTGCCACCAATGAGCTTTTGATAAGGTGATCAAGAACCAAACACAAACCTTTGAAGGGAGTTTGAAAAACCCTTTACAGCAGAGAGAGAGAGAGGGATGAGGGAAAGAGATGATCTTCTCTGTCAACAGTCAGAGAGGAGATAGTGGATATTGTCAAAGCTCCCCCTGAGATCTGTGGTTGTTCAGGAAGTGAAGCTTTGCAGTAGGGTGATAGGCCTTCAGAAAATTGATCTCCAGCAAATGATGATTTCAGCAACAGCTGAAATGTGAGGTGTCTGGAGTCTTGAATGATGATGGCCTTGAACACTTGAATCAAAAGAGATTTGAAGATTTCAGTTTGTTGATCTCCTTTGGTGATGGTGTTCTTGTATGAATCTTTGAGACTAAGAATGTCTGCAACTCTTTTTTCTTTCTCTTGTGTGATTGTTGTTGTGTAAGAGTTGTTGTTGCAGAGAGTATGTTTCTGACTTCTTGTTCTTCCTTTTTTTTCTTCTATATCTTTTTTGTAGAGAATAATTCTATCTTTTATTCCATCTATCTGAATAGAAATGATCCATTGTCCAAGATAGTCGTTAGCCTGTCATTAATTACTTCCTTAATTGCTTTTGTCTTCTGGAGGAAAGTCCAATAAAACATTCCTTGATAATTCCTTGAAACTTGCTCCAAATTAATTAAAAAACGGCTACAAGATCTCTGAATTAAATGCTGAGAATAATTCCTTAACTGTCTGAATTTGAATCTTGAAAATCGTTGAACTCTTCAGAAAAACGTCGAACTGAGCTCCACTATCGTTGAACTGAGCTCAGAGATTTGGACTTAGACGGAAACAGAGATCGTCGATCTGAGCTCAACTATCGTCGAACTGAGCTCAGAGATAGCGGAACAAACTGGAGTCAAGATCGTCGAACTGAGCTTGAAGATCGTCGAATGGAGTTTGACGACTTGATGAAGTTGAGCTCAGAGATCGTCGAATGGAGTTCGACGATTCGTCGAAGTGAGCTCACCGATCGTCGAATGGAGTTCAACGATTCGTCGTACTGAGCTCGACGAAATGACTTAGTCTCCAGAAACTGAAAAACCTAGTCTTGAGGGCAGCTTCCAAACCTAACTACTAACCCTTAGATTCAATTCTACTTGACCTTTAGATCTATACAGTGAGGTCAAAATAGGTTTCCTAAGAGACATAGTGATCCTTACCCAAATCAGTAATAGGGTGTTCCAACAATCTCCCCCTATTTGGGTTAGGATTACTATTTACAGATATTGGAAAATTAAAAACATATACAAGGCAACAATATAACAAACAAGACATTGCAGAATCACACATATATTGTCACAGATAGATCAGAAATCAAAATAACTGTCACCTTACAGAATTACTCCTTTTCTTTGCTCTTTATAAGTACTATTTCTCTATTTGGATTGAGAGCTTCCTTTTTAGATCTTCTGTCATCAGCTGCACCTAAAGAGGTTTGTTGCTTAGGCCTGGGCACTACAGCTTCAGGGTGCAGCTTCATGTAGCTTTCAGAATCAAAAAACTTGCTGGAAACATATCTTTCAAGTTCCTTTTTCCTTTGTTCTGATAAAGTAGTAATATTGGAAGTGTCTTTGCCTTGTTCTCTGGCTTTCTTAATTTGATCCAAAGCAGCTAATTCCTTCATCCTGGCTGTCCATGAAGTTGGATTGTTCTCTGGATCCTCAAAAGGAACTGGAGGCTCATATCTGTTTGAGGGATTGTCTGGAGGAGCTCTGGATGAGACTAACTCTTTAAGCTTGTAGGGAAAGGGACCTGAAGTAGTATTAGAGGAAGCTTGTCCTTCCCTTGAATAAGGGTGTTGCCTGGAATAGCCTTTAGAGTATACTTGAAATTCTCTTTAGTTTCCTCTATAGTTTCCTCTCCTTAATTGGTAGCCTCTGGATTGACTTCCCCTGTACTGGGATCTACCTTGAGGTTGATAAGGGGTTTGACTTCTGGCAGAGGGTTGAACAGCTGAACTACCACCTGCACCTGCATCAGGAGGAGGAGTAGGAGGATGATGGAACTGAGAGGAACCTTTCTCATACTTTCTCTTTTTCTTCATGGCCTTCAATTGATTCTTGGAGTATTGCATCCAGTGTTCTGTGATAGGACAGTTATGCAGTATGTAATAAGGAATATCATTGGTATCTTTGACTTTTTCTGGAGGAACCATTTTCATAGCCTTGCTTCTGGCCTTTCTTTTCCTTGCAATAGTTGCAGAGGAGTCATCTGAATCAGTTCTATATTGATCACTTTCTGAGCTTTGTTCATCATACAGTGCATCAATCCTTTTCAGATAGTCTATCTGTTGTTGGGATTGAGCAGAGGTAACAGTAGTGACAGCAGTTGTGGCAGCAACAGTAGAAGAAGGAATAGAAGCAACACTAGCAGAGGAGATTACATCAGCAGATACAAAACTTGCAGAAGTAACACTCTCAGAAATGGAAGGTACATCAATAGTAGATACAGCAGTAACTGGGGCAGCAGCAGATACAGATAAAATACTTTCAGATACAACAGGTTCAGTAACAGAAATAACATCAGTAGTAACAGCAGGCTCAAATTCAAATGCCTCTGTCATATGTATGTCCTCAGATACTGAAACATCAAAATTAACAGTAATATCAACAATATCAGTAGAAGCAGCAGCAACAGAAACAGCAAGGGCAGCAGCAGAAAGGGACTTTACAAAAGAATAAATTAAGCTGGTGTCATAGCTTGAAATTGGCACAATGGCCTTAGATAGATCTTCAGATGGCTGGACTGCAGTGCTCTCTGGAAGACAACTGAAATAAAGTGAATCAAAATCTGATAATAAGGACCTGAAGTCCATTGAGAAAACTACAACTTGTGGTGTTGAGGCTTGAGCTTAAACTGAGGTAACAACAGCAGCATGCAATCTAACCACTTCATGAGGCATCTCCCCCTGCCTAGATTCAGTCAGGACTGGATCAAGGTACCCAGATGAAGGGATTGCCTGAGGAGGAATGAGGGAGGAGAGCCTGGCAGACATGTCTGCAACTGACTTTAAAAGTGGAGCCAAGGAGGTCTCCAACAAGAGGGATTGCCTGGGAGCTATCAGCTCATAAAGTCTGTCTGCTAAGGCTGAAAGATCTAAATGCTCAATAGGGACTTGAGCAGAGGTAGAGAATGAAGGTGGAACAGCTGGAGATGTTGGTGGAGAGCTGGTGTATGGGGGCAAGAAAGGTTGAGATATGGGGATTGTGGAAATTGAAGATAATGGAATGGAAACAGAGGGTGTGAAGGAGGGTTGTGCAATGATGTCTTGAAGTAATTATTGGTAAGATGTGGATGAAGAGGGTAGATCAGGAGGGGATGAAGGAGAATCATCCATAAAGGAATCATCTATCAGATTGAAAGATGGAAGATGAGATGATGATTCAATTTCTATGTGAGGGTATTGATGTAGAGGATGGAAAAGTTCTTCTGTGAGAGGTGTAGGTGGAGAAATTGAAGTTGGAGATGGGGTTAAAATAATGATTGTGGAGGAAATTTGAATGGTGGAGGTGACTGGTGGAGATGAAATAAGAGGTGGTGGAGGAGGAGAAGCAGCAGGCAAGTCTTCTGCAGGGGCAGAGACTTGAGGGGAAGAGACTGCAACAGTCTTTGTGCCTGAAGTTGCACTTGCAGAGGGTCTGCTGGGCTTCACAATTTACCTGTCCCACTTTTCAAACAGGGCACATGAGAGCCTCTTAGAGGAATTGATGTGCATCCCATTTGAGACTAGCAGTGCAGGGCATCTGTTTTGAAGAAATAACCCTAGTATCCTTCCAAAGTTGACAAAATTCTTGTTGATCTTTTTCTTAATCAGATCAAAGAAAACTTCTCCCCAGTTTAACTGTTTCTTATCTACAATAGCACCCATCAAACATAGTTGATACCTGGACATGGTATCATGGGCTGAGTGTTTGACCAACAATACTTTCCCAACATCAGCCAAAAACCTGTACTCCATAGATAAATTTTTCTTCAGGAGTTTACTAGGGTTTGCATCTGAGTGACCCATTCTAGCAAGTAAATTAGAAAATTCTTCTCCAGATAGTTCAGCAGAGTCTCCTCCAGAATTCAATCCAAAAATCTCTGTCAGGGCAGCAGGTGTAAGAGGTACCTGAGTTCCTGATACTGTGCCAATCACTGTATTCTGGTCCTGGTTGTGGGCAGTATAGACCCACTCCTTGATTTCATCAGCAGCCAATTTGATTCTGGTGGAAATTATAGTAACTAGCTTTTACTCCTTGAAAAGTTCTAGAATGCCTCGGAAAATCTAATCACTGTTGTTAAATGAATCCATATCAATATCAAATCCTGCATCAAATTTCATTGCGGCCAGGACTGCAACTGAGACGACCATTGATTCCTGCAAAAATCAACAAACAAACGATCAAGTGTAGAGAAGTTTGGAGGGAAAGAGAAAATTTGCAGAGAGAATGAAAGCGCAAAGGGAGAACGACGGCCGAAAAATGAATTTTATATTAGGGTTCGACGCAGAAAAGGAAAGATCGTTGAACTCAGTTCGACGATCGGGGCTTTTAAAGGAAACTGAAAGGTCATCAACATCGTCGATCTCCGTTCGACGATATTGGAGAGCGTCGAGCTCCGTTCGACGATAGTTCAAAGAACAAAATCGTCGAGCTTCGTTCGACGATCGCTGACCTGGAGAGATAGTTGAGCACTATCTGAGAAGCGCTGAACTCTGGTCGACAATTTCGGAAAGCGTCGATCTTCGTTCGACGATCTGGGGGAAAATCGTCGAGCGCAGTTCAGAGACCAGAAACACTCTATACACTAGAAGAATCAAGATGTTTGCCTAGTCTTGGTCAATTTTTAGAGTTTTAAAATCTTGGACATTATTTTAGACTTCCTCCATCTAACATTCCTAACTGATTTAGGAAGAAGGTATGTTTCTTTTCATCCAAGGGTTTGGTGAAAATATCTCCCCTTTGCAAATCAGTTGGGATATATTGAAGTTCAATTTTATTTTTCTCAACATTATCCCTTAAAAAGTGATGCCTAATTTCTATATGTTTTGGCCTACTATGGAGGACTGGATTTTGAGCTATAGAAATAGCACTGGTATTATCACAAAAGATTTTAGACTTCTCTAAGTTATAACCATAGTCTAGGAGTTGGTTTTGAATCCACAAGATTTGTGAACAACAACTACCTGTAGCCATATATTCAGCTTCAGCAGTTGAAGTTAACACAAATGTTTGTTTCTTGCAAAACCAAGAGACAAGTCTGTCACCAAGAAACTGACAAGTTCCACTGGTGCTTTTCCTGTCAATTCTGCATTCAGCATAATCAGCATCAGAAAATCTAGTTAAGTCAAATGCTGAGTCTTTTGGATATCAGAGACCTAGATTTGGACAACTTTTTACATACCTGAGAATCCTTTTTACTAATGTTAGGTGTGACTCTCTAGGGCTCACTTGGAATCTAGCACATATGCATGTAGCAAACATTATATCAGGTCTACTAGCTGTAAGGTAAAATAAAGAGCCAATCATTGCTCTATATGTTGTCTGATCAACAGGTTTCCCATGTTCATCAGCATCTAATACAGCATTAGTAGGCATAGGTGTTTTCATACAAGATGTTTCAGACATACCAAATTTCTTGACTAATTCTTTTGCATACTTGGTTTGAGAAATAAATATGCCTTCAACATGTTGTTTGATTTGCAATCCTAGAAAGATGAATAACTCACACATGCTACTCATTTCAAATTTAGAATACATTAGATTGGAGAACATTCTGCACAAATTTGAATCAGTAGAACCAAAGATAATATCATCTACATAGATTTGCACTAGTAGGGTATGAGACTTATGTGTTCTAATAAAAAGAGTTTGGTCTACTCTACCCCTTATAAACTCATTTTTCAGAAGGAAGCATGCTAGGGTCTCATACCATGCTCTAGGAGCTTGCTTGAGACCATATAATGCTTTGTGCAATTTGAAAATATAATCAGGATGAGTTGGAGAGATAAAACCTGGAGGTTGTCTGACATAAACTTCTTCTTTGATATCCCCATTGAGAAAAGCACTCTTTACATCCATCTGATATACTTTGAGACCTTTATGTGCTGCATATGCTAAGAAGATCCTTATGGCCTCCAACCTTGCAACTGGTGCAAAAGTCTGGTCATAATCTATGCCTTCTTCTTGAGAGTACCCTTAAGCACCTAGCCTTGCCTTGTTCCTTACAATTACTCCTTGATCATCCAATTTATTTCTGAACACCCACTTTGTTCCAACAATGGAGTGATCCTTAGGATTTGGTACTAGTTCCCAAACTTTGTTCCTTTCAAATTGATGCAACTCTTCTTGCATTGCAATGATCCAGTATGGATCTTGCTCTGCATCTTGAATGGATTGAGGTTCAATTTGAGATAGGAAGCAAGTGTGCAATATGTTTTGGTTGATCTGATTTCTGGTTTGCATACTAGCTGAGATGTCTCCAATTACTTGGGAAATTGGATGGTCTCTTGATGTTACTAAATCAACAGGAGGTGTTGATTGTTCACCAACCTGTGTTGTTGTTTCCTCTTATGGTATAACAACTGTCTCTTCAAGAGGTTTCTCTTCAGGATGTTGAATGTCTTATTCATCTTCACTGCTTTCCTCTTTTTGAATGATTTGTAATCTGTACAAGTCTTCAGCAAGAGAATGTACCTGCAAAGGTTTTATGGTAGAAGTGTTCTTCTCCTTGAAAGACATGTTAGATTCATCAAAAGATATATGCACAGATTCTTCAATTTTAAGAGTTGATTTATTATATACCCTATAAGCCTTACTGATCATGGAGTATCCCAGAAACACTCCTTCATCAGCTTTAGCTTGAAATTTTGCTAAGTATTTCTTGTCATTATTATGAATATAACAAATACAACCAAAAATTCTAAAATAATCTACTTTAGGTTTCTTCCCTTTGAGTAATTCATAAGGAGTCTTGCCCTTCAGTTTATGTATTAAACTTCTATTCAGCACATAGATGGAGGTGTTCACTGCCTCTGCCCAAAAGGATAGAGGAAGGTGAGCATCTGACAACAATGTAGTGGCAGATTCAATAAGGGTTCTATTTTTCCTTTCAGCTACCCCATTTTGTTGAGGAGTTCTAAGAGCTGAGAAAGTGTGCCTGATCCCTTCACTCTGACAGAACTCTTGCATAAGAAGAGAATCAAACTCTGTCCCATGATCACTTCTGATCAGGGCAATGTGAGTATTGAACTCAGTCTGTATGCATTTGAGAAACTCTGTCAAACACTTAAAGTTATCAGACTTCTTCCTCAGAAAGAACACCCATGTGAATCTAGAGAAGTCATCTACAACCACTAAAGTGTAAGATTTCCCTCCTAAGCTTTGTACTGTAATGGATCCAAAAAGATCCATGTGTAACAGATACAAAATCCTAGGTGAATCACTCTTATTAAGTGACTTGAAACTATTTTTAGTTTGCTTGCCTAATTGACAAGCCCTGCAGAGTCCTTCCTTCTTGTAGGGGCCAGAAGGTAGTCCTCTAACAAGGTTATCCTTAGATAGCCTAGCAATGGTTCTAAGGTTTATATGCCCTAATCTCTTATGCCATAATACATTAGGTCTACTAACAGAGTTAAACAGGCAAATATCTACTTCAGTTGAAAGAAAGTCTACTATTACTTCAATTAAACATGCAAATATCTACTTCAGTTGAAAGTACAACTAGATATGATATACTCTAGAGGGGGGGGGGGGTGAATAGAGTATATGGTGCTTGAAAACTTTTTACAACAATTGTTGTAATCTGAGTAAACAAGGAAGCAACTATTAATTCTAATCACAAAATAACCTATAACAGAAATTAATCACAGATCTAAACTAATCACAAAACAATCACAGCCAGAAACAAAAGATAAAGACAAGCAAGCCAGAAGACACAAGGAGCTATAGTGGTTCCCCTAAACTTAGGTACATCCACTCTTCTACCACCCTAGGTAGGAATCCACTGCAGGATGAGTTGATCAGGTGTCCTGGGCACCAATGAGCTTTTGATAAGGTGCTCAAAAACCAAATCAGATTTTTTGATCAGATGTCTTGCCACCAATGAGCTTTTGACAAGGTGCTCAAAAACCAAGCTCAAACTTTTGAAGGGAGTTTGAGAAACCCTTTACAGAGATGGGGATGAGAGAGTTATGGAAGTCTTCTCTTTCTCAGAGCAGCTGAGAAGGCTATGTGGATTTTATGTTGTCAAAGCTCCCCTTGAGTCCTTGAGATGATCAGGAAATGAAGCTTTGCTGTAGGGTGATAGACCTTCAGAAGTTGATTTCCAGCAAATGATGATTTCAGCAACAGCTGAAATGTTAGGTGTCTGGAGTCTTTGAGAGATGTTGGCCTTGAACACTTGAATCAAAGGTGATCTGAAGATTTCAGATTTGTTGATCTCCTTTTGTGTATGTTCTTGAGAGAATTCTTTGAGACAGAGAATATTTTGTTCTTGTTCTTCTTGTCTGTGTTCTGAGTGATGGAGAGATTCAAAATCTTGTGTTTTATTCTCTGGTACTGAATAGAAAGTCATCCTCTGTCAAGAATAGTCGTTGGCCTGACATTAATTGCATCCTTAATTGCAAATGTCTTTTGGAGGAAAGTCCAAAGAAACTTTCCTTGATAATCCCTTGAAACTTGATCCAGAATAAATGAAAACAGCTAGAAAATCTTCTGAATTAATTGCTGAAAAACTCCTGAATTTGAATCTTGAAAAATCCTTTAACACATCAGAAAAACGTCGAACTGAACTCTGCTATCGTCGAACTGAGCTCAGCGATTTGGACTTATACAACAACAGAAATCGTCGATCTGAGCTCAAAGATCGTCGAACTGAGCTCAGAGATAGAGAAACAATACTGAGTCAAGATCGTGGAACTGAGCTCGCAGATCGTCGAATGGAGTTCGACGATTTGTTGAAGTTGAGCTCAGCGATCGTCGAATGAAGTTCGACGATCTGTCGAAGATGAGCTAGACGATCGTCGACAGGAGTTCGACGATTCATCATAATGAGCTCGACGATAAGACTTAGTCTCCAAATAGAAAAATCCTTGGTCTTGAGGACAGCTTCCAAACCTAAGTACTAACCCTTAGACTCAATTCTAATTGACCTTTAGAGCTATACAGGAGGTCAAAAACAGGTTTCCTAGAGACATAGTGATCCTGACCCAAATTAGTAATAGGGTGTTCCAACAATCTCCCCCTATTTGGGTTAGGATTACTATTTATAGAACTTGGAAAAATTAAATAACATCATAGAAATGCAATAAGCAGGACATATCAGAACCACAGATATATATCATCCCAGGCAGAAATCAGAAGTCAAAATGATTGTCACCTTACATAGTTATTTCTTCTCCTTGCTCTTTATGAGTTTGATTTCTCTATTGGGGTTAAGGGCTTCCTTTTTGGATCTTGTGTCATCTGCTGCACCTAAAGAGGTTTGCTGTTTGGGCCTTGGAAGTACAGCTTCAGGATGCAGCTCCATATATCTATCAGAATCAAAGAATTTGCTTGAAGCATATCTTTCCAATTCTTTCTTTCTCTGTTCAGACAATGTAGTGATGTTGTAAGAGTCTCTGCCTTGCTCTTTAGCTTTCTTAATTTAGTCCAGTGAAGCAAGCTCTTTCATCCTGGCAGTCCAAGCAGTTGGATTATTTTCAGGATCTTCAAAGGGCACTGATGGCTCATATCTATTTGATGGATTATCCTGAGGAGGTCTGGATGAAACTACTTCCTTTAGCTTATAGGGAAAAGGACCTGAGGTTGTGTCTGATGAGGTTTGTCATTCCCTGGAGTAAGGATGTTGCCTTGAATAACCTTTTGAATAAACCTGGACTTCCCTTTGATTTCCTCTATAGTTTCCTCTTCTGGATTGAGAACCTCTAGACTGGCTTCCCCTATGATAAGATCTGACATGAGGCTGATAGGGGGTTTGGCTTTTAGCATGAGGTTGAGCAGCTGAGCTTCCACCTGCACCTGCATCAGGAGGAGGTGGTGGAGGAGGATGAGAATGATGAAACTTAGAAGATCCTTTTTCATACTTCCTCTTTTTCTTCATGGCTTTGAGTTGGTTCTTTGAATACTGCATCCAGTGCTCAGTTATGGGGCAGTCATGAAGAATATAATATGGAATGTCATTATTGTCCTTGACTTTGGCTGGAGGTACTCTTTTCATGGCTTTGCTCCTTGCCTTTCTCTTTCTGGCAATAGTGGCAGAGGAGTCATCAGAATCAGTCTTGAATTCATCACTTTCAGAACTTTGCTCATCATATAGAGCATCAATCTTTTTCATCAATTCTTTCTGAAGCTGAGTTGAAGCAGATGAAACAGCAGTGGTAGGAGCAGCAAATACAACACTTGTAACAATTGAAGTTGAAGCAGTAGCAGTAGCAACAGACACAGAAGTTGTAGCAGTAATAACAACAAACACAGAAAGTTCTGGAGCAGCACTCTTGGAAGGTATAACAGCAGTGATATCAACAGTAGTTGGAGAAGCAACAGTTTCAGATGAAACACTTTCAGATACAACAATATCAGCAATATCAGGAATATCATCAGCACATACAGAAGGATCAAAATCATGTGCCTCTGTCATCTGCATATCCTTAGAATTTGACTCATCAGCAGTATCAGCAATAATATTAACAAAACTTTCAGCAGGAAGGGCAGCAGCATCAGAAACATCCACAATGCCTTCAGCAGGAGTAGTAGCAGCATATACTGAATTGACAAAAGAATAAATAATGCTGGTGTCACAGCATGAGAAGGGCACAAGGGCCTTGGAGAGATCCTCTGGGGGTTGGACAGCAACTCTCTCTGGAAGACAACTGAAGTACATTGAATCAAACACTGAAAGTAAGGACATGATGTCCACTGGGAAGACAACTGGAGGTGGAACTGGAGCTTGAAGAACAACAACAGTAGCAGCAACACTGACTGAAGAAACAGCAGGCAATCTCACTTCATAAGGCATCTCCCCCTGCCTAGATTCAGATAAGACTGGATCAAGGCACACTAATGAAGGGACTGCCTGAGGGAAGAGGGACGATAGCCTGGCAGAAAGGGCTGCCACTGACTCAAGTAATGGAGCCAAGGAGGTCTCCAATAGAAGAGATAGCCTGGGGGCTAGCAATTCATATAACTTGTCAGCTAGGGCTGGAAGATCTACTTGCTCAGCAGGGACTGGAGCAGAGGTAGAGGATGGAGGTGGAGCTACTGGTGATGGTAGTGGAGAGCTGGTGGATGGTAGGAGTGATGGTTGAGATGTGGGGATAGTGGATATGGAGGACAGTGGGATGGAGAGAGAGGGTGTGAAGGTGGATTGATCAAGAATTTCCTGCAGAAGTTGTTGGTAAGATGTTGATGAGGAGGGTAGATCAGGAGGAGATGAGGGTGAGTCATCCATGAAGGAATCATCAATAAGATTGAAGGAGGGAATGGATGGTGATGTGGCAATTTCTGGTTGAGGGTAGGAATATAATGGATGGAAGATTTCTTCTGTTGTTGGTAGAGTTGGAATTGGAGAAGGTATTGATGTTGGAGAAGGGCTGGAGATGATGATAGTGGATGGAGTTTGAATGGTGGATGGAACTGGAGAAGATGGAATTGGAGAGGCAGCAGCAGGTAAGTCATCTGCAGGGGTAGAGATTTGAGGGGAAGTGACTATTACAGTCCTGGTGCCTGAAGGTGTGCTTGCAGAAGGCCTGCTGGGCTTGATGATCTGCCTGTCCCATTTACCAAATAGGGCACAGGACAATCTCTTAGATGCATTAATGTGTATCCCAGATGATACAAGTAGAGTAGGGCATCTATTTTGCAGAAAGAGGCCTAAAATCCTCCCAAAATTCACAAAATTCTTATTAATTTTCCTTTTAATCAGGTCAAAGAAGACCTCCCCAGTTCAAATTCTTCTTGTCCACAATGGCTCCCATTAAGCATAGCTGATACCTAGAAATAGTATCATGTGCTGAGTGCTTAGCCAACAGGACCTTTCCAACTACATCAGCCAAGAATCTATATTCCACAAACAGGTTTTTCTTCAGCAACTTGCTAGGGTTAGCCTCAGAGTGACCCATTCTTGCAAGCAGATCAGCAAATTCCTCTCCAGATAAATCAGCATAATCCCTTCCAGAGCTTAACTCAAAAACTTCTGTCAAAATAGTTGGGGTCAAGGGTACCTGGGTGTCAGAAATTGATCCAACTATGGTGTTTTGATCCTGGTTGTGGGCAGTGTAAACCCACTCTTTAATCTCATCAGCAGCAAGTTTGATCCTGGTGGTCATAATAGTAGCAAGTTTCTGCTCCTTGAAGAGTTCCAAAATATCTTGAAAGACTTGATCAGTAGTGCTGAAGTATTCCATGTCAATGTCAAAGCCGGCATCAAATTTCATTGCGGCAAGAACAGCAACAGAAACGACCATGGTTACCTGCAAAGAATCAACAAACAAAACGACCAAGTGTAGAAATGTTTGGAGGGAAAGAAAGTTTTTGCAGAGAAATCGAAAGCGCAAAAAGAGAACGACGGCGAAAAATGAATTTTATATTAGGGTTCGATGCAGAAAAGGAAAGATCGTTGAACTTAGTTCGACGATCGGGGCTTCTAAAGGAATCTAAAGAGTCTTCAATATCATCGATCTCCGTTCGACGATATTGGAGAGCGTCGAGCTCTGTTCGACGATAGTTTAGAGAACAAAATCGTCGAGCGCTGTTCGACAATCGTTGATCGAAGAGATAGTTCATACTATCTGAGAAGCGCTAAACTCAGGTCGACGATTTCGGAAATCGTCGATCTCCATTCGATGATTTAGGGGAAAATCGTCGAGCGCAGTTCAGAGACTAGAAAAACACTCTAGACACTAAGAAAAATCAAAATTTTTGCCGAGACTTGGTCAATTTTTGAACTTTTAAAATCTTGGATATTATTTTAGACCTCCTCCATCTAACATTCCTAACTGATTTAGGAAGAAGGTGTGTTTCTTTTCATCCAAGGGCTTGGTGAAAATATCTCCCCTTTGTAAATCAGTTGGGATATATTGAAGTTCAATTTTATTCTTTTCAACATTATCCCTTAAGAAGTGATGTCTAATCTCTATGTGTTTTGTCCTACTATGGAGGACTGGATTTTGAGCTATAGAAATAGCACTGGTGTTATCACAAAAGATTTTTGACTTCTCTAAGTTGTAGTCATAGTCTAGGAGTTGGTTTTGAATCCATAAGATTTGTGAACAACAACTGCCTGCAGCCATATATTCAGCTTCAGCAGTTGAAGTTGACACAGAAGTTTGTTTCTTACAAAACCAAGAGATAAGTCTGTCACCAAGGAACTGACAAGTTCCACTGGTGTTTTTCCTGTCAATTCTGCATCCAGCATAATCAGCATCAGAAAATCCAGTTAAATCAAATGCTGAATCTTTTGGATACCAGAGACCTAGATTTGGACAACTTTTAACATACCTGAGAATCCTCTTTACTAATGTTAGGTGTGACTCTCTAGGGCTTACTTGGAACCTAGCACATATACATGTAGCAAACATTATATCAGGTCTACTGGCTGCAAGGTACAATAAAGAGCCAATCATTGCTCTATATGTTGTCTGATCAACAGGTTTCTCATGTTCATCAGCATCCAATACAACATTAGTAGGCATAGGTGTTTTCATGCAAGATGCTTCAGACATACCAAATTTCTTAATCAATTCATTTGCATACTTGGTTTGAGAAATAAAGATGCCTTCAGCATGTTGCTTGACTTGCAATCCTAGAAAGAAGGATAGCTCACTTATGCTACTCATTTAAAATTTAGAATGCATTAGGTTGGAAAATCTTCTGCACAATTTTGAATCAGTAAAACCAAAAATAATATCATCTACATAAATCTGTACTAGTAGGGTATATGACTTATGGGTTCTAATGAAAAGAGTTTGGTCTACTCTACCCCTTATAAATCCATTTTCCAAAAGGAAGCATGCTAGGGTCTCATACCATGCTCTAGGAGCTTGCTTGAGACCATATAATGCTTTGTTCAACTTAAAAACATAATCAGGATAAGTTGGAGAGATAAACCTGGAGGTTGTCTGACATATACTTCCTCTTTGATGTCTCCATTTAGAAATGCACTTTTGACATCCATCTGATATACCTTGAAGCCTTATGTGCTGCATAAGCTAAGAAGATTCTGATGGCTTCCAATCTTGCAACTGGTGCAAAAGTCTGGTCATAGTATATGCCTTCTTCTTGAGAATATCCTTGAGCAACTAGCCTTGACTTATTCCTTACAATTACTCCTTGATCATCCAGTTTGTTTCTGAACACCCACTTTGTTCCAACAATGGAGTGATCCTTAGGCTTTAGCACTAGTTCCCACACTTTGTTCCTTTCAAATTGATGCAGCTCTTCTTGCATTGCAATGATCTAGTGTGTATCTTGCTCTGCATCTTGAATGGACTGAGGTTCAATTTGAGATATGAAGTAAGTGTGCAACAGGTTTTGGTTGACCTGATTTCTGGTTTGCACACCAGCTGAGATGTCTCCAATTATTTGGGAAACTGGATGGTCTCTTGATGTTACTAAATCAACAGGGGGTGTTGATTGTTCACAACCTGTGTTGTTGTTTCCTCTTGTGGTACAACAACTGGCTCTTGAAGTTGTTTTTCTTCAATATGTTGAATACTTTCTTTATCTTCACTGCTTTCCTCTTTTTGAGTAACCTGTAACTTGTTCAAGTCTTCAACAAGAGAATGTTCCTGCAAAGGTGCTATGGTAGAAGTGTTCTTCTCCTTGAAAGACATGTTAGATTCATCAAATGATATATGAACAGATTCCTCAATTTTAAGAGATGATTTATTATAAACCCTATAATCCTTACTGATCATGGAGTATCCCAGAAACACTCCTTCATCAGCTTTAGCTTGAAATTTTGCTAAATATTTCTTGTCATTATTATGTATATAACAAATGCAGCCAAAAACCCTAAAATAATCAACTTTAGGTTTCTTCCTTTTGAGTAATTCATAGGGAGTCTTTACCTTTAGTTTATGTATCAAACTTCTATTCAGTACATAGTTGGAGGTGTTCACTGCCTCTGCCCAAAAGGATAGAGGAAGATGAGCATCTGACAACAATGTAGTGACAGATTTAATAATGGTTCTATTTTTCCTTTCAGCTACCCCATTTTGTTGAGGAGTTCTAGGAGCTGAGAAAGTATGTCTGATCCCTTCACTCTGACAGAACTCTTGCATAAGAAGAGAATCAAACTCTGTCCCATGATCACTTCTGATCAGGGCAATGTGAGTATTGAACTCAATCTGTATACATTTGAGAAACTCTGTCAAACACTTAAAGTTATCAGACTTCTTCCTCAGAAAGAACACCCAAGTGAATCTAGAGAAGTCATCTACAACTACTAAAGTGTAAGATTTCCCTCCTAGGCTTTGTACTGTGATGGGTCCAAAAAGATCCATGTGTAACAGATACAATATCCTAGGTGAATCACTCTTATTAAGTGACTTAAAACTATTTTTAGTTTGCTTGCCTAATTGACAGGCCCTGCAGAGTCTTTCCTTCTTGTAGGGGCCAGAAGGTAGTCCTCTAACAAGGTTGTCCTTGGATAGCCTAGCAAAAGTTCTAAGGTTTAAGTATCCTAGTCTCTTATGCCATAAAATATTAGGTCTACAGACAGAATTGAACAGACAAATATCTACATCTGTTGAAAGAAAATCTACTAGATAGATATTACCTTTCCTTTTACCTGTCAACACAGTTGTGTTGTCCTCTGACTTGATCGTGCATAATGCTTTGCTGAAGGTCACCTGGTAGCCTTCATCACATAGCTGACTGATGCTTATCAAATTATGCTTCAGTCCTTCCACATAAGCTACCTTCTTGAATGTTACTGATCCAATCTGGACTGCACCATATCCTTTAGTTTGTCCAAAGTTTGAATCACCAAAGATAACTTTGGGTCCAAGCTTGGCTTTAAAGGATGTGAGGTTGTCCTTGTTTCCTGTCATGTGCTTAGAGCACCCACTATCCAAGTACCATTGCTGGTTAGATGTTGGATAGGTCTTCACCTGCACATAAAATAATTCATTTGTTTTTGACCAAGTTTACCTTGGGCCTATGTTGATAACCTTTAAACTCTAAAATAAAAGACATCCCAGGTTGACTCTTATAACCTTCAGGATGATATCTCCTTGGAGGTATTATCCATTCAGTATAAGGGTTAAAGATTTGGGATGAAGGACCCCTAGGATTAGATTTTGATTTGCCCTTGAAGGGATTTCCAGAGCTCTGATCTCTGTTCGACGATCGTGGAGCTGCGTTCGACGATCTTGGGTCAGATCGTCGAGCTCCGTTCGACGGTCGACTGTGGCAGAGTTCAGGAACTTGAGATCGTCGACCTGAGTTCGACGATTTTGCTTGAGATCGTCGATCTGCGTTCGGCGATCGTCGAGTTCCGTTCGACGATTTCTGCTTGAACTTAGTTTTCTTGGGCAGATCAGAATTTTTCCTAGCTACCTCTACAACTCCCTTTCCTTTATCAGAAATGAACTTGATTGGAGTTGTTAGAACTATGGGTTGGCTGGATGAAGCACACAAGCTCAGTGTATTATTAAATCTGGAGTTTACTGTGCTTGTGATGTCCATCAGCTTTATACTTCTCCCATTAAGGGATTCTTCAAGCTTCTTGGCCTCATATAGCTCACCTTTCAGTGAAGCTATCTGCTCCCTACAACACTCCAACTCCTGAGAGAGTTTGAGGTTTTCTGACTTTAAGGTATTATGTTCAGATAAATGATTTCTGAATTTCTTTCTCAGATTTTAGCAGGTCTAAACATAATGCTTTAAACTCAGATTTAAAGTCCTCTGAATTGAAATCAAATGAACTAATTACCTGGTCTTCTTCAAGTTGAGTCTCTGAGTCTGACTCTGAGTCTTCTTCATCTGGATTATGTTGTGAGGCATTGATTGCCATCATGCAGAACTCCTTCTCTTCTGCATCATCTTCATCATCACTGGAGCTGGATGAGGCTTCTGATTCCTCTTCAGTTTCACTCCAGGATTTAGCAACAAATCCATTTCTTGTGTGTTTGTTTTTTGCTTAAGGAGGGCTTGCCATTGTCATTCCTCTTGAAGTCTTTATCCTTTCTTCTTTCTTTCTTGTCCCTTCTGTCCTTGTTTTTGTTTTCTGGACAGTCAGGTACAATGTGCCCTGGTTTCCTACAACCAAAGCAAACAATTTCTTTATTATTAGACTTATCATACCTTAGCTTATCATGCTCCTTATATGATCTCTTTCTGAAGTCCTTTCTGGTCATCTTGTAGAATCTTTTGGCCAACAGACTGAACAGTTCATCATTGCCTGTGACCTTGTCTTCAGGCTGATCTTCAGTTGCTTTGAAGGCTATTGTCTTCTCTTTTCTTGTGGTTGGTGAAGCAGCCTTCTGCTCTTCTTCTCTGTTCTTAATGAGCAGCTCATAAGATTTGAGCTTGCCCAAAAGAGCTTCTGTGGTGATCTCATTCAATCTTCTGGCATCCTTGATTGGCCAAATTCTTGAATCCCAAGTGCTAGGGAAGCACATTCGGATTTTGTCATTAAGTTCAGTTAGTGATATCTCCTTATCCAAAGTCTTGAGTTCACTGACTATCAGACTGAGTCTATTGTACATATATCCAACTGATTCAGCTTCTCCCTTCTTGAAATTCTCATATTAAGATATGAGGTGGGATCTCCTGTCCTTTCTCTCATCAGCTGAGCCTGATACTATTTCAGAGAGTTTATCCCAGATTTCCTTTGCTGAATTGCATGCAGCCACCTTTTGGAAGATGTCATCAGACATGGTCTGGGCTATGATGTTCATAGCCTTGGCATCAGCTACCTTCCACTTCTTGATATCAGCATCTATTCCTGATGGAGATGGAACAACATTTGTACTTGAGTTCTCTGGAGGTCTTGGACAGACTGTCAAAACAGAATTAAAAATATCCTCGTCAATAGAATTCATGTATAATCTGATCCTTGCTTTCCAAAGTGCAAAATTGGATAGATTGCACACTGGAGGTCTGGTGCTAGCATAATCTTTGTTTTGGGCCATGATTGGTGAAAACAAAATCTAATAATAAACTCAAAAGAAAACAGATCTAACTAGGAATCTTTGGGTTCAGGTGTTAGCCGTGCAACCACCAAGGTGTGGTATGTTTAACCAACCTCCCTCTGATACCAATTGAAAGTGCAGCTAGATCTTATATACTCTAGAGGGGGGGGGGGGGGTGAATAGAGTATATGGTGCTTGAAAACTTTTTACAACAATTATTATAATCTGAGTGAACAGGGAAGCAACTATTAATTCTAATCACAAAATAACCTATAACAGAAATTAATCACAGATCTAAACTAATCACAAAACAATCACAGCTAGAAACAAAAGATAAAGACAAACAAGCTAGAAGACACAATGAGCTATAGTGGTTCCCCTAAACTTGGGTACATCCACTCTTCTACCACCCTAGGTAGGAATCCACTGCAGGATGAGTTGATCAGGTGTCCTGGGCACCAATGAGCTTTTGATAAGGTGCTCAAAAACCAAATCAGATTTTTTGATCAGATGTCTTGCCACCAATGAGCTTTTGACAAGGTGCTCAAAAACCAAGCTCAAACTTTTGAAGGGAGTTTGAGAAACCCTTTACAGAGATGGGGATGAGAGAGTTATGGAAGTCTTCTCTTTCTCAGAGCAGCTGAGAAGGCTATGTGGATTTTATGTTGTCAAATCTCCCCTGAGTCCTTGAGATGATCAGGAAATGAAGCTTTACTGTAGGGTGATAGGCCTTCAGAAGTTGATCTCCAGCAAATGATGATTTCAGCAACAGCTGAAATGTTAGGTGTCTGGAGTCTTTTAGAGATGTTGGCCTTGAACACTTGAATCAAAGGTGATCTAAAGATTTCAGATTTGTTGATCTCCTTTTGTGTATGTTCTTGAGAGAATTCTTTGAGACAGAGAATATTTTGTTCTTGTTCTTCTTGTCTGTGTTCTGAGTGATGGAGAGATTCAAAATCTTGTGTTTTATTCTCTAGTACTGAATAGAAAGTCATCCTCTGTCAAGAATAGCCGTTGGCCTGACATTAATTGCATCCTTAATTGCAAATGTCTTCTGGAGGAAAGTCCAAAGAAACATTCCTTGATAATCCCTTGAAACTTGGTCCAGAATAAATGAAAACAGCTAGAAAATCTTCTGAATTAATTGCTGAATAACTCCTAAATTTGAATCTTGAAAAAAATCCTTTAACTCATTAGAAAAACGTCGAACTGAGCTCTGCTATCGTCGAACTGAGCTCAGCGATTTGGACTTATACAACAATAGAAATCGTCGATCTGAGCTCAAAGATCGTCGAACTGAGCTCAGAGATAGAGAAATAATATTGAGACAAGATCGTTGAACTGAGCTCGCAGATCGTCGAATGGAGTTCGACGATTTGTTGAAGTTGAGCTCAGCGATCGTCGAATGGAGTTCGACGATCTGTCGAAGATGAGCTAGACGATCGTCGACTGGAGTTCGACGATTTGTCGTACTGAGCTCGACGATAAGACTTAGTCTCCAACCAAAAAAATCCTTCGTCTTGAGGGCAGCTTCCAAACCTAAGTACTAACCTTTAGACTCAATTCTAATTGACCTTTAGAGCTATACAGGAGGTCAAAAACAGGTTTCCTAGAGACATAGTGATCCTGACCCAATTAGACTCAATAATTTACTTGTTTTTGACCCAGTTTACCTTGTGCCTAGGTTGATAACCTTTAAATTCAGAAATAAATGACATCTCTGGTTGACTCTTATAACCTTCAGGATGATATCTCCTTGGAGGTATTATCCATTCAGTATAAGGGTTAAACTGGATGAGGGACCCCTAGGATTGGAATTTGATTTACCTTGAAGAAGTTTTTCAAATCTCTTTGATCTCTGCTCAACGATCGTTGAGTGTGTTCGACGATCTTGGGTCAGATCGTCGAGCTCCGTTCGACGATCGACTGTGGCAGAGTTCAGGGTTAGAGATCGTCGACTGAGTTCGACGATTTTGCCTGAGATCGTCGATCTGCATTCGACGATCGTCTAGCTCCATTCCACGATTTCTGTTGAACACTTGATTTCTTGGGTAAGTCAGAATTCTTCCTAGCTACCTCTACAACTCCCTTCCCTTTATCAGAAATAAACTTAATTGGGGTTGTTGTACTATAGGTTGGCTGGATGAAGCACCCAAGCCCAGTGTACTGTTGAATCTAGAGTTCATTGTGCTTGTGATGTCCATTAGCTTGATGCTTCTCCCATTAAGTGATTCTTCAAGCTTTTTGGCCTCTGATAGATCACTTTTCAGTGAAGCTATCTGCTCCCTACAGCACTCCAACTCCTCAGAGAGTTTGAGGTTTTCTGATTTTAAGGTACTGTGTTCAGACAATTGATTTCTGAGAGAAATGATTTCCTTCTCAGATTTTAATAGGTCTAAACATAGTACTTTAAATTCATACTTAAAGTCCTCAAAATTGAAATCAAAAGAACTTATCACCTGGTCCTCTTCAAGTTGAGTCTCTTAGTCTGACTCTGAATCTTCTGCATCAGAATTGTGTTGTGAGGCATTGATAACCATCATGCAGAATTCCTTTTCTTCAGCATCATCCTCATCATCACTTGAGCTGGATGAAGCTTCTGATTCCTCTTCAGTCTCACACCAAGATTCAGCAACAAATCCCTTCCTTGTGTGTTTATTCTTGCTTGAGGAGGGTTTGACATTGCTGTTCTTCTTGAAGTCCTTGTCTTTTCTTCTTTCTCTCTTGTCCTTTATGTCCTTGTTTTTGTTATCTGTACAGTCAGGCACAATGTGGCCTGGTTTCCTGCAACTAAAGCAAATAATTTCTTTATTATTTGATTTATCATACCTTGGCTTGTCATGCTCTTTGTATGATCTCTTCCTGAAGTCCTTTCTGGCCATCTTGTAAAATATTTTGGCCAGTACACTAAGCAGCTCATCATTGCCTGTGACCTTGTCTTCAGGCTGATATTCAGTGGCTTTGAAAGCTATTGACTTTTCCTTTCTTGTGGCTGGTGAGGCAGCCTTCTGCTCTTCTTCTCTATTTTTGATGAGCTGCTCATAAGACTTGAGCTTGCCCAAGAGAGCTTCTGTTGTTATTTCATTGAGACTTCTGGCATCCTTGATTGGCCAGATCCTTGAGTCCCAAGTGCTTGGGAAGCACATTAGGATTTTGTCATTTAGCTCAGTCAATGAGATCTCTTTATCCAAAGTTTTCAGTTCATTGACTATCAGACTGAGTCTATTATACATGTCTGCTACTGACTCAGCTTCTCCTTTCTTGAAGTTCTCATATTGGGTTATGAGGTGAGATCTTCTGTCTTTTCTTTCATCAGCAGATCCTGAGACTATCTCAGATAGCTTATCCCAGATTTCCTTTGCTGAGTTGCATTCAGCCACCTTTTGGAAAGTGTCATCAGACATAATCTGGTCTAAGATATTCATAGCCTTTGCATCTGCTACTTTCCACTTCTTGATCTCTGCATCTGTTCCTGAGGGAGGTGGAACAGCATTTGTGCTTGTGTTCTCTGGAGGTCTTGGACACACTGTCAAAACAGAATTGAAGATGTCCTCATCAATAGAATTCATGTAGAGTCTAATCCTTGCCTTCCAAAGTGCAAACTTGGATAGATTGCACACTGGAGGTCTGGTGCTAGCATAATCTTTGTTTTGGGCCATGTTTTGTGAAGAAATAATTCTAATAAAAAAATCTACAACAAGCAGATCTAACTATAGGAATCTTTGGGTTCAGGTGTTAGCCTGTGCAACTACCAAGGTGTGGTATGTTTAACCAACCCGGAAGATGTGGTATTTTTTAACTAACCTCGCTTTGATACCAATTGAAAGTGCAAGTTAGATCTGATATACTCTAAAGGGGGGGGGGGTGAATAGAGTATGGTGCTTGATAAAAACTTTTACAACAGTTGTTGTATTCTTATGTGAACAGGGAAGCAAATAATAAAGGAATCTAATCACAAGCCACAGCCAGAAACAAAAGGAAACACAAGCAACCAGAAGACATAAGGAGCTATAGTGGTTCCCCAATCAACCTGGGTACATCCACTCTTCTACAACCCTAGGTAGGAATCCACTGCAGGATGAGTTGATCAGGTGTCCTGGGCACCAATGAGCTTTTGATAAGTTGCTCAAAAACCAAAGCAGATTTTTTGATCAGGTGTCTTGCCACCAATGAGCTTTTGATAAGATGCTCAAAAACCAAACAAAAACTTTTGAAGGGAGTTTGAAAAACCCTTTACAGCAGAGAGAGAGGGATGAGGGAAAGAGATGATCTTCTTTGTCAACAGTCAGAGAGAAGATAGTGGATGTTGTCAAAGCTCCCCCTGAGATCTGTAGTTGTTTAGGAAGTGAAGCTTTGCAGTAGGGTGATAGGCCTTCAGAAAATTGATCTCCAGCAAATGATGATTTCAGCAACAGCTGAAATGTGAGGTGTCTGGAGTCTTGAATGATGATGGCCTTGAACACTTGAATCAAAAGAGATCTGAAGATTTCAGTTTGTTGATCTCCTTTGGTGATGGTGTTCTTGTATGAATCTTTGAGACTAAGAATGTCTGCAACTCTTTTTTCTTTCTCTTGTGTGATTGTTGTTGTGTAAGAGTTGTTGTGTAAGAGTTGTTGTTGCAGAGAGTATGTTTCTGACTTCTTGTTCTTCCTTTTTTTTCTTCTATATCTTTGTTGTAGAGAATAATTCTATCTTTTATTCCATCTGTCTGAATAGAAATGATCCATTGTCCAAAATAGTTGTTAGCCTGTCATTAATTACTTCCTTAATTGCTTTTGTCTTCTGGAGGAAAGTCCAATAAAACATTCCTTGATAATTCCTTGAAACTTGCTCCAGATTAATTAAAAAACGGCTACAAGATCTCTGAATTAAATGCTGAGAATAATTCCTTAACTGTCTGAATTTGAATCTTGAAAATCGTTGAGCTCTTCAGAAAAACGTCGAACTGAGCTCCACTATCGTTGAACTGAGCTCAAAGATTTGGACTTAGACGGAAACAGAGATCGTCGATCTGAGCTCAACTATTGTCGAACTGAGCTCAGAGATAGCGGAACAAACTGGAGTCAAGATCGTCGAACTGAGCTCGAAGATCGTCGAATGGAGTTCTACAACTTGATGAAGTTGAGCTCAGAGACCGTCGAATGGAGTTCGACGATTCATCGAAGTGAGCTCACCGATCGTCGAATGGAGTTCGACGATTCGTCGTACTGAGCTCGACGAAATGACTTAGTCTCCAGAAACTGAAAAACCTGGTCTTGAGGGCAGCTTCCAAACCTAACTACTAACCCTTAGACTCAATTCTACTTGACCTTTAGATCTATACAGTGAGGTCAAAACAGGTTTCCTAAGAGACATAGTGATCCTGACCCAAATCAGTAATAGGGTGTTCCAACATGCAACATCACCGAGTCGGACTAACGGTCGCAGCTACGGCTTCACCCACCATGCCTAATCCACTAACAAAGCGGATCTCTAATGCAAAAACATGATGGGGATGGACTCAATCGACCCGGAGGTTCCTCTTGAACCTTGGCGACCCAAACCCCTCTCATTTGAGAGTTTGTTGCCCAAAAACTAGAAAATAAAAGATGCTAAAATATGAATCCTAAAACCAAGAGGAGAAGTGTCGTTACCTTCTGACTCCTCTTCCTAGCCATGAAAAAATAGCCGGATGAAAACCTTTGCAACGATCTAGCCTCCACGGATCTGGACTCGGCTCGCAATTTGGAGCACCGAAGCCTCTCCAACAGCCGGATCTCTTCTTCACCTTCTTCCTTGCTCTCCCCCCTCTCTAGAACTTTATTAAGAGAAAGTTTGGAGAAGAATGAGGGTTTCTAACCCTATTCTCGGACTTAACTAAGCAAGAGCAATCCTGGACCATCAGATTCCAAAAGAAAGGGAAGAATGGCCACGATTCGAACTGAAAATCAAAACACCTGGGCCGAACACGGCTTGTGACACGCCCGTGTCCAAGGCCGTGTTCCCCAATCGACGCCGAAACCGGCGCACCCAAAACAAGACACGGGGCCTTGACACGCCCATGTCACATTTGACACGGCCGTGTCCAACCTGAACACGCCTGGCCTCTAGTCTGTGTCCAACCCCTTACACATCCCGACTCACAACCCAAGAAGGACACGACCTGGGACACGCCCGTGTCTCAGGCCGTGTTCGAATCCTCGACGATCGTCGAACGCCTCTTCGTCGAACTAGCAGAGAAAACATCGAACACGATCGATACAACGGGACACGCCCTGTTACACGCCCGTATCACAAGCCGTGTACCCCTACTCGACGATCGCCACTCGACGATCGATGATCTACGATCGACGATCGACACTTGACGATCGTCAAACCGAGGGGACACGCCCCCTGTCACGCCCGTGTTCCAGGGTGTGACCACCCAAACATTTCGTCGACCGAAATTCGTCGACCACGTGCCTTACTACGCCACCCGAGCGGGACACGCCCATGTATATGGCTGTGTCCTAGGCCGTGTTCCCTATCTCGACACTTCGTCGAGCGCAGGACGTTGACTTCCCGGACTCTCGACGAGCATGAGCTTGTCACGGCCAGGGACACGCCCGTGTCCTAGGCCGTGTGAACCCCAACTAAGACCCAATCTTGGCCAAAAACGCTGATCGTCCCTCTTTCAAATTTTGGGGCGTTACAACTCTCTCCCCCTTAAAAGAATTTCGTCCCGAAATTTCAAAGAAAAAACGAACAAAACTTAAATGGTACCTGAACTGAAGAGCTCTGGATACTCTTCCAGCATGGTTTGTTCTCGCTCCCAAGAGAGCTCCTCACGACCGCAGTTGTCCCATCAGACTTTCACGAGTTTGACTTCTTTATTCCGCAACTGCCGAATCTCCGAATCCTCTATAGCAATTGGACGGACTCGCGTCCTCAAGTCTTCCTCTATCAGCACTGATGCCGGCTCGATCACCACACTAGCCTCCACCAAGGATTTCCTCAAGACGGAGACATGGAAGACGTCGTGCAATCCACTCAGCTCAGCGGACAACGCCAACCGATAGGCTGCTTCTCCCACCCGTTCAACAACTTCAAAAGGTCCCAAAAACCTAGGACTCAACTTCTTGAGTCGGCGAATCCGTGAGACGCCTTTGAACAACTTGATCTTCAAATAGACCCAATCACCTACCGCAAACTCCAACTTCTTATGACGAGCATTAAAGTATTTTGCTTGCCGGTCTTGCGCCACCTTCATATGCTCTTGAATGGTCTGTACCAACTCACAAGCGTCAACTACCAGCTCCTTTCCCAAAATTTTGGTGTCTCCTGCCTTTGTCCAAGATATTGGTGTGTGACATCGTCTCCCATACAAAGCTTCGTATGGCGCCATTTTTATACTTGCTTGAAAACTGTTATTGTATGCGAACTCCACCATGAAGAGGTGATCCTCCCACTTCTTGCCGAAGTCAAGAATGCACATTCTCAGCATATCCTCCATAGTACGACTCGTTCTTTCGGTTTGCCCGTCAGTTTGAGGATGGAACGTCGTACTGAACTTTAGCTTCGTGCCCAAACTCTTCTGAACCAACCTCCAGTCCTTGGACGTGAAACGTCCGTCACGATGGCTGACTATACTTTTAGGAATCCCATGCAGTCGCACAATGTTGCGAACATACAACTCCACCAGCTTCTCTACGCTGTCCTCCTTCCGATTTGGGATGAAGTGAGCCACTTTGGTTAAGCGATCCACGATTACCCAAATAGCATCATTGCCCTGCTGCGATCTAGGCAAACCATGTACAAAATCCATGGAGATGTCATCAAATTTCCACTCAGGGATTGGAAGAGGCTTCAGGAACCCGCCCGGCTTCTGACACTCGGCCTTCACGAAGGCACAAGTTTTGCATAAATTCACATACAAAGCTACGTCCCGCTTCAGCCCCGGCCACCAAAAGGATTTCTTCATATCCAAGTACATATTTGTACTGCCAGGGTTAATGGAGTACTTTGTGAAGTGAGCCTCAAACATCAACTCCTCATGGAGCTTGCCGAACTGCGGTACACAAATCCTTCTGTCCTTCCTCAGAATCCCATCAATCATCTCCCAGGCGCTGCACTCTCCCTTTTGAGCCTCCACCACATATGGTTGAAACTCTACATCCAAACGGGTAGCTTCCCGAATACGATCAGACAAGTCGTTCTGTATTTCAATCCAGTTCAACCGAGCCACGCTGGACTCGCCTCTCGCCACACATTCCAAACCAAGGGACTCCCATTCTAGTACCAACCGCTCATCGTGGGATTCTATCCAATTCCCTTGCCCAGAGTGTTTTCTACTCAAGGCATCTGCCACCACATTGGCTTTTCCTGGCGTGTACTGAATCGCTACCTCATAGTCTCCAAGGAATTAGACCCACCTGCGCTGTCGCATGTTCAAGTCTTTTTGATCCAAGAGGTACTTTAGGCTTTTATGATCTATGAAGATCTCCACCCTTACACCGTAGACATAGTGTCGCCATATTTTTAACTCGAAAATTTCCGCCGCCAATTCCAAGTCATGGATGGGGTAATTCCTCTCATGAGGCTTCAACTGTCTAGACCCAAAGGCTATCACACTGCCATGTTACACCAACACGCAACCCAAACCGCATCCCGATGCGACACTAAAGATTTGAAATCCTCTGGTACCTTTCAGTAGACTTTGGATTGGCGCCGTCATCAGCCTTTCCTTCAGGGTCTCAAATGCTTGACTGCACTCCTGAGTCCACACAAACTTATGATCCCTACGAGTTAGAGAAGTTAGGGGCAGAGCTATCCGCGAAAAGTTTTCCACGAATCTCCTATAGTACCCGGCTAGTCCAAAAAAACTTCGGACTTCTGCCACAGTTCTCAAAATCAGCCAATCTCTGATGGCTTCCACCTTTGTTGGATCAACTGCCACCCCATCCTTACTATTCACGTGGCCCAAAAATGCCACCTTCTCTAACCAGAACTCGCACTTCTAAAACTTTGTATACAACTGATTCTCCCTCAACACTTGCAAGACCATTCACAAGTAAGTCTCATGCTCCATTTCCGATTTGGAGTACACCAAGATGTCGTCAATAAAGACAACTACAAAAGAGTCCAAGTATTGTCGGACCACCTGATTCATCAAATCCTTGAATACAGATGGTGCGTTCATCAGCCCGAACGACATCAACGTAAACTCAAAGTGTCCATACCTAGTGCCAAATGCAGTCTTGGGTATGTCCTTGTCCCGAATTCGCAACTGATAATAGCCTGACTTCAAGTCCAATTTTGAATACACCACCGACCCCACCAACTGGTCGAACAAGTCGTCTATCCGAGGAATCAGATACTTATTCTTGACGGTCAGTTTATTCAGCTCTCGGTAGTCTATGCGCAGCCGCATACTACCGTCTTTCTTCTTTACAAACAACACCGGCGCGCTCCACGACGAAGAACTAGGTCTGATATACTCTTGCTCCAACAGTTCCAGAAACTATACTTTGAGTTCAGCCAACTCCTTTGGTGCCATCCTAAACGGAGGACGTGACACCGGCCTAGCCTCTAGCACTAACTCGATCGAGAAGTCGATCTCCGGCCGAGGAGGCGCTCCAGGAAGTTCATCCGGAAACACATCCTTGAACTCTGTCACTACGGGCACTTTCTCAATAGATAACTGGGAGAGGCGAACCTCCAATAACGCTACAAGCGCTACACCACCCTGGTTAACCGCCCGCATCAACTGCATGGCCGAAATCAGGGAATAGGCCACTCCATAAAGGCCCTCAAATTTGACTTCTGTCTGCCCTTTGCTCCTAAGGGTCACTACCTTGGATAGACAATCAATACTGTTATGTTGTTCGGTAAGCCAATCCATTCCCAATATCGCATCAAATTCTGCCAATGGTAAGACCGCTGCTATCAGCACAAAGTCAACACCATCTAGCTCCCAACAAATGCGCCCTTTCTTTCCGGTGGTCATGGATGACCCATTGAGCATGCGCACCTTCTGGTCCGCGTCCGCCAAAAAAGACTCAACTCCAATCCTCCGGATGAAGCTTTCCGCAAGAAAGGAGTGTGACACTCCCGTATCAAACAATACCCTAGCGGGGTATCCAGAAACTAACACGAAGCCTAAAACATAGACATCACATGTAAAGGTCTAAAAGTATGAAGCACAAAGTTAAACTTAAACATCCTCATACCTGTCACCACGTCGGGTTGGCGGATCGCTTCCTGCTGTCCAAGGTTGTAAGCCCTTGGTTGCACCGGTTGGAACCAAGAAGCGCTCTACTCCGGCATCTTTCCTTTTTCTACGGCACTGGGGCCGGAGTGCACAGTCTGCTTTTGCCTTGGCTCCTGCTCCACACCTCCTTGATTACAAAAGTAAGCAATGTGTCCTACCTTTCCGCAGTTGAAACACGTCGGTGGCCCCTTGGAGTGAGACCCTCCGGACGTCCATTTGCTTTTCTCACCTGTTAAGTATAAAGCACTTACAACCAAAGATCCTGAAGTAGGATAGGTTTGGTTTCCTGCCTTTCACAACCTCATAGGGGGTCTTGTTGTGGCTTTTAGTTATGGTAGCCCTATTAATAACATGGCATGCAGTATTGACTGCTTCAGCCCAGAAATATTCTGGTAGTAATGTATCACTTAATAAGGTCCTATCAGCCTCAATCAAGGTTCTATTCTTCCTCTCAGCAATGCCATTTTGCTGAGGTGTCCTTGGTGAAGAAAACTCTTGAAATATCTCAAATTCTTCACATAGTTTTGTCATGCTATCAGACTGAAATTCAGTACCATGGTCACTTCTAATCTTGACCAATGTACTGTCTAGTTCATTCTGAATTTGCTTGACAAAGCTATAGAAGACACTAGGTGTTTCAGATTTCTGTCTTAGGAAGAACACCCAGGAAAACCTTGAGTAGTCATCTACAACTACAAAGGTATAAACCTTCCTACCTAGGCTGTGAACTGGCATTGGACCAAAGAGATCCATATGCAAGAGGTATAAACACCTCACAACATCTTTGTTTTCAATGCTTCTAAAGGTGGATCTAGTCTGCTTGCCCTTTTGACAAGCTGAGCAAATACCATCTTTAATACACTTAACTTGAGGACCATTCCTCACTAACTCTTTACTAAAGAGTTTGTCAATTGTCTTGCAGTTTAGATGGGCTAGCCTCTTGTGTCATTTGACATAATGAGAGACTGTCTCATCAGCTACAAGACATACTGAAGAACCAATGTTCTCAACCATAATGTCTAAGCAGTAGACATTCCTTTTTCTATAACCAGTCAAAATGATCTCTTGATCATTTGACCTCCTAATATGACAACCATCTTTCACAAATGAGATGTCATATCCTACATCACTCAATTGACTTATACTAATAAGGTTATGTTTCAAACCTTTAACATAGGCCACTTGAGTAATTGTAATAAAGAAGTTAGATATGTTACGAAAACCCTTGTTGATCCCTTTTTCAGAACCACCAAAGGTGACTTTTGGACCATCCTTGATAGGTGTGTAGTCCTTTAGTAAACCCCTTGTTCCAGTCATATGTCTGGAACATCCACTGTCCTAGTACCATATTGGGGCATGGCCACTTGGACTCACCTGCAAAACAGATTAGTGAACCTTAGAACCCAAAGAATTCTTGGGTCCTTGGTACTGGTTAGTTTGCATCCTAAAAAAGCTACCTGCAGGTTTTCCAACAGGTAGTTTGCTACTCACTTTGGCACTAGCATTGTGCCAACAGTCCATTGCAAAGTGTCCTACCTTGCCACAGCACCAACACTCAAACTTATTGTACCTTTGCTTAGGTACTGTCTTTGTTGTTTTATCTATAACCGACTTGTTGAGAGTTGGGGCTTTGCCCTTGGACTTGGACTTAGACTGAACAGTCCTTGCAGGTCTAGTAAATCCCAGTCCAGCTTTACCTTTGTGATGAACAAATTCATCAATTAAGGGTAGAACTGACTTAGGTTTAGAAAACCTAGCAACTAAGTCTTTCTCCTTCTGAAGATTAATCTCCAGACTTTTGATTTGATCATTCTTAAATGATATAGTCCCCATCTGAATCACAGTTATGTGCTTCAGTCTGGCTATCTCATTAAGCTTTTGATCAAACAACTTCTCAAAATCAGTTACAGCAGCTTTGAGATTAGCAATTTCCTTTGCCTGACTTTTGGCTAGGGACTTGCTCTTCTTATAAGCTTGCAACAGAACTTTATATTCATCTATCAACTGATGAATATCCTCTTCAGACTTAGATGCACTCTCATCATTTGATGATGATGAATCTGATTCTGTACTGACACAAGAAATTGAACTAAAAGAACAATGTTGTACCTTACTAGGTCCTGGCTGCTCTAGGATTTTGTCACTTTCTGTCAATGCATTAGTCCTTGGCACTGACTGTCCTCTTGTTCATATATAGAGTTCATGATCTGAATGAACTCTTCTTCTTCTTCCTCAGCAAACAGTCATATATATGTCTCAGCATCTGACTCAGTTTCTGATGAAGAAATATCTGACAGGCTCTTGTACTTTTTGGCAACAAAAGACTTTTCCTTCTTGCCCTTGTATTGAGTCCTTTTCTTGTCACTAGACTCCTTCCTTTTTTCTGGACAATCTGCAACAACATGACCTTGTCTATTACAGCAATAGCATACTATTTTTGAAAGAGTTGCTTTGCTAGACTTAGTCTTTTTCCTGTCTTTCTTTGAAGACTTTTTATTCTGATAATAGTCTTCTTTTCCCTGTGAAGTAGATGGTCTTGTCCTCCACTGTTTCTTCTTTAAGAACTTATGGAAATGTCTTGTGAAGGCAGCAAAGTCCTCATCACTTTCACTGCTTTCAGACTTTCTACTTGCTGACTCATCTAACTCAGTTTCAGCTGCTTTTGGAGGTGGAGTTGGTGACTTACTTCTATACTTTCTGGGGGCTTCTGTTTTGAAGGCCACTGTCCATTCTTTATGTTGACTTCTTGTTGATTTCTCCTCTTCTTTCCTTACCATTAACTGCATTTCATAGGACAGCAGTTTGCCAAATAGTGTTGGTGGAGGAATTTCTGCCAACTTTGCCATTTCCCTAATGACACAGATCTTGGTGTCCCAATCTTTTGTTAGGGACCTTAGAAACTTATCATTGAGTTCATAATTACTGAACTCTCTGCCATAGGACATGAGCTCATTCACAATCCTGTAGAACTTCTTATAGCATTCAGTTATGCTATCAGCTTTTCCTTGTCTAAAACTTTCATATTCTTGGTTTAGCAAGGATTTTCTGTCTTGCCTTACTTCTTCAGAACCCTCCATGTACACAATAAGAGTATCCCACATCTCTTTAGCTGTCTTACAGTGTATCAAATTCTGAAAAGTAGCATCATCTATGACACTCACAATAATGTTCTGAGCCCTCTTATCCATAGTGGCTAGAACAATTTCATCCTTTGTCATTTCAGAGAAATCCTTAGTTGTTCTCTGATTTGCATCTAAGACTGAGACCTTCATGGGCACATACGGCCCTTCTTTTACTGTGATATAAATTCTAGGGTCTGAGACTTCCATAAACAGTCTCACCCTTTCCTTCCAGATACCAAAGATCTCTTTTCTACATATGGGTAACTTCATGGATCCCAATTCCTTGTGATTCTTAGTGGAACCCATGGTTCTTGATTTTCTTGCTTCTGTAATTGACTTAGACTGAATCTGCCAACAGGATCTACTCAGACAGTTATGTCCCTTTTTGAGTAACCTGGCTCTAATACCACTTGAAAGATATTATACCTAAACACCTAGAGGGGGGGGGGGGGGGTGAATAGGTGACTTGAATCTTTTTAACTTTTTAAGGCAGAATACAGAATCTAACACAGAATTCTAGCTACTTTATCACAGCACACATTCAGCAATCACAATATTCCACAGCACACAGTAGACACACAGTTTTATAGTGGTTCCCCAAGATTTGGGTACATCCACTTTCCCCCTTCGCCTATCTAGCAGTGTACTAGATTCGGCTCAACTTCTCCACTATCTCAGATCCTCATATCTTACACTCAGAACCCACAACACAGGTTCCTACACCTCAGGCCAAAAGCCCTACAACTCAGCTTCTTCACAAAGCCTACACTCAGCCACCAAGGCCTACACTCAGCCACCAAGGCCTACACTCAGCCACAATAGGCCTACACTCAGAGATTTCAATCTCCTACACTCAGGCACTCAAGCCCTACACTCAGCCTTTATAATTATAGGCTTACAACACTCAGATCCCTAAGGATCCTACAAGATAAAATGAATACAAATATGTGTAACTCAGCAACTCAGAACAAAGAGAGAAGAGTTGTGAGTTTTTTGATGAGTTCTTGGAAGAACTCAGCTGAAATCAATCTGACTTGGCTTTCTTCAAAGCTTCTTGAATGTAGAACACAATAAGATTGACCTCTTCTGTAGTTGATCCTTGATCTCTGCTTCTTAAGATTCAGAATAAATCTGAACCCTTCTTCTCAGTCTGGTTCCAATGACTGATTTCTTGGATGGAGCTCTCTCTCTCCAACTTCTTAGATCTTCACTAGATTCTTCAAGGAATAGCTAGATCTTCTTTGTACTACTTGATGTGTTGATTATCAACTTGGACTTGTGTTCAATCAACAACTTCAACAACAACTTCTGTAGACTGTATAAGCCTATTTATAGGCCTTCTTCATGGTAACCGGCTGGTCCGGTCCATAACAGATTTCTGACAACTCTAATAGGTGCAGTAGACCGGCTGGAATGGCAGCTGTCAAGTCTTCCAGTCAGTTATTGAAAATTCTGTAACTGTCTGCAAGTGTCAAGACTGTCTGTCTTTAAGTGTCGACACTTATAGACCAAGTGTCGACACAAGTTGTCTAAGTGTCGACACTAGCCTACAAGGTGTCGACACAACTCCTTGTGTTGTAGATTTTATATCTCGACACTGCTTCTTCTTCATGTATCGACACTGATAATATGTGTCGACACAAGTCCTTGTACTTCAGTATTTTGCTGAATTCTTCTAAGTGTCGACACATCTCCTTGTGTTGACACATCTTCATGTGTTGAATCTGTTAAGTGTCGACACTTTTTCTTGGTGTCGACACATGTCTTCAGTGTTGATACTTGCTGAGTGTCGACACAGCTCCTTGTGTCGACACATTCTTCTTCTGTCGAGACTCTGGCTAAGTGTCGACACAACTCCTTAGTGTCGACACTTGTACTTAGAATTTTGCTGATCTTTGCTAAGTGTCGACACAGCTCCTTGTGTCGACACTTTCTTCAAGTGTTGAGTCTTCAGCTGAGTGTCGACACATACTTTCTTGTGTCGACACTTTCTTCTAGTGTTGACTCTTTTGCTGAGTGTCGACACATTGCTCTGGTTGTCGGCACTTATACTTAGTCTCTGCTGACTTTTGCTGAGTGTCGACACAGCCTCCAAGTGTCGACACTTTCTGATGTAGACACAGTTTCTCTAGGTGTCGACACAACTGCTAAGTGTCGACACTGCTTCACTGCACTTTTCTTCATTGAGTGTCGACACAGCTCCTTGTGTCGACACTTTCTGTCTGGTGTCGACTCTGCATCCCTGGTGTCGACACAATGACTCCAAGTGTCGACACTGCTTGCCTGGGTGTCGACACAAGTCTTCTTAAGTGTCGACACTTTGTTCCTGGGTGTCGACACATGGACTTAAAAACTTTTTCTTCTTTCCTGCAAATACTTAACCTGCACAAGTAAACTCAAAACACATCAAATACATCCTGATGTATATCATTGAGTTGGGTGAGGCTTCTTCAAATCAGGTACATTAAAACCAATGCACCCAACAATATGGGTCCGGCCGGGGCCCCACAACATACAGACGCCACAACTTCAGTATTATAAGATGATATAGCTACCCAATCATAAATCTCATAACACAATACTGCGGAAACAACAAGCAAGAGTAGAATTTATCCACACCTACAAGAGTAACGAAATGACCTTATGGCCTTACAACAAAAGTGAGTCCAAACTCAAATAATACATCAGTCATAAAAGTACATAAGCACTCCTAGTATACCTCGGCATGCAAGCCGGTCAACATGGGCATCAAACATACAATGTCATAAAAGTAGAGCTACAGCAAAAAGGTAACACTTCATGAGGCTTAGGCCTTTCTAGCCGGCGAGCTAGCTCTTGCTTGTGATCCTTGCCCTGTAAAAATTATTAGTAACGTGTGTCAGCAAAGGATGACCTCAAACTGTGTAACCACATCTCCTCCCGGCTGCCCCTAACGGACCCCGGGGAACCCTCCAACCTGCAAGTCAGCACTTCGTATGTAATATATATATAAACAAGTAATGCACTAAGAGCATGCTTGGATGTCTCAAACAACATACATGTTCTCTATTGTTGAGCATATAATAAAAGGGCCTACTTATGCAGCATGTATGCAACAACCCGGGCTTCACCCAAGGAACCCTATCGCGTATGCATCTAGCACATCATCACATCATATGGGTACTCATCATTTCCCCATTGGCATAAAAAAGCAAACAAAGGGGGTTTACCAACATTCCCCCAACGACACACAAGCCGCCACACGGAACTCTTGCCAAGGCCCCACCCGCTCAAGGTCTTAAAACCGGGTTTGCCTGCAAGCTCTGACTTCTCATATCAGGATTCCAACAAACACACATACCGATTTTAAGAAGCCTTGCTGGACCCCGCCCGCTCATGGCCTCATTGCCCGGCTTGCCCCAAGCTTGGCATTCTCGTCAGTCTCACAAAAGGGGACTAGTCTCGCCGGGACACTCTCCACACATGACGTGCACGTCACGGGATAGCCAGCCGACCACGGAGACTCAACCACGCATTGACACATCACAATCCAAGAAAGTTCCATCCTAATCCCTCATTCGTACTGCAGCGTTCCCGTGCACCAAGGAAACCATCTACCACCCATGCAGAGCTAACCTTGTCCACCATGGAAACCATCTACCGCCAATGAGGAGCTAACCTTGTCCGGTACCGACCACACATACTCATGCAAGATAAAGGGAAGAACATCACAAACATCATAAACGGTCTCTTGCCGCAACGGATCTCTACGAATCCTTAAACCTCGTATGCAACATCACCGAGTCGGACTAACGGCCGCGGCTACGACTTCACCCACCATGCCTAATCCACCAACGAAGCGGATCTCTAATGCAAAAACATGTCGGGGATGGACTCAATCGACCCAGAGGTTCCTCTTGAACCTTGGCGACCCAAACCCCTCTCATTTGAGAGTTTGGTGCCCAAAAACTAGAAAATAAAGGATGCTAAAACATGCATCCTAAAACCATGAGGAGAAGTGTCGTTACCTTCTGAATCCTCTTCCTAGCCTTGGAAAAATAGCTGGATGAAAACCTTTGCAACGATCTAGCCTCCACGGATCTGGACTCGGCTAGCGATTTGGAGCACCGAAGCCTCTCCAACAGCCGGATCTCTTCTTCACCTTCTTCCTTGCTCTCCCCTCTCTCTATAACTTTAGTAAGAGAAAGCTTGGAGAAGAATGAGGGTTTCTAACCCTATTCTTAGACTTAACTCAGCAAGAGCAATCATGGACCATCAGATCCCAAAAGAAAGGGAAGAACGACCACGATTCGAACTGAAAATCAAAACACCTGGGCCGAACATGGCTTGTGACACGGCCATGTCCAAGGTCATGTTCCCCAATCGACGCCGAAATCGTCGCACCCAAAACAAGACACGGGGCCTTGACACGCCCGTGTCACATTTGACACGGTCGTGTCCAACCTGAACACGCCTGAGCTCCAGGCCGTGTCCAACCCCTTACATGTCCCAGCTCACAACCCGAGAAGGACACAGCCTGGGACACGCCCGTGTCTCAGGCCGTGTTTGAAGCCTCGACGATCATCGAACTCTTCTTCATCGAACTTGCAGAGAAAACGTCGAACACGATCGACACAGCGGGACACGCCCTGTGACACACCCGTGTCACAGGCCGTGTACCCCTACTCGACCATCAACGATCGACGATCGACACTCGACGATCGTCGAACCGAGGGGATACGCCCCCTGTCACGCCAGTGTTCCAGACGTGACCACCCAAACATTTCATCGACCTAAATTCGTTGACCACACGCCTTACTACGCCACCCGAGCGGGACACATCCATGGACATGCCCGTGTCCTAGGCCGTGTTCCCTGTCTTGACACTTTGTCGAGCGCAGGACGTCGACTTCCCGAACTCTCGACAAGCCTGAGCTTGACACAGCCAGGGACACGCCCGTGTCCTAGGCCGTGTGACCCCCAACTAAGACCCAATCTTGGCCAAAAATGCTGATCGTCCCTCTTTCAAATTTTGGGGCGTTACAAGTCCTAGACTGTGTTCCCTGTCTCGACACTTCGTCGAGTGCAGGACATCGACTTCCCGGACTCTCGACGAGCCTGAGCTTGACACGTCCAGGGACACGCCCGTGTCCTAGGCCGTGTGACCCCCAACTAAGACCCAATCTTGGCCAAAAACGTTGATCGTCCCTCTTTCAAATTTTGCGACATTACAATCAGTTTCTACACCCGGTTGGGGTTAACCCCGAGTTTGTGTCCGTCCACCGCCCTAGGAGCAACGGGCGGGTGGAGACGGCAAATAAGATCATTGTGAACTTTCTAAAGAAGATAGAGAACCTGAGGGGAAACTGGGTAGAATAGCTTCCCTCGGTCCTGTGGGCCCTAAGGACTACTCCATACACAGCCACGAGGAGACCCCTTTCAAACTTTCTCACAGTTGCATGGCCAATCTACCGGTGAAATTTGAGGTCAGGTCGCCACAAGTAGTAGCTGCCGGGGAAGGAGGTGAGGTATGGAGAATAGAGAAGGAAGGGGAGCTATGACTCTCACTGGACCTAGTATAGGAACTCTGCGACGTGGCCACCATCAGGAAAGAGGAGATCAAGAAATGAATGGCCCGATACTTTGACAAGCATGTCAGAGTCAGGTAGTTTGCAAAATGGGATCTAATGTTAAAAAAGTAAATACAACAAGGAGATCGGTAGCTGTGGGAAAGCTCAATCTGAATTGGGAGGTCTCCGATATTGTTGAGAAAGCACTGAAGTCGGGAGGGTTCCTCCTCCAGAATGAAGTCACACTTGTAGTGTTGATGATTTGAAACGATTCTATATTCATAAATTTTTGTAATTAAAAGAGTATTTGCTTATTGACTATCTCTTTCTTAAAAGTGTCTTTTACTATTGAGCAAGGTGCGCGACTTAGAAAAGTTTAGCCCCGAGAAGATCTCGCTAACCAGGCTCCTACTGGCTGGTAGTGTTGGAAGTCCCTCGGTGGCAGTTGGTTGAGGTTTGGCCCCGAGAAGATCCCACTAACCAGACTCCTACTAGCTATCAGGGTCGGAATTCACTCGGTGGCAGTTGCTTAAAGTTTGGCCCTGAAAAGATATCACTGACCAGGTTCCCACTAGCTGACAGACCCGGAAGTCACTCGATGGTATTTGGTTAACGTTTGGCCCTGAAAAGATCCCACTGACCATGCTCCCACTAGTTGGCAGGCCCGGAAGTCACTCAGTGGTAAATGGTTGAAGTTTAGCCCCGAGAAGATCCCGATAACCAGGCCCCCACTAGCTGGCAGGGCCGGAAGTCACTCAGTGGCAGATGGTTGAAGTTTAGCCCCGGGAAGATCCCGTTGATTAGGTTCTCACTAGCTGGCAGAGTCGGAAGTCACTCGGTGGCATGTGGTTGGAGTTTAACCCCAAAAAGTTCTCGCTGACCAGACTCACACTAGCTGGCAGGGTCGGAAGTCACTCGATGGCAGTTGGTTGAGATTTCACCCCGAAAAGATCCCTCTAACTAGGATCCCACTAGTTGGCAAGACCGGAAGTCACTCGGTGGCAGTTGGTTTATGTTTGGCCCCGAGAAGATCCCGCTAACCAGACTCTCACTAGTTGGCAAGGTCGAAAGTCACTGGGTGGCAGTTGGTTGAGGTTTGGCCACAAGAAGATCCTGCTGACCAGGCTCCCACTAGCTGGCAGGGTTAGAATTCACTCAGTTGCAGTTGCTTAAGGTTTAGCTTCGAGAAGTTCCTGCTGACCAGACTCCCACTAGCTGGCAGGGCCAGAAGTCACTCGGTGGCAGTTGGTTTAGGTTTGGCCCTGAGAAGATCCCGCTGACTAGGCTCCCACTAGCTGACAGGGCCGGAAGTCACTCAGTGGCAGATGGTTGAAGTTTACTCCCGAGAAGATCCCCCTAACAATACTCCTACTAACTTGCAGGGCCGAAGGTCACTCGGTGGTAGATGGTTGAAGTTTTGCCCCAAGAACATCCCGCTGACCAGGCACCCACTAGCTGAAAGGTCCGGAAGTCACTCGATGGCAGTTGGTTGAGGTTTGGCCCCGAGAAGATCACGTTGACCAGGCTTCCACTAGCTGGCAGGGCCAGAAGTTACTCGGTGGTAGTTGGTTGAGGTTTGGTCCCGAGAAGATCCCATTGACCAGGCTCCCACGAGCTGGTCGAGAGACTTTCTTAGGAAGGTGACCTCAAATTCCATGTGGAGGAAGAATTGATGGAGACTAGCATCATTGCCCAATACTGTTGGCACTCGATAGGTCACCACGCTCCACTGAATGGGCAAGTAGCGGATATTTTCGAGGTCCCCATGTATGAAGACAAACTTCATAATCTAGTAGTGATTTTTGTTGGCGGTCTCATGCATCTTGAACTGCGAGCCGACGAAGAAGGATATACCATCATTGGTGGCCAGATAGATGAAGAGCTTCCGGAAGACAGTAAGGTTGAACTCAATCTGCTCCTTGCAGAGGAAGCTCGCAAAGGCCACCAACATGGCGATTGCGTTGGGATTGAGTTGCATATGGATGACCTCGAAGTACTTCAGGACTTAGCAAACCTCCAGCCAGAGGGGAAGGCGCAGCCCCACCTCTAAGTGCGAGGTGGGGAAGGTGAGTTCGTCTGTAAAGAACGTTTTTATCGCCTCGCCCTTTTTCGGTCGGTTAGCGACGAACCCAGGAGTGATATAGTCAGACATGAAGGCAAGGTGTTCCCCCTCTGTCTGGTTCCCATCGAAGAAGGGTACTCGGTAAACTACCTCACACATTTTGACATTCCGTACGCATCAGCTCTCACCTTACCCATATTTCTGAACCCTAATGAGCAAGTGCTGAGGGAAAGAAGTTAGGGGCCAAGTGAGTTGCAAGGACAATAAATGCTATGGGGAAGAGTAGTCGAGGGGTCCTATTTATAAAAAAAGTATGTGAGGGATCCAGGGCGATGCGGGTCATTCACTCATGACTACTCGCCAACCTTATCACCGACCCTCTAAGACTTATCCTACCACCGAGCGAGCTGAGCAAGAATTCGAATCACGAAATATCGACCCCGGTGATTTAAGATCCAACACATGCGCAAAACGAACATGCCAATTATTACATAAATTATTACATAAGCCAATTCAGGAAATGTTCTCAAGCACAAAAAAGTAGAAAATCAACAGTGAGAAGGACCGCACCGTAGGGGACTGGAGGGTGAGCACGGGTTGGCTCAGAACGGGAACCATTTCCATCTTTTCCGGCCTCATGCCCCGTCCCTAGTGGTCGGCAAAAATGGCTGAACTCACGGACTGTCTCGAGATTCCAGTGCACGAAGTGCATGTTCTACTCAATGCGGTTGATAAGAGGCATGGGAGAGGTCATCTCGCCTCCAATACCTCACATTAACTCATCAGTAAGCCGCGCATAACCCTACTCGAAATCACGCAGTTGCTTCTCGCTAACAACCCTCTCCTCTTGAAATTCTCGCAACATGAGCCCATACTTCTTAAGGACCTTTGCCATCTGCCCCTTCATTTTGGCGGGGTTGCTTGGGTCGCCTAGCAAATCTTTGAGTGAGTTGGGAGAAGGGGGTGACGAGAACTCTTGCTCGGAGGATTATTCGGCATTGAAGCTCCCGGGAATACTTGAGACAATTGAGATTTTGGAAGACAGACGTAGAACATGGTAAGGAATCGAGTGTTTTGACTTACCGAGCGAGGTTGAGGACCACTGGTAGTGGGGCTAGCAGGATGAGCATGGATTCCCTTGGAAGGGTTGGTCGAGAGAGGAGGCGAGTATCTTTCCGTGGCTTGGTCGAAGAAGCCCGAATCAAGAATCATAACGGAGAGGTGAATCTGGACATTTGAGGTGTCCATCACAGGAGCAGAATTGAGGGTGAGATCACATATGGACTCGCATATCGGCGACCTCGTCAACAACGAGCCCAGGTCGGTAGTTCCGAACGGGGAAGCTGTGACAAGGAGACACTGGTAAGTTTGGCGGCAAAATGAAATAAGAGTAAGATAGATTATCGGGGGTTCTCGCGAGTCCATCAGTAGTGGTTCGAAGAGGCATGCCTGTGAGAAGGGGATTGCCTTGGATCAGTAGGAGACTCACATCACCATGGGATAAAGCATCCTGGTCAGATGGAATCACGTCAGTGCCTCCTCTAGAATGGCCACCCTGCAAGCATATCTATGATGGTCATTTTATAGCCGATCTTTTCACACAATAGAGGCGAATGTTTTGATTTGGGCCTATGTTGAAGAGGGGAGTGCGAGCCTAGTGCGTGTCATGAAAGGCGGAATATTGAGTGAAGGCTCGTTGGTTATCGAGTCTGACTTTGCCTTTTTCGAGGACTTGCATTTCAACAGCTTGGTGGAGGATCGGTGAGCGAGCCAGGACATGAGTTCAGCCGTATTAGATGAATGCCGCTCCCTAACCTAGTGAGACGAACGTGGAATTCCATAGAGAGATGCATGACGTGATCAAGAAAAGGAGAGGGGAGTGTAATGGTATGCCATATTCCCCTAGGATAACATGTATATATAGCACATTGTGGAGCCCACCATTAGATTCTCTCGGGATTAGCTACCACTCGTCGAACACCAGGGTTTGAACATTTTTTTCTGAACTTGGGACAATCTCACAAAGAGTGAGGATTGTGTGCAATCTCGTGTTCAACGGGTGGATCCTTTAGAAGAAAAACCACGGCGAAGAGAACTGTTTTTGGCTGTGGCGAGTCAGACTAGCGAGTGGGGAAGGAACCCCTCGGCTCACGTGGGGTTAGGCCATCATTTGCAGCGGTCAAGTGAAGTGCATAAGCCCACATTCGCCCTAGGGTCTAGCCAAGGGATGAGCTAGTGGGGTTTCTGGTCCAGCACTCGCCCACAACCCCTGGGTGGTAGCGAGTGACAGCCGCATCTGGAACTCGCCAGCACAGGCGAGTGGCAGCCGCATAAACCACTCGCCCAACAATGTTTTTACCAGAAGGTCCTTGTAGGTCTGCTAATAGCCATTTCAAACAGCAAAGTTTCGTTATTGACAGACCAATTTGAGTTGTGTTTAGTAAAACTAAAGGTGGGATTGCACTATTGACAAGCCAGACTTATAAAACTATAAATAAACCCTTAAGGGCACCTTTCGAGGGCAATCAGTCTTTCGTTTTCTTCATCTTCTAGTTTGCTTTGGTTGGTTTCAAGATCCCTCCAAGGTGTCTAGCTCAGCTTTGGCTTGGGAGGGGAAACTCTCTCAGATCCTCCAGGTGTGTGGCGGGACCTTCTCGCTGCAGATCAGGGTCTGTTCCTATTTCAAAGTACTCGGCCAGAAATTCAGTTCGGGATAAGTAAGTGTAGACTATCCCATTTGAGTTTGAACTCTCTCTTAGACCGAATAACAATTTAAACAAGTATTTAGAAGATTACCTGACATATTCTGTGAGACGTTGATCAGAGATTGATACTTATTCATTGCATGTTTCAAGACAAGAAAATCTGCCAAAATATTTTCACTTGTTTGGTCACCTTCCATTATGGTTCCTCTCTTAAGGCATATAAAATAGAGGGGTCTTGAGAATCACTCCCTTGCTCATGTTTTGAGCAACAATGGCGGAGGACTTCTTTTGGTGATTGTTGGGAGAACTAGGATTCATCCGAGCGAGGTTCATCCTGGTGAAGGTGGTGAAGGGCCTTTGTCCATTCGCATTTTAGGAGAATCAAGGTTCGTCCGAGAGTATATAGAGAAGAACCTTTGTTCGCTGGCTCCTCAAGAGGACTGAGATTCGTCCGGGTGGAGGTGAAGAAGAACCTTTGTTTGCTCACGACTCAGGAGAACCAAAGTTCGCCCAAGTGAAGGTGCAGATGAACCTTTGTTCATCTCTCTTGGGATGACCAAGGTCCATCCGGGTGGAGGTGGCAAAGAACCTTTGTTCGCTCACAAATCTGGAGAACTAGGGTTCGTCCAAGTGAAGATGTTGATGAACCTTTGTTCATCTCGCCTGTAAGGACCGGGGATCGTCAAGGTGTAGGGAGCGAAGAACCTTTGTTCGTTTATGACTCAGAAGAACTGGTGTTCGTCCAAGTAAAAGTGCATATAAACCTTTGTCCATCTCGACTGGGAAGACCGGGGTCCGTCCGGGTGGAGGTGGCAAAGAACCTTTTTTCGTTCGCACCACAGGAAAACCATGGTTCGCCCAAGTAAAGGTGTAGATGAACCTTTGTCCATCTCACCTGGGAGGACCGGGGTCTATCCGGGCAGAGGTGGCGAAGAACCTTTATTCATTTGCATCTCAGGAGAACCGGGATTCATCCAAGTGAAGGTGTATATGAACCTTGTTGGAACTCCTTTTTACTGATTTGGGCTAGGATCACTATTATATGTTTAGGAAATTTTATTTGACCCAACTTGTTTCGACTAGGGTCCTAGGATTATTTCTAAGGTTGTTACTTCAGAAGGAATCCAGAGAAGTTCAGTTCGACGAACGCATAATTCAGATCGATGAAGGTAGAGCTCAGTTCGACGAACTTTGACCTCCAACTCTAAAGCTCAGTTCGACGAACTACAGACTCCGCTCGACGAACGCTGAGCTCGGGTCGACTAACTCAGGTCTCAAACTCTGAGCTTAGTTCCACTAACTCTAAGATCAGTTCGACGAACGGTGATCTCAGCTCGACAAAAGTAAGGCTCAGTTCATCAAAATGCTGTTCGGCGAAAGCCAGGCTCAGATCGACGAATTATTTATCGAGTTCGACGAATTAGACGGTGTCTATGTTGACAGATGGCATAATATTTCAAAAGCTTAATTTCAGTCAGTTACAACTCTGATATTTAATGCTAAATATTCTAAATGAATATAGCCGTTTAAGGGAGCATTAAATGTGGATTTATCATAGAGTTTTAATTCTAATTAACTTTAGGGCAGTTACAAATCTCAAGGATTCTTCAGGCATTTCAGAATGGTTTTAATTCAAATGTTTGAATTCTTCTCAGACATTATATATTTAGAAGATTATTGCTTCAAAGGGGTTACTGACTAAGAGACACACACATAGATATAAGTTTGAGATACACAGAGATTTTGTATAATCTGCCTTGGACTCTCCAAGAGACATCAAATTTCATATTTGTCTAAAATTTCTGCTAGAGAGGAACAACATTCAAGAATGCCTACACCCTTAAGAAAAGCTCTCTTTCCTTGATCACAGAGTCTATTCAAATCAGGAGGAGCTTTTTGCATCATCATCCACTAAAGTCTTCTCAGAGAAACTTGAAAGATAAGACAATATATAACTTTTATAGTTTATTATGTACAGGGTTATAGCTCCCTTCAAAAGTTAACTTTTGGTTCATAAGTCACCTGATCAAAAGACTTAAGCTTGGTTTTTGAGCACTTGATCAAAAGCTCAAAGGGTTGCTAGATCTCCCTTAGAAAATAGATCTTCTAGTGACAGGGCACCTGATCAAAAACCTGTAGTGGATTCCTACCAGGGTGGTAGAAGAGTAGATGTACCTAGATTTATTGGGGAACTACTATAAAATTTCTTGTGTCGTCAATGATTGTTTTTCTTTTTATTCTTGTGCTGTGATCTTTTATCTATTTATCTATATATATATATCACTTAATTTTTAACTACTCTAAAATTAAATTAAAGGTTTTAAAATATACTATTCACCCCCTCTAGTATAAAGTCAGATCTGTCCCTTCACTTTCAATTGGTATCAAAGCGAGGTTGGTTGTTTTATAAGCTAACACCTGAACCAACAAGATCTTGATAGATCTTATTTTACTTATATTTTGTTTCTATCATGGCACAAAATAAAGAGTATGCAAGTACTAGACCTCCTATTTGCAATCTTAATAAGTTTGCATTATGGAAAGCAAAGATTAGATTATACATGAATTCCATTGATGAAGATATCTACAATTCTATTTTGACAGGTCCACCTCTACCATTGACAAAAACAAGCACCAGTGCTACACCACCACCAGAATGGACAGATGCCCCGGGAAAAGCAAAAGTTGTTGATACAAAGGCTAAGAATATATTAGCCCAAACAATGTCAGATGACATTTTCCAGAAGGTTGTTGAATGCACTTCAGTAAAAGATATCTGGGACTCCCTCACTGTAATGGTGGCTGAATCAACAAATGAGAGAAAAGTCAGAAGATCTCACCTAATTTCTCAATATGAGAATTTCAAAAAGGGTGAAATTGAATCTGTTACTGATATGTATACAAGACTCAGTCTCATAATCAATGAGCTGAAGACCTTGGAGAAGGACATTACATTGACAGTAGTCAATGACAAAATTCTAATCTATTTCCCTAGCACATGGGATTCAAGAATCTGGTCAATCAGAGAAGCTAGAAGTGTAAATGAGATCTCAAGAGAAACTTGGTTGGGCAAGCTCAAATCATATGAGCAGCTCATCAAAACAAGGGAAGCTGAATAAATAACCCTATCTTCAATAAAGAAGGACAAGATCATTGCCTTTCAAGAAACTAAATAGGAAGAACAAACTCCAGAGAATGAAGAGCTCATGATTCTTCTAGCCAAAAGATTCTATGAAATGGCCAAGAAAGAATTTAGGAGAAAATTTTCAAGATACAAGGACAAGGCGAGGTATGACAAAATACCAACTAAAGAAATTGTTTGTTATGGTTGCAGAAAACCAGGACATATTCTTCCAGAATGTCCTGAAAATCAGGAAAAAAAGGCTAAGAAGAAGGAGAAAGACTCCAAGAAGCATTCAAGTAAACCCTCTAAACACAAACAGAAGGGGAAAGACTTTGTTATTGAAACTTGGAGTGATACATAAACCAAATCTTCATCCAGTTCAAGTGAAGATGAAGAAAAAGCAAAGACTAAAGAAGTATGTTTGATGGCAATCAATGCATCAAACAACAATTCTGACTCTGAATCTGAATCAGAAGAGTACCAGGTAATCTCAACCTTTGACTTTATATCAGATCAGTTTAAAATAGATTTTAAATTACTATGTAATGATTTGATAAAGTTTGAGAAGGAAAAAAAACTTCTCAGAGATAAATTAACTGAAATGAACAACTTATCTTCTGAAAACTCTAAACTTAAAAATGATTTGAAAATTGCTAATGAACAAATAGTTTCACTAGAGAACAAATTATCAGATCAGTTTGAAGAATCTCTTAATGGGAGAAGTATCAAACTGATGGATATCACAAGCACAGTCAATGCCAGATTAAATGACAAACTTGGCTTGGGAGCTTCATCCAGTCAACCTCACCTTCTTTAGAAAAAATATTTTAACTACACTAGTAAAATTTATTTCTGATAAAGGAAAAGAAAAATTAGAAGGTATAGATAAAGTTACTGAAGTTTTACAACATAATAAATCAAAATAAAATAAAAATTTTCAGAAAAATTATGTTAAACAAAATTCGTCAAACTGAGATCGACGAAATCATTATGATTCGTCGAACAGAGACCGATGAACTATGAATACAGTAAATTAATATTATTATTCTGTGAATAGAGCTCGACGAACTCACTATAATTCGTTGAACAAAGCTCGAAGAAATCAATAAAATTCATCGAACTCAAATTTTTCAAACAAAAATTTTAATTCCTTTCCAAAGAATAATCAGACACAAAGATTGAAAAATCCTTTTACTCAGTGGATCATTCCTCCTACGAGATATCATCCACTTGGTTATAAGGATCAACCTGGATGTTCTTATATTTCTACTGATTATGTCAAAAAAATAGGACTTAAGGTAATCTGGGTCAAGAACACCTAACTTATTTTTAAATGCAGGAAAAGAACTATCCTACCACAGAGGAACAGTGGTACTTGGATAGTGGATGCTCAAAACATATGACAGGTAGGAAAGCTAACCTGAGTAACTTCAAAGCAAAGCTTGGACCAAAAGTCATTTTTGGAGACTCCAACTATGGCTAGACAGAGGGCTATGACAAAGTCAAAGTTGTAGTAGTTACCTTCAGAAAAGTAGCTTATGTGAAAGGTCTTAAGCATAACCTTATCTCCATCAGTTAACTATGTGATGAAGGTTATCATGTATCTTTTAACAAATCTTTATGTTCTATTACATCCAAAACTAACAAAATTGTTTTAATTGGAATTAGATAAGGTAACATTTATTTAGTCAACTTTAACTCTGCTAAATTAGAAATATGTTTATTTAATCAGATAAGTAAATCTAATAAACTTTGGCATAAAATATTAGGACATATAAAACTTAGAACTATGGCTAAACTATCTAGTGGCAACCTTGTCAGAGGACTACCTTCTGGATCTTACAAGAAGGAAGGAGTTTACAGGGCTTGTCAGTTAGGTAAGCAAATCAAAAATAGTTTTAAATCCATTTTAAAAATTGATTTAACCATAATTTTGTATTTACTACATATGGAACTTTTTGGACCTATTGCAATACAAAGTTTGGGAGGAAAGTCATATACCTTAGTTATTGTTGATGATTTCTCAAGATTCACTTGAGTGTTCTTTCTTAGAAACAAGTCAGATAACTTCAAAGCTCTTACAGACTTTCTTAGGAACATCAAGATTGAATACTCTACTCAGATTGCATTGATTAGAAGTGATCATGATACTGAGTTTGAATCTCTTCTGATGAAATAATTCTGTGAGAAAGAGGGAATCAAGCATTATTTCTCTGCTCCTAGAACTTCTCAACAAAACAGGGTAACAGAAAGGAAAAATAAAACTCTAATTGAATCTGCTGGAACATTACTTACAGATTCTTACTTATCTCTATTCTTTTGGGCAGAAGCAGTAAGTACAACAAATTATGTTCTTAACAGAAGTCTGATTTATAAACTGAAGGGTAAGACTCACTATGAATTACTTAAAAATAAGAAACCTAAAGTAAGTTATTTTAAAGTTTTTGGGTGTAAATGCTATATTCATAACAATGACAAGAAACACTTATGAAAATTTGAAGCCAAAGCTGCAGAAGGAATATTTATTGGATATTCTCTTGTCAGTAAAGCTTATAGGGTTTTTAATAAATCTAACCTTAAGATAGAAGTGTATGTACATGTTACTTTTGATGAAACTAACATGTTTAATAAGGAAAAGGACACTTCTACCATAGTCTCATTTCAGGTATAAATTCTATGTGAGAAGTTAGATGAATTAAACCTTAAGCAAGAGGATATACTGCATCCCTCTCAACAGAATGCCAAAGACAGTGAAGAAGATAATTCAGAAATTTATGTTGAAAACATTATAGCTAATGAAATTCCCCAAGAGGAATTAACTACATAAGTTATTGAAGAACCAACTCCACCTGTTGATTTGTCAAACTTAGAGATCAGCCTAGATCTCAAGTGATTGGAGACATATCAGCTGGTGTGCAAACAAGGCATCAACTTAATCAAGACCAGATGCACACATGTTTTCTCTCCTAGATTGAACCTCAATCCATAAAAGATGCAGAACAAGATCCTCACTGGATCATTGCAATACAAGAGGAATTTAATCAATTTGAGAGAAGTAGAGTTTGAGACTTAGTTCCAAAACCCAAAGACTATTCAATCATTGAAACCAAATGGGTCTTCAGAAATAAATTGGATGCTCAAGGAGTTATTATAAGAAATAAAGCTAGTCTGATTGCTCAAGGATATTCAAAGGAGGAAGGAATTGATTATGACCAAACATTTGCTCCTATGGCAAGATTAGAAGCTATCAAGATATTTCTAGCTTTTGCTGCTTTCAAGAAATTTAAAGTATACTAGATGAATGTGAAGAGTGCATTCCTGAATGGAGACATCAAAGAGGAAGCTTATATAGAACAACCTCTAGGTTTTATCTCTTCAACTCATTCATCTCATGTTTTTAAACTTAATAAAGCACTTTATGGTCTTAAACAAACTCCAAGAGCTTGGTATGAGACCCTTGCTAATTTTCTACTGAAAAATAAATTTTGTAGAGGCAAGATAGATAAACTTTATTTTTCAGAAATCATAAAACTGAAATCTTACTAGTTCAAATATATGTTGATGATATAATTTTTAGTTCTATTGATTCCAAACTATGCAAAAAAAATTCTCTGATCTATTGTATTCTATGTTTGAAATGAGTAGCATGGGTGAATTATCCTATTTTCTTGGCTTATAAGTTAAGCAAACACCTGATGGCATCTTTATATCTCAATCTAAATATGCTAAAGAGCTGATTAAAATATTTGAAATGTCAGATGCCTCCTCTATGAAAACACTCATGCCTACTAATGTTGTTGTTGATAATGATGAACATGACAAACCTGTTGATCAAAGAACATATAGGACTATCATTGGGTCTCTATTATATTTAATAGTGAGAAGACCGGATATTATGTTTGTAATCTGTATTTGTGCTAGATTCCAAGTTAATCCTAAAGAATCACATCTTACCTTAGCAAAAAGAATATTAAGATATATAAAGGGTTGCCATAATCTAGGACTCTGGTAACCTATTAAGTCAGAATTTCAATTAACTGGATTCACAAATTCAGACTATGCTAGATGCAGAGTTAATAGAAAAATCACATCAGAAACTTGTCAGTTTCTTAGTGATAGGCTTGTGTCATGGTTTTGTAAGAAACAAACCTCTGTGTCTACTTCAACTGCCGAGGCTGAATATATTGCAGCAGGTAGTTGTTCACAGATTTTATGGATTCGAAATCAGTTACTAGATATGGTTATAACTTAAGTAATTCAATTATATTTTGTGATAACACAAGTGCAATTTTAATTGCACAAAATCCAGTACTATATAATAGAACTAAATATATAGAAATAAGACATCATTTTATCAGAGACAATATAGATAAAAATAAAATTAATCATGTATTTATACCTACTGATTTACAAAGGGTAGATATTTTTACAAAACCCTTAGATGAAAAGAAATATATTTTCTTTTTAAATAAGTTAGGAATGATTGATGGTGATTCTATAATTTGATTTTGGACAGAGATCGACTAATTTCAACTTTTCGTCGAATGAAGATCGACAAATTGTAAACTTTTCGTCACACGGAGATCGACGAGTTGTGAACCTTTCGTCGGTCGATGATTCTGAACCTTTTCGTCAAACAAAGCTCGACGAATTGTAATTCTCTTTGTAAACTGTTCGTCGAACAGAGATCGACGAATTATACTTCTTTTGTGAAATTTTCATCGAACTAAGTTCGATGAATTATTTATCGTCGGATGGAGATCGTCTTTTCAACTTCTGAAAAATTATATTTAGGTTATCATCGAACTCTATCCCATGCATTCTCCACTTCCCTTCTCCGAGCTTAATCGTTTTGTTTTGCAGGACAATGGCGATTTCACAAAGCAATTCTCTCTGCAATGAAGTTTGATGCAGGTTTC